>ML682026.1:20686983-20762948 GCA_007922195.1 Podocnemis expansa | reverse complement strand
GTGTGTGTGTGTGTGTGTGTGTGTGTGTGTGTGTGTGTGTGTGTGTGAGAGAGAGAGAGAGAGAGAGAGTCAGTTGATGCCATCTCCTCCAATTTTTGTCCACTGTTTTTGTGGCACTCTCTTCACTGAAAGGACGTGGTTCTTGAGATGTTAGCAACCGGCTCTTGGCATTAGGTGGCTGGGGGAGCAGATAGCCCTTCCCTGATTGGAACTTGTTGGGAATTTTCTGACTACATGGTGTTTTGTTAGAAAATGTTGGCTCATCAAAATGGAAACAGTTGGTGAGGATGTTCCAATTCTGACTAAACTTTTGGCAGGAAGGGGTCTTAGAGCGGGGATGAAAGTTCAGGTCAAAAAAAAAGAAAGACAGGTCCCAGAATTTGCTGTGACTAGGGCACATAAAGACTTGACCCTGGATCTCTCACAGCCAGCTGAGTACCTTAGCCATGGGACTATGAACTATTCTGGGGAGTGGGGCTCTCTTCTTTGAAAAGCTTTGAAAGCTCATGGTTTTGTCCCTGGGTGGAATGAGAAATGTATTTGAAGAAAAACTTTCACTGGGCGGGAAAACGTTCCCTGCCTTCCTGTTTCCCACACCCCATGGGGAAGGCTGAAAAGAAGAGCTTTTTCCTCTGTTCTGAACTCTCCTCAGAATTCTCCGCTGTGTTTTAGAGCCAAGGTCTCCTCCCTGTGTTTGATTAGTTAGGAGCCTCACTGGCACCCAGTGCTGGTTGAGGAACCAATCTGTAACTTCTCAAAAGGCCGGGTTCCTCACTGGTTGCACACTAGACATCACTGCAGAAGTCAGTAGTTATACTAGGAATGGGTTTGGCCCTAGAGTCTTCTCAGGTCTCCTTGTGGGGGAAGGTAGAGCAGCTAAAAATGTCCCGCTTTATTAAAGATTTTAAACCAAAAGGACTGCTGCTTCCTGCCTATTCTGTGAGAAGCTGAGGGCTGTTAAAGAGACTGGGACCTGGCAGGGCAGAGAAAGCTCAGAATTACCTGGAGGACAATCAGCCAGTCATTTGTTTGCTCCTGTGACTACAGCCAGTTCCCCGTATGCTTTACAGCCCCCAGCGATGCTGCTCTCTGGTGTGGACAGTGGCTACGTTGATGGGATTGTGACACTGTTGCTCTGGGAAGGCTGCCAGACAGTTCTGGGGGAGTTCAGCCATGCAGTGGTGGTGTCCCCTGCCCTACTTCTCACTCCTATGAGCTCCAGGCCAGCCTAGCAGTTAGGTGGGCCCCTGGGGCAAGAGAAGTGCACAGTCCCCAAGCTTCCAGGATTTGCACTGCTTTCACCAGACACAAAGTATCCTTGGGAGGGACTCTTGAATCTGGAGTGGCCAGGTGGAAGATGGGAAGGGTGGGGGTCAGGTCTGGTCCAGAAATTGCTTGCCCCATGTCCTGAGGAATATTCCAAGTAGCAGGGCTGACTCTAGGATTTTCAGGACACTCTGTCTCCCTCCGTCCCCTTTCCACACTACCCCTTTTCCTTCATTTATTGTCCCCTGTCATATGCAGGGGGCCTCTTTCCTAGCATTCCCAGGCCAGACAGAAGGTCTGGTGCTCAGTTCTCTGAGGACAGTTTGGGCACTAGAAAGCACCTCACTGTTCCCTCTGGCTAATTGGGAGGTAGCTGAGGGCGTATTGCCACACGGACAGTTTGATGCAGGGCCACTTGGAGCAGGAGAACTATGGACATCAGGTCCTGGAAGGCTGTATGGTCCCGTGTTCAATTCAAGACTGTTTCAAGAAGTGGAGGGGTCTCTCTTGATCATAGATTTGCAGATCAGGGCGTTTGGATGGGGTGGGGGGAACAGCATTCATCCGTCAGGGAAGGATTGTTTCCAAACCCCGCCCTCCCCGCCACGCAGTGGTAATGGGGCAGCACTTTGCAAAAGCCAGAAATGTTGAGAATGTTGGTGGGGTGGGCAGGGGGAAAAGTGACTAGCTGGGAACTCATGGGAGGAAGAAATGGGGTGCCCCCTCTCTTGCTGCAATCTGGTTGCTTCTGTCCAAAACCATGAGATCCAAGCTGCTTCTGCTCCCACTTCAAGCACTTTTTTTTTTTTTTTTAAAGAAAAGAAATCCAAATTGTCCAGGAGGTTAGGTAGCTAGGTCAGACTCCTCCTGCCAGCAGGCACCTTTGGACTTGAGTGCAATGGTGGAAATTTAAAAAGAGGAGGAGGGAGCTAGTAGTCGACTGGCTTTTCTCCTTGCTGTCAACAAAATTTCTTGGGCTGATGGTTTATCTATCAGTGTCAAGGAAAGGCTACTATTAGAAAGCTGCAGTCTGGCTCTGCCCAGTCCCCCAGTTTATTTTGGGGAGTGGGGTTTGCTGTTATTTGGTTCGGGGGGCTTCAAGGGGCTTGTGTTTTGGAAGGCACATGTTTATGACGACAGTTTTTTGCACTTTCATTCATTTTGCACTCATTTACATTTTTTTTTTTTTTGTATTGGCACCTTTTGTTTGTGTATTCATGACGAAAATATTCTGGCCATCGCCAGTGCAGCTATTCTGGAACTTGTGTCCTGAGCATACAGAGAATTAACAAACAAACAAATCAAGATGTGATGTGTTTTGTCAGTGTTTTAAAATACAATAAATAAATGTGAACAATGGAATTATACAAAGCTGGTGCCTGGTTATTAATTCTTAACTCGTGTAGGAAGACAGTAAGTTTCTTTATCCCCATTTTGCAGAAAGGGAAACTGAGGCATAACGAAGGAAAGTGATTTGCCCGTCATATAGCAGCACTGGGAATAGAAAAGCCAGGTCCTGACTCTCAGCATCTATCCACTGGCTCAAACTGCACAGGGTTTTGTAAAAGACAGAATGCTGCACAGCCCCAGTTGCCAGTTAAAATTGGGCCAGAGATACAACGCTTAGGTTTGTACCACATGGGATGACAATGGTAGATGAAGTCCAGCGCTGGCATCTGATCTTGGTTATAGTTCTAAAGACTGAACATGGCAGTGCCCTGGATTGTGGAAGAGCAGAAGTGTTCTCCACAGCGGGCAGTCTCTCTCTTCACCTTTCCTTGCTAGAGTAGAGTCCCACTGGAAGGGTGTGCAGAAAATCCAGTACAGCAAGGAGAGACTTGAGTGCAGAGGGAGTGGCTGATTTATGCCCAGGAGCAGCAAAGGTGCTCCATGCCAAGTAGGAGGTGGTCACAAAGGGAGCAGAGAGGATCAAAGTTCCCCATCTGATCCTGCAGAGCATCTGAGAGCTCAAGGCTCTGTCATTTTCTCAGAAGCAGAGTGGGGTGGAAAGCATCGCTAAACAGTTCCCCTGCCACCTTTTGCTTCTCCTGGGCTCCCAACCACCCTGCCTCACCTAGGGCTTTTGACCCAGTCTCGTTTGGGCAGAGTTACTGGACCAGCAAGATGGGCTCTGGAATCTATGGTGCCATGACTATTGTAATTGATACAGATGTCACAGGGGCAGTATTCTCCCCAGGACTTGAAATTGGGGAGGGTTAGGAGGTGCTCACTAAATTGGTATAACACTGTTACTAGCTGTCAACTTGGGGGTTGCTGGGAAATTCAGGGTGTGTGTGTGGGGGGGGGTTTAGAGAAATCCCTGCATGGGGGCCATGACAAAGGAGAGGCAAGGCCTGCTGGAAAGACTGCAAAGCCGACATCTGCCAAGAGCTCCCATCAGCACGCTCTGCTTGTTTTACCCCGTGAATCTGCTTGTCTAATATCCTGGGACTCATGTGGCAATAACTGAATGTGTGTCCAGCTGGCGGCATTTCTTCTTCAGGCTAAAGTGCTTGTGGCACGTCGGCTGCTGTGAGGGAAGGGAGGGACAGGCCTTGACACACCACTGTGGAAAATTCCCCATGGGCTCCCAGCACAGGCATGGGGCCGAAGAGATGTTTAAACAACTGCCGACCTGTCTGATGTGATAGGATCACCTTTGCATACCGGTGTCTGTTGCCATGTTCAAGAGGAGCAGACAGAAATATGGGCACAAAGTTAAACAGCGCCCTAAGGGCCAAGGCAACCACTGACTTGCTCTGCTAAATGCCTGGATGTCAGACTTTCTCCCGAAGGGGACCAGGGGGACCCTTCCTATTTCTCAGTAATCTGGCAGCAGTTGGGTATACAGCCAAGTCTGAAAGATTGCAGGCCCCGCAGAGCAAAGCATGTACAATCCATCTCTGAGCTGGGCTCAAGCTGCCCCATTCTTTGACGTAGTTGGGAGCAGAGGGTTTGCACCCAGGGTAATCATGTCTACAAAATTAAGCCGTGTTCCTCAATCCATGGTCTCCCTGCTGTATGTTGCCTTCATGAAACACTGTATCCTCACCCCATATTGTAATGAGAGTGGGTCAGGCATTTTTTTTTAAATTAATCCTCATTTTTTCAGCAGAAACAACAACAATGGTTTAGTCAGAACCAAACAGGGCTGGTTTCTGATGATTCGCCTACCTCGAATAACCTTTGGGGAAAAAAGATTTAAAATTGCTGGAAGGTCCTGTTTTGATGTTTTCAAGTGGGAAAGTTTTGGTGCTTTTTTGTTGTTGTTTAAATGAATTTTTGTTTGGAAATACTAATAATTTTTTTAAAACATCAAAATCAAAATGACCTGATCAAAGCAAAATGTTTCCTGGATTTCAGCTTGTAAAAATTTCTACAGTGTCTACTTTTGTCCCCTTTCAAGATGGGAATTTTTTTTGACATCTCCAAAATAATCCCAGGATGGAAAATCCCTTTCCTCCCTGGCTCTACGTGGAACATAAAGCCAGGTGCTGGAAACACCAACCTTTCTCATGGGAAATCCTCTTGTGCTTTCTATGGAAACAGGACCAGACCCTCACTTTATCAGGGTTCTCTGTATTGCAGCGATGATTGCATTTCTGAGCTGAGGGCCCCTCATATCAATAACTCTCAGGCCAGCTGGGCTACTACACGGCAACTCACCTTACACTCTGCAACTTGAAACCTGGTTTTATTGGGCAAAACCTCTTCCAGGCTGCTTGAAGGGCTGTTATCTTTGGCTTTCTGCAGTCATCAGACGCACAAGTTCCCTCCGTGCCCACTAAAACAAGAAGCGGAATGAGGGAAGTATTATAAAGTTCAGCTTACTGAGCCCTATCTACTGCTAAGTGTGGGGAAGAAAACTCACAGCTGGGGGAACAGCACGCTGTTAAGAGACTGGTGCCTTAGGACAGTACTTCTCAATCACTGTGTAGGACATGTTTGGCTGCAGGGCTGGGGGGTGGGCTGGTGTGTCCGGCCGTGTCACAATATGCTACCAAGTGTGTTGCAACCCACAAAAGGTTGAGAACCACTGCCTTAGGAAATGGTCGCAGCTCATGAGAGACTTGAAAAAAACAAGCTAGCTTTATTATGATGCACAAATATCAACAGTAGCTCTAGGAGGCCCCCCTGTAGTTCAGAGCCTTGTTCTGATAACCTTAAATACAGGGGTAACACTAGCCCATGTCCCTAAGAATTTACAGCCTAAATAGACAAGCTGGAAAGTGGGAAAGGCCAAGTGATTTGCCAGAGATCGCACAGCAAACCAGCTGTAGCACCTAGAATAGGACCCACATCTCTTAATTCGTCATGCTGGCCACTGGCTCAGGCTGCCATTCAAACAAGATGGGTGGTTTGTCCAGCATTTAGTGAACTCAGCTCAGATGAGCTGCAGAAACATTTAATGGACAAAAAAGGCTGTTATAATGCTATGTCACCCCAAAAAACTCTGGTGCTCAGCATTCATGGATTTCCCTATACAAACATGGACCAAGCTCAGCCCTGCTTTCCTGGTGACCTTTTCCCAGCACAGATGGGTGCGGTGTTAGATGATCTCACTGTACCCCCTTTCAGGTTAGCTAAATGGCTCCTCTGCCATGCAGGTTAGGCTTCAGAAGGGCAACAGCAAATCGCAAGACTATTAGGGGCCCACAAGAAGAAGAGAGAACCGCAGTTGATGGGGACTTCCATTGGGTTCATGTCATTTCCATGCTCAAGCTGTTCGCAGATGGATTGCGTCCAAATTCAGGACTTTTAACATCTCCCTGCTTTGGCGGCTGCCAGCGTTTAGCAGGTGACACATGCCTAATTACCTCAGCTAGCACCCAGCATGTGACCAGCCTTCAGAAAACAGAGCACTTTGTTCAGACCTTTTTCAGTTTCTTCGGGAGTGAACTGCTCTCTACTCCTTCAGCAGCAGGTTTAGCCTCACTTCCTACCCCCGCCCAGCTCCTCTCCAGGACCTCTGTGTCCCCTCAGAGCAATGGCAGGGTAATAATTTACTTCCTGGCGTGAGCCACTCCTTGAGAATATTTTTTGACCTTCAGAGTAATTCAGCAAAACAAAAACAGAGCAAGCGAGAAAGGTAAATAGCACCCTTATGCAGCTGGTGCTAGTGAGTGCACGCTGCTTTCTCCTACGCGTCAGAGAGCCCTGCTTGTTTGACTTTCCTCGGGTGGCAGGTAACACTTTGGTTTATCTACGTATTTGTTCTCTGATGGTCCCTCATGCTGGGGAGCTGGTCTGAGGAAAGGCTGGTCCTCAATCCCGGGCTGCCCCAGACAGGGGTGTCAGAATCTGTGGCTGGAGAACGGACTTTGGGGAGGGCTGGTTCTTGGGCATGATTGAGCTGAGGCAGGGAGGGCAAGAACAGGTGTGAGGCTGATTTCAGAAGTGCACTTGTTCCTCTCTTCAAAAAGATCAACCACTCAGTGACCTTGAACAAAGATGGGAAAAGCTGCCTTGGGATGGACAGAAGGTTTCTCTTGCTCTGGGAAATGGGGGAGGGAGGGGGCCTTGTTTTCTCTCCCAGAAGGGGGACGAGCCAGGGAATAGCATGTGCTCAGATTAGAGGCTTCTCGTCAGCTCCCCTCATCACCCTCATTTTTATTTCATGTGCCCCCTGGAGCTGATTTTTCCAAGATCCATTTTCAATAAGAAACAGCCAGCGGCAGCTTTATATAATAGTACCATTTCCCATATAAAAATCAGACAGGGCAGCCATACCATGGTACAAAGGAAAACACCCCAATTAATGCAAACCAGCCTGGCCCGAGAAAACAAGCCCTTGAAGCTGTGGCCATGAAAGGTATATCTGCCCTAGGATTTCAGCTGTGTTTTACTGTAGGCATCAAAGCTGGCTCCCTCTCAGCCCCTCTGGAACTGGTGCTGAACTGGTTGTGCTGCTGGGGTGTGCAGGGGTAGTGGAACCCAATACTGAATTCATTAAATAAGATAATCACCCTTTCTGAACAGCCTAGTGTTTTTCTGACCATGGCACTGTGACTGTGGTCTATGTAAGCCCACTGAGGAGCAAGGGGGATGCTATAAATATGGGGGCAGAAGTGGGGTTTCCAGGACAGACACATCTTTAAGGGCATTGCAATAGGTAAGAGTGGAACAGTCACTGGTCAGTGCTTGGGTTTCACTTCTAGTGGGGCTTATGCTACAGTGGGGGTGGCAGCTTTTGACAGTAGCTGAAACATAGCTTGGATCAGTCTAGGCTGGCCAACTCAAAGCCAGTCCCTACAGGCACATGAACATGGGCATCACCAGCCTCCAGCAATTGCTGTACATCTAGTTCTGCATCCTCCAGACCATGACTATGGCTTGCTCCTGCCCAGAGGGAGAGATCTGTGTGCTTATGCAGGGAGGGTCTGAAACAACCACCCTCATGTCTCATGAATTAGATCTGGCTAGTCTCAGACCAACAGCTTCACCTCTGACTGTGGAGTCAGAGCCCATACGGCAGAGGCAAGGGACGTAGGTAGGAGGAGGACAGATTCCCTCAGCCCACTGTAGGGGAGAAGGGAAGGGAGTGGGCCCTGCTGCCATTCTGAGACAGATTCAGTGCCCTCAGTGGAGCCAGGTGTTTAAGCCACTGTGCCTTTTTTTTTTTTTTTTTTTTTATTTTATTCTCACTGTACCACTATAGTAACCTCTGGGTGCTGTGTCTTTTTGGACTTTCTGGTCCTCATTGTGGGAGCTGAGCAGGTTTGGAGTTCTGCCAGCAGGCTGCCCCAAGCTTAGGGTTCCCAGATGTCAGGCAAAAGGAGGACATGTCCTCTTTTCTACCTTCACATCCTCCACCTGGCAGGCATTTTAAAAATACATGATCTTGTCTGTTTAACTTACAGGGGTTAAAGGATGCCAGAATGGCCCAGAACACCCTATTTTTAGGGGGAAGTGTTCCAGGGCCCCCCAAAATCAGAAGATTATTACATTTTCTCCTTGTCTCCTCTATCCTCCTTTTTGTACTTCCCTGTCCTCCTTTCCATGCAGTGGTATCTGGCAACCTATGTTCCCTCTAAGCTGTGTGTATGTGCATGCACACACAGGTTGTGAAGCTCACGCACACAACAAAATAAAGTGCACACAAAAAAATTCAACAGTGCTAATATTTTATGCTACTTTAAGAAGGCAATTTCAAGTCACATGTTTCAAATAAGGTTTTGTAATTTATAAAATCATTTTCATCACCATATCAAAATAAAATTTAGACAATTTGCATCATATGCACTTACTTCATTGCACTCACAGGTTTGACCACACTCACTGGAGTGTGCACAAAAGAAATTTTTTGTGCACACAGCTTATGACAAATTAGAGGGAACACTGCTAGCAACCCTACTCAAGCTCCTTTTTCTGCATTACTTTGATCAGTTGGGGGTTTTGGACATGTGCCACAGCCTACTGGTTTGAGCTAGGTTACTTATAAAGGTGTCCCAGATAAGGAACACATTAGAGGTCAGTGCATGCAACAGATGCCTCTAGGCCCATAACAGATGATTCACACACTTTCTTGTTGTTCAATACCTGTGCTCTGCTTACAAGGTGAGGGCAAACCCTCACCACCCCCAAAGCAAATGCCAACCTCTACCCCACTGTCTGACCACACCCCTTTTATATTGCTTGCCTCCAGAGCCTCAGCTGTTCCCTGTTACTTGTCCGGGCCTGGAGCTTGCCAGGTGTTATGCACTTTAGCTGTGCAATACTGGTGGTTCAGGTCTTCTTCCCCAGCTCAGGTGGCTGGCTGTGGGGGTGGCAAAGGCCCTCAGGACTGGGGCTCCTCTTCTCAACCATAGTGCTTCACTTTTACATTTTTCTGCTGAATGAAGAAGGTCCAAAAGTTTTGTGAAAACAATTTTTTTTTACACTAGTAATCCACTGCTTAGCTGAGAAACGGAAAACTATTGGAATTATAACATCACCACAGACTAAGGCTGAACAAGGGGGGGGGGGGGGCAGGCAAGGAATTTTATGGTCAGGTTGTTTAAAAATCTTTCTTTGTTTAGTTTTGCTAATATTACCAGTAGGTCAAACACCTGACAGAAACTTGGGGGAAAGAAAGTGTTTGGGAAAACATCAGCAGCCCTCCTTTAATTAAGGTTTGCAAAATCTCCAAGTATTAATGAGACCTCCAACAAGCTCTCCAGAAAACACAGGGTTTGAGTGGCGAGGGGATGACAACCAGGTTTTTTATATTCCTGCTATTTCTAAGGTAAAACAGAATTAAAATGCTACTTTAAAAAATCCAAGGTGTCAGCAAAAATCCATTCAATTATTCTTTATTTTTCCTCTTAAAGAGGCAAAAATAGGCTATAGCCAATTTTTAAGAAATTACTTTGCTATTTTATCATATGTAGGGTCTTATATTTCCCTTATCACTATAGTATGTGAGCATCTTCCAGTAGAACATTAAGCATTTTTCAATACGTGTTCTCAGCTTGCTGCAGGTAACTTAGCTTGTATGTTAAAGAAATGAGTCTTTTACTCCTATCTGGCATATGGAGACTGATTCTTTTGAGCTGTGTCATTCCTCAAGTGATACGTTTATAATGATAAATTATTATTTTATTAAGGGATGACTAGAGTTCTCTATAAAATGGCCTCTAAAAGGGGAATGCAAACTACTTTGAAGCGGATGTTTGTGAATGTGTGTATGTGCTTGTTCCTCTGTGTAAGGATAACTGTAGCTACAGAGACTACACTGACATAGCTCTGTCAATGTTGCTATGCTGGCATAACCCTGGATGCAAATACAGCCTACTCTCACGGAAGCATTTTTTTCTGTCAACGCAGGAACACCTTGTCCCTGAGCAACAGCAGCTATGTTGGTTGAAGCATTCCTCCACTGATATGGCTGTGTCTACACTGGGAATTGAGTCACTAGAGCTATGTTAGTCTGGGATGTGATTTCTTTAAAAGTGTACATGAGCTGTATAGGTTGATGACTATTTTCCTGAGTGGGATGGGCTGGAATGGGTTGGGCAAGAACAGTTGTCTCCTCAAAAATGTCTTGCAGTGAAGAGGTGAGCATTGCCATCTAGGGCCTTGCTTATACTACAACAGCTCAGATGTCAATGCTTAGAAATGAACCTCCTTGCAGCTGTCTATCATACCTGCTAGGCTGGCTAATCATTTTAACAGCCACACAACAGCAGAAGTAAATGTGAATCAAAAGAAGGACCAGCCAAGTGAGTCAAATATGTATTTAATTTGACAAAATACTCATCCAGTGTTATGGGGACCAGCTGCTGCCTTTATGTCAGAAGAAGTTGGCTGTTTAATATTTAATTGCAATGATTAATCATTAAAAAGCCTTGTTCCTCTTCTGACGATTAAGCCAGTATCACAGCAGAAGAAGGTTGGCATGTTCTCTGTCGCCTTCACTGCATCAGGGCATGACACAAACAACATCATTCCTCAGCAAAAAGGAGTGTTTGTGCAGACACAGGTGATAACTCGCTCCTGCTGAGTAGGGCTTGCATTGTCGTGGGACCTTTCCTGATACTGGTCTGGGAATGGGAGGTTGGGCTGGAGTCTTCCCTGAGGTAAGGGGAGTAATTCTCATTGAAATCAAAGCAGCTGTGCCTAGTTGAGCTTCTTAGTTAGTCTGATTGGCTAATAGGCCAAACTCATCCTTAGTGCCTCTGCAACTCTGCACCCCTCATACTTCTTATCAACCTCTAGCCTGACCCTGCTTCACCTCTACTCTGTCCTGGAATTTGCCCTTTGCTGAGTTGAGTCTGCCTCAGGCGCACAGGACCCAGCCCACGTCCACCCTACGGCCTTGCTGGCACAAAGGGGCTCCTATTTGACATGTACCTGGGGCAAAGTCAGGCGGGTAGTGAGTGCGAGTAATCTCCTTTTTGACCCTACATCTCCTCTGGTAGGGACAGGTTATGAAGACACCTGCATGGCAGCCTGGCAGTTTGGCAGGCTAAAGTTACAGGGCTCTTTTAGCTTGCAACAGGCTGTACAAAGAACTCATCCTGATCCTCAATGCAGTCCTGCTGACATCAGAGCCATTGCATCACAGATGAATTTGGCCCATTGACTAAGCAGATTAATTAAATAGTAAAGTCCTTCACAGGTAACTGAAAAGCCCAGAGCCTGGAATTTACCAAACAGTGGCAACCTCTTACTTTGTCTGGGAGGGAGTCAAACTGACTCCTAGTGTGGTGTTGGGAGTGGGTGGCTGGTGAAGACAGCCGCTTGGGACATGTTCCTGAGACCAGGAGCTAATGGTCTGAGTGTGTTTGCGCATCCCAGTGCATGTGCTCTACGGGCTTTCAGCCTGTATGACCTGACCTCCTTCTTCACAGGAGAAAGACAAGAAACCGTACTGCTTCTGCCTGCCATCTACCTGCTTCCTGGGCCCTGATGAAGCAGAGGCTACTCACCTGGTGTCTGTTGCTGAGTTCCTAGCAGAGTTTCTCAGGAAGTGTGCCTCTCTCTGGGCTGACTTTAGGTACATGCACCGGCCAGAGACCTCCTCTACAGCGCTGCAGAAGACAAAGGGTAATGAATGTGACTAGTACATATCTCAAAAGCCAAGTTGAGTCATGGGGCAGGACCCCTCTGTTGTGGGGAAGGGGGAATCAGCCTGGTTGATAGGTTTGTGATGAAAACTGGATCTGTTCTGAATATACATTTAGACAAAAATTATTTTAAAAAAATTCATTTGTCAAAAATGTTCATGGGGAAAACCAGGCATTTCCTAATCAGCTCCAATTGCTGAGAAGTTCAGGATTTGATTTGATGCGAATGAGAAAGTTTCAAGGAATATCCTTCCCTTTTTTTCTTGCATGCAGTGATGAGCAGCACAGCATTTAATGAGGCTGACATTTAAAGTGTTTTTGCATCTAAGATATCCCCCTTGGAAATGAAAAGGGCAATTCCTACCCACAAGCTATTGTTTCAGCCACTCTTCAAACTCAAGAAGAGGCTGCTGTTTCAATTACGCTTAGGCCATTGGTGAAGGTTTTTCTCTATAACCATAACTGACACAGATTTATTTTTTGTGGAGGAAATAAAATCAGAATCCTGTCCAATCCTGCTCTACCCTTGTTAGACCTTCAGAGTTTGGGGGGGGAGTGTCACCTGCTTTGCCTCATAAACTGTGATCCTACTCTTTTTGAGAATATGGGCATTGTATCACACCATTGATGCGTTGATGTTCCTAGTACTTGCTTAGTATTTTACATTTAAAAAAAAAAAGCAAAGCCCTTTGTTATAGGATGCCAGACTCTGTCAACTGTGGATAGTGTATTTTATTGGCAAGAAGGATGGAATCAAAGGGAATGTGTTTATTTTCACTGACCAGGAGAAGCTTTTAGCCCATCAGTAATGGGTACTTCCCCCTGTTTGGCTTTGTTTCTATTAGATCAAACGATTATTAACTCAGTCACTGCATAGTTCTGGCAGCAATTTCCCTTTGCATGTGCGACTGTGTGCAGACGTGTGAATTTATTCCTGGTGAATAGCGCCTTATAAATTGCAATCTTCTCTTTTCTCAACTGCTCAGGTAACAGCAAAGGTTGTAAGAATGCAAACTGTCCAATCAGTACAGCTCCAACCCCAGCTGGAAGAGTTGCCTCCAGGAGCTGTCTAGACTACCATTTATAGTTCTTAGTTAATTAGTGATCCAACTCCTTTAGCAGCTGAGGTGCAGATACATCCAGGGTCATCCCATGGCTGATGCAGCACTTAACCTTTCTCCCAGGGTGCTAACTGTGAACATATCCGTTTTTTGTGATGTGGGTACATGGCCACAGAGGTTCAGCAAATTTATGTCGTACAAGCCATCAAATAGCCCTCTGCGAGTAGCAGCTCCGTCTCTGACACAGGTGACCTAGTAACCTAGGGCAGCTTAAGGAAAGAACCGCTCATGTGAAAGTGCGTCAGGAGTCCCCCCAGATCTAAGGCCTTGTCCTAGCAGGGATGCCAGGCAGTAGGCAGCCTCCTGTAGAGACAAAACAGGCTTGCAGCCACAGTGTGCAGAGGCGTGGATGAACCATTCTGAGACAAGAGCTGGAGCCAGGTCCACGCTGCAAGCGTACATCGGAATAACTATGTTGCTGGGGGGTGACCAAAGTAGTTAAACAAAACAAACTCCCTGTGTCAACAGCAGTATGTGGATGGGAGAGTGTCTCCTGGTGGCACAGCTGCCACCTCTCTGAGATGTGGATTACCCACACTGACCAGACAGATTCTCCCCTGGCAGAGGTTGTCTTCACTACAGCTGCTGTCATCCTGTAAATGCAGACAAGCTCCGAACAAAAAGTTTCAGCCAAAACCTTATTTTGGTAAAACCTCAACCTTAACAATGTCAAGTCAGCAACACCAATATGTGAATTCATCAGTTTCACTGAATTGTCCCTCTTGAAAAACAAATTTTAAAAAATCCCCAAGTTGCAAAATTTTGATTTTGGGTGTGTGTATGTCAAATTGTTTTATATTTTTCCTTTAATTTTAGTTAAAAGAAATGGTAGAAATGAGGGTGGGAGGGACCTTGAAAGACAAAAGAAATGTTTCATTTTGGTGGGCAGTGTTTGACCATTAAACAATGGTTTATTCCAAAAATGTTTGTGTTAGGGTCAACTTGAAACTACCTCTTCCCCCCTCAGATTTTGTGAATTCCCAGCAAACTGGAAAATCCATTTTCCACACTGCTATACTTATGAGCAGAGTGTGCTACACCAGTACAACCCGGGACTTAGAGCAGCCTTGTCTGTTTGCATGAGGGGTTTGTCTCGGTTAGCAATGATGCTAATGTCTAGTAGTGGGGCATCATCTTGCTAAGACTGAAGTCTGGACACAGTCGGGGGGAAAAGCTCAGAACAAGTTCTTTGCAAATGTGGTAGATAATCCAGCACTGAAGGGATTAAGTGCCACATTAAGCAGCCAACAAGAGGGTATGGGTAATTTGTGTGCTCTGAAGAAGGGTGTGGAGTGGGGAGAGAGACAGCATTTCTCTCTTGACCTGTCCCATATTTTTCTAACTGAACTCGGGTGCCTGCTAGGCATTTCATTGGTCCCTAGCAAACGGGTCGGTTCTCAATTAAAACCTCCCTGCCTCATTATCGCTTACATTACATGCTGGTCTGTCTTTAAACCAGCCTCCTGTGGATTGCTTTCCTTACTCCAGCATGCTGGCTTTGCTGGTAGAAATGATGACAGGCATGTGTGAATACTCAATGCTTTCTGTCCTGTTATCATGCTTTTTTGTTGAATGCTGGGGGTTTTACGCATCAAGCTGGTGTTTTTTCTAGTGTGTCAGGTTTATTTGTCTCCCTGCTCTAAGATGTGGGTGAGGGTGGTTGCCTGTCTGTGCATGCTGATTCTCATGGGAATGAGGTGCCCTGAGCTATAGGGGAGCTATAGTTTGGTGGAGCTATAGTTTGCCTCGTTTTGTTAGTAATCAGAACATAGAGGTTGCATTTGGTTCTAGGGCTTCTTGCAAATGTGGACAGGCCTGTATCTGTGGGGTGGGCAACGAACCCTTTAAAGGACAAGTCTGACCCTGCTTAAAGCTTTCCCTAATGCGGCCCTGTGCTGGTTATTAGCTAGTGTTCCTAGATCAGAGTCCTGCAAACCCCAGTGAACGCTGAGGAGGTGAAAGCGGAACTGAGTGTGCCTGGTCTTGGATGTCTCTGTCTCTTAAGCTTGTGGCATAGGAAATTTGGAGCCTTGTTTGGACAGCTGAAAGAAACATCTCAGGAGACACTTGTCATCCCTGAGCCATAATACAATGAATTCTTAGCTGGGGAACAGCCCTGTGCTCAGAGGGTCCTTGAAGAGAAGAAAGCAAGGATTGGTGTGCATATTTCACTGTTTTCTATTCTCTGTCGGTAACCCCACCTCTCTGCCTCCGTGCAGGAGCTGGTGACTTGCCACACCCCTTTTTAACTCAGATCTTCAGGCTCTTAAACATGATGCTTCTTTCAAAGCACAAACTACCAGCACAATGACTGCTTCCCTGCTACCACCTGGTTGTAACTAGTGCTTCCCAGCAAGGATGAAGGCAAGGTCCCTGCTAGGGGCTTACGCTGAGGTTAGATAGGACAGGATGCTGAGAGAGAGATGACATCAGGGAAGAGGGGTGGGGAAGGAGGCTTACACAAAGTAAGGCTAATGAGGTTACCCCTTCTTGCAAGGTAAGAATCGTGTTAGTGATATATATGTGGGGAGAATATTAAATAACCAACGGGCATGGGAATGTGGGTTGCTGATGGTGAAATTGTGCAGTGGGTTTTAAGGGAGCAACTTTAATGCTCTGCTTTGCACAGAAAGTATTTTTGCAGGGGTCGTAGTGACTGCGTCAACTTGAGAGTGGCATGGCTGCTGTGACAATGAGTGCCTGCCACCTCAGCCGTGCCTCCGGTCTGTGGAAGCACAGGCTGGGCAGCGGGATGACCAGTGGGGTCGGCATTCCTCCTGGGCTCCTGTTAAGTGAACTCACTGGGTGGGATTCGTGTGCCTAATCCAATCTGTGGCTCTTGCTATGCCTCCTGCTGCCCTGAGAGAGGCAGTAATATGGAAAAAAAACAACAAGCAGTTGTGTGGCACTTTAAAATAAATCTGTTAGTCTTAAAGTGCCACACAACTGCTTGTTGTTTTTTTACTGGACTAGACTAACACGGCTATCCCTTTGGAAACTGACAAGATGCAAAGTAATATGGAAGCCTTTCTGAATTTTGAACTGATCTCTTATGCATTTTTGTGACCTATTTCTGGTCTTATTTTTAGTTTGTGGGTGTGCTTGCAAGATCTTCAGGCTTTCGGGTGAGGAGGGTCTGTCAGCCTGCCTGCATGCCTGCTGGTTTGGTTTGAATCCTCCTAATGGCCAGAAGCAACTTTAAGAGAAAACAAGCCTTGTAGAAAAGGAGAGCAGGGGCACCAAAGGGGGGGGGGGAGGATGGCTGGTATGGTTTTGATCACAGTTGTCTCTGTAGGTACCTTGAAAAGGGCACCATGTGCATAGGGTGATCAACTAAGACCTGCATAGTGCTTCTCAAATGTGTAAGCTGATGGCCAGCTCAGTGACCAGGACCCGTTTAACGTTGATGGATGCAAAGCAATGCTGCTGTTATTGTATAGTGACTTGTCAAGGAGTTTACTGATTCCAGCAAGAAACATCTGCAGAGGACCATAGAGTAGGCAGAAACTTGTAAACTGTGCCATCTGCCCCAACACATTGCCCATACTGCTCTGTTTTGACTCAGCCAACCTTTGATAGCCAATATCTTGCTTGCCACTAGAGGAGGAGAATAGAGCTGTGCAACTAAGGTGTTTCTTTTGGTCTGCTGGCCCATTTTGAAAAGTTAAAAAAACAAAAGCTGTTTTGGGTCAAACAAGATGCTTTGTTTAGATTTTGAGTGGCTTTTTTCCCCCCTTAAATTATTTAAAATAGAACTAGAAATATCTTGTCATATCTGAGGTCGGGAAGGGATTTTCCACCAGGGCAGACTGGCAAAGGTCCGGGGGGGGGGTCACCTTTCCCTGTAGCGTGGGCTATGAGTCATTTGCTGGTAGTTTCTCTGTACCATGAAGTCTTTAAACCATGATTTGGGGACTTCAGTGACTCAGTCATAGGTTAGGTGTCTATTGCAAGAGTGGGTGGAAGTTTCTGTGGCCCGCATTGTGCAGGAGGCCAGACTAGATAATCATATTGGTCCTTTCTGACTTCAAAATCCATGGATCTATGAAACCCCAGAATGAAGAAAAGCTGTTTCAAACAGACCAAATGTTCACATTAGAAACATCACAATGAAAAACTTCTGAAAAAGTTGAAACTGTTTATAGCTTGTTTGACCAAAAACATCTGCTAAAATCATTAGGCAGTCACAGGATGTGTTGGTGAAACCAAATCTGCAGTGCAAAAAATTAAAATAAAATAAAAGAATATTGAAATATTTTTCCCTGTTCTAGAGGAGACTAGCTATCTTGCAGTAATAACAGTATATTAAGGGTGTGTCTACACTGTGACGTGAGAGCTGTGGTGGGCCTGGGTCAGCAGACTCAGGTTTTAGGGCTATCAAGTTGCAGCGTGAAGACATTTGGGCTCAGGCTCAATCCTGGGCTCTGAAGCCCTCCCTCTTGTTGAGTCTCAAAGCCCCGGCTCCAGCCCACACCTGACTGTCTAAATAGCAATTTTATAACCTTGCAGCCTCTAAGCTGATCTGGTCTCTGAGACTTGGTGCGGTGGGTTTATCACAGTGCAGACATACTTGTAGTGACCTGGAGAGACCCCCAATCTGTCGTCTTGAGGTTGAAGCGACGCTCAGACACATCATCCTCCTCTGTGACTTGAGTCTGGAATCTGAATCCAGCTCCCAGTTACGCCAGTGCCAATTGGCAGCCAAAAGAATGGGGTTATGTGGAGCCAAAAGTGACGTGAGTCAGAGGATAATTGGGCTCATGGGCCAGATTTTCAGGAGCCCATGTGCTGTGCTGTCTTCAAAAGCTGGCTGCCATAGCTGATCTGTGATGGTCTCCAGAACCGAAATATCTAAACCTCTTGGGATTACGCTTCCGGGTTTGATGCTCGTCTGCGTAGATGCTCTGACTGCAGAATTAAGGAAATCTCTCTTCTGATAACTAATTGATTAAATGTTTTATTTGGGGTTGCCCTCTGCAATTAGATTAGTATGGGGGCTGTTTTTCCACAATAAGAGCTTCCACTTGCAGACCAGCACCTGACAACTGCAGCTGTGAGGTACACCCAGCCTATCTATCTCAGTTATGGCATAGTCAAATCCACAGGCCCAAAAGATGAAAGACTAGTTCTCTCTTATACTGCCTCCCTTAATTCTTTCTGCCTTTTGAGGGTGGTGGCTGCTTCTTGAGCTGCCTCTCCTTCCATAAGTCGCCATGGCTTGGGCAAAGGCACTCTGCACTCAGTGGCTGCCTTTTGTGCTTGCAAAGACAGCAGTTGCCATGTTATCTGTGATGGAGCTGGTTTACTCTTCATGTTTCCCTCTGTTTTGACAGTGCTGTCTGTCTGGTTTATATGACTTTCGTTCAATAAGCAGCGTGGTCCATGGCATCTGAAAATACAGCCCCCTGCTATGCTGTCCCAGTAACCACAGGGAAGGGCAAACAAACTCAGATGCAAGTTTTTGTTAATAGTGAAGTCAAAAGAACTTCCCTAAGCTTATCAGAGAAGAAAAAAGTCAAGGTAAATGCTACAGCTCTGAGCATAACAAGGATGTGTGTGCAAACAGGGTACGGTCCTTGGGCACATGAGAAGATGTTCATGCAGCCGTCCCTGGAATGGCATGCACATCTAGCGTCTTTCTGATTCTCATGCAACAACGCAATGCTGGGCTCATAATCCTGCAGGGAAATGCTGACATAAAGGCTCATGCCACTTCCCCTGCCCTGTCCCCAGTTTATGTGAGCTTGTAAAGTCTGATATCTCTTCACCCAATCTAAATCGGACCAGCAGCTCATGTGCCCTGTTAACAACTATTCAGCTTACTTCTAAATCTGCCTATTCAGGGCTTGGCATCTCTGCCAAATTCCCAGTCTCAGGTTTAGGTCACTATCGAAATGTCTTCTGCAAGTGCCATTTTTTCATGTTTATCCAGACATATCACCTGAGCTAAAGGAACTCCCAGCTTAGGAGAGCTTGCATACCTGCAGCTGAGTACATACTATAGTAAGGCTATTTAATGCTTTTTTTTGAATAAAACACCATTTTTCATGGAAAATGCCCTCTCCCTTTTCCCCCCTGTTTAAAAAACAAAAAATCCAAGAAACCATCACCACCAACAAAACCCTTCTGATTTTGGAGGAAAAAAAGGTGTGTGTGGTGGGTTCTTAATAAATGAAAATGTTTTGGTTGTCCTTCCTTTGCTTCTCCTTTCCAGTTATTTTCAGTGGCAAAACTGAGGATTGAAGTGTAGGGCATGGAAATTAGGTGGAAATATTTATTAGAAAATCGATAATCATTCTTCTTTGAAACCTGCCATGTTTTTTATATTGGGTAATATTTTATTTTTGCAAAAAAAGCTCCCATTTTCTTTAGGATGAGTTCTTTTCTGCACTTGGCATAGCGGACCTGGACAGGATTTCCTGGCCTTATTCTTTCATTGTCTTGCACTCATTGCAAGGTGAGGATAAAATGCCTCTGAATCTGAAAGGTAACAGTTGCACTGGCGTAAGCGATGAGATAAGATACAGGACAACAGCATCGGCTCCCTTAGGGTTTATGTCAGACTGACTCTGGCTTGCTGCATGTTCTTGTGCCAATCATTTTGGTGCCATGATTCAGTACAGGGAATAGAGAGTCTTGCCTACCTCGACGATGTTGTGATTTGTGTTTGTAAAGTGCTTTGAGAGCCTTGAAAAGGCGGGATATTAGTGCCAAATATGATATATGCCAGTGTAAACACATCTGTCCTGTGATCTTCCCTAGGAGACTAGGATGACAGGGTCCCAGAAATCTTTCTGAAAGATGATTTGCAGAGGGAGGCTTGTGCAAACTGGACCCCTGGGTGTCCCCAGCTATCAGCTCTCATTCCCCTTGCTTAGCTTGTAAACTGAGGCAAGGTCCCTGATGGAGAGGAGGGAAGCTGTCCTTGTTTGGTGCATGGGTGGAGGGGGAAGGGTGTTGAAGAACAGGGCAAGGTCAGCTAGGAACAAACATGTCTCTGTTCTTGTGCTCATGCAGCCAGCTAATCAGCTTAGTTTTCTAACTTTGCTTTCCCCACAGATCTTATAAAGCACGGGTGCGAGAGGATAGAACAGACCATCAAGGCCTCTGGCTCCAGGCTGTGCTCCTAGTGAGTATAAAAGCCTCTTAGTGGGACACTAGCCCTTTAAAATGCAGCCTACTAACCTCTGCTCTAGACAATAATTGGTGAGCAGAGCGGCTGGCACGGGCCAGTTGTGGGCAGGGCCCTGGGAGCTGCCTCCAGCACAAACAGGGTGCAGCCAGGCAGCGTCCCCTGCCATGGCACTGATTCTGCTTTGGAGGAGTGGGTTTCTCTAGCTGCTGTGAGTCGAGGTGCCACGTGTGTCTTGCAGAGGGAGAACGTCTGGCTAGGAGGGAGCATGCTGGGATGTATGGGAGACCTGCGGGAATCCAGGGTGAGGTTTGGCTGGTGGATTACCAGGGTGCAGAGGGCTGGAAGTTTTCATGGGCCCAGGTGATGCTCCAGAGATGAGTGGACCAACCTTATTTCTGCAGAGCTTCCTCCAAGATAAAACGTGAGGCTTTTGAAGGGTGGGGAAGCAGCTTGGTTTTGATATTATTTAACTTAGCTAAAGGCAAGGTGTGTGTGTGTGGGGGGGGAGGGTTTAGAAAGTGAACGGGGCTAGCTCCCTTTGTTTTCATCTACATGGGCCCAGCCATAGAAAACCAGCTCTCAGTAACTACAAAGCGACCCTTTTGGTTCCTTCCTGCACCTGTCAGTCCAAAGTGGCATTTGGAGCTGGTGACCTGGAAACATGGCTCTTTCCTAAAAAGTGCCACTGTGACAGCGGCAGCCCAAAGCTAACCAGGTCCAGACTTGTTTTACTGCCTTGGCCATTAAAGTCTGGAGAACTGAGTCTGACGTGGTTGAGCCTGCTCTAAATGGTATCAAAACTGGGCCAGCACCATCCTGGGAAAAGCTGGATGGTCAAACCCAGCTTGCATTCACTTGCTTTCTTGCAGGGCCAAAAAGACCATCTGGGTCTGGAGAGGGGGATATAGCCGTGACACATCATGAGGCTGAAAATGATGGTTGTGTAGCATCTCTGCTGTCATTTTCAGCACCCGTTTGAACTTCTGTACAATTAGCTAAGATTAAGAAGAAGCCTGACCTGGGCTTCTGCACCTAGATGGTGCATGACTGTGTGGGAAAGAGTGACATGGTACCCGGGGGCCAATTCTGGCTAAAGCAGTTGGCCAAATGAGAGTTACTGTGACGAGACACAGTCTCTGTATAAATTTTGGCTGGGCCCCTGCCAGCAGCAGTTTCTTATCTGAGCTCGGTAGGAATGAGATGCCTCTTTTCAAAAGCAGTCTTGTTTTTGGAGAGGCCTTTTCAGTGGGGGCACCCAGAGTGAGGCCCCGAAGGCCTGACTTTCAGGGGAAGTCCAGTGGAAGGTTCAGGTGCTCAATTCCTGTGAAAATGGGACTCTGGGTGTCACAGGCAAGATGCCCAAAAATGGAGGTGCCAAAATTAGTGGCCACTCTTGAATACTTGGACCTGATAACTGAATTGTAGATAATCTTGTGGTTGCTTCTGGGCACTCAGATACCTTGAGCTTGATTCTCCTTGGGCCTGCACCTTTGGCCATCACCTATATGGGTGCAAAATGCTACCCAGTGAGAGAGGGAGCATTCTGTACCTCCTCTGTATCAATGGAAACAGCTGTAGAAGCCACAGGGCAATACAGAATCAGGCTTCATTGCTCCAGACGTGATGGCAGCAGGATCCATTTGGTCACAAGTTCTGGGGTGGTGAAATGCTTTTTCTTTCCCTATCAGTGCTCAGCTGGGATGATCAGGCAGGACCCCCTAACAAGTGTCTGCTTTCAATGTGCTGAAGCCAGGCTTTGACCCTGGACAGTGGGGAACGGGGGAATAAAGGCTGAATGTCATTGAACAGTTAGTTCATTTTATTATCACTATTTTTTTCTTTCTAGTGCTGAAAGAGTTGCCTTCTTAATGGACCGTTCCAAAAACCCAGATAACAGCTCCCAGGTAAGGGTCTGGCTTACTGGCTCGTATGAAGAGTCACTGCTAATTGCATGTGGGATGACAGAGGGAAGAGACAACATTTGTAGGAGAAATGTGAAATGGAGAACTTGACCTCCACGTTTCGAGGAGAGATGACCCTTATCTTGCCATGGGTTGGGGATGGCATTGGTTGTTGCAGACACAACTCTGTAAAACAAATACACACCTCTTATTGGCCTTGGTGGTCTCTGGGGTCACTTCCCTCTAGTAGTGCCTAGTGCCGGTGGTCACTGAAGGGGCAGCGCTGGATGGAGTGGAAGGAACTACTATGATTCTGACTAGGCATCACTGAGGGAAGCAGAGATGCAAGGAGCGCAAGGGTGTGGCAGAGAGGACATATTTCCTGTAAGCATGGGGATGGGGAAATCCTCCTGTGTCTAGTGATGGAAAAGACCTGTGGCTATGCGGGGAAGAGAGTGGGCACCCTGCCCCATGCCACCAGAAAAAAGTGAATTTGCAGGGATTTAGCATAGCTTTCATTTCTGAGCTAACTCTGATCCATAGGCTGGATTAGTGCTGTTGTCAGGTAGAAGGAAGATTAATTTCCTGGCTCTGTATTCCAGCCTTGGGTGTTCTTTGCAAGTGTCTAGGGTCCCTGCAATCTCTCTAGCAACAAGGATAAGATCATTGCCATCACAAGGACATAGAGGGTTTGGAAGTGCTCTGCATCCTTCCTGTGCAGTGTCCAGGGACAGCCATCCTTCCTCCTCACTCTGAGGGCCATATCCAGCCAGGTGCCAAGCAGACTTGTTCCACTCTCACTGGTGAACTTGAAGTCGTGAGGGGTGGGGGTTAGTAGAGCCAGGTGCCTCAGTTTAAGGGCCCCTGCTGACTGAGAGTCTGACTCAGAAACACACTGACTGTGTCTCTTTGAGGTTGTAATATGTGAATTCCTGTAGCAAATGGAGGAACATGTCAGCTTTGAGACTCCCCTGGAATTCCATGTTCCTTGCAAGTGAACTGCTGACTAATTGCATATTGTCCATGTCCTCTCCAGCCTCCGACACCAACAGAAAGCATCAACCTTGGCCCTTCGGCTAATCCAAAGTAAGTGGTCTGTGTGTTTACATGGAGGAATATTGAACCCCCTGCACAAAGTGAGACTTGCAATGGAATAACCAATTGGTTTCCCATCTCGCAAGCTGAGATCTGAGCAAAGGAATCGTTAACTATCAGATGGTCCAGGCAAGCACAGATCTCAGCTGTCACCTAACTGATAGCTAGTCACATGTTCAGGTTTCTAATTTGTCACTTTGACTGAGGTCCTGATCCTTGTTTCCTGCCTGCATTCTAGTGCCACCCCCAACAGCCCCTTGTCTTGCTGCTTTCACCTGTTATGCTGGCTCTCTGTTAGGCAGGGAGGGAACTCTTCCTTATTTTGATTCTATTGCATTTCCCCGCTGTCTGCTTCATGGATCAAAGCTCATTCCTGTCTTAGTGGAGAGAAAACAAAGGCCTTCATTTACACCTAACCTTCAGGCACAGGGGAGGATTTAACAGGGGTTATCTGTCTGTCATATTCTGGGGAGCAGATTCTCCAGGTGTCTGGTGTACTTTGCTAGTGGTTCCACCCCACTGCTGCCCTCCAGTGTCTGTTTTGCACCATACAAAATTTTTGTCTGTCAGATAGCTACATGTATGACTGGAGCAGGGGAAGAAGCATATTTAGCCCATCTTCCAGTGCTGACTCTTCTTGCGTAGTTTTGGGAAAAAAAGCTTTCTTAACACTTGCATTACTTAGCTCCTGGAATGGGTTGTCTGGGTGGTAACCCACTGTCTCCTTGTCCAACAGTGCCAAGCCAACGGATTTTGATTTTCTGAAAGTGATCGGTAAAGGAAGCTTTGGAAAAGTAAGTGGGCATAGCTGGGGGATAGTCATGGGCTTCTGAAGGCATCCTCCCATGGTATCCTCTTCCCCTCACTGAATGAGCTTCCCCCAGCAGCTGATGGGCTCTGTGAACTCCTCCCTGACTTGCCCATCAGCGTTGCTGAAAAGGGAGTGGGAACAAAGAGGCCTGTAGCACTGAACAGGTAACTGGGTAGGTAGAAGGCAAGAGGCCAGCCAGGGCTTTGCATCTTTGTTGCCTGACAAGGCTTGAGAACCTGGCTGGTTTCTCGTTCCACTTTCTTTCCAAGCGGCCCAAAGGGGGAGGGGGAGTGGTAGCTACTGCCTTAAAGGTAATAGAATTAGGGTATAAGAGTGCACTTGAAATGCTGCTCATCTTTGCAAGTTCTCGCCCAACTAGCTGAGGGTCCCTGGACATCTCTGTGCTTCCTGAGATGATGGTGATCCTCTACAAATGGGATTCTCAACCTTGGTGCTCTGAAACAGCGCTGGCAGGATGCTGGATGGAACTATGCTGGAGGAAGTAGTTGGTGAATTGAGGGGAAGTTCAGTTTGCTGTGTGCCCTTGTCAAGGGATGGAAGCAGAACAATGTGGCTGGCTTCTCATGCTCTAAAATCTTTGGTCTGATGCACCAGAGCCCCCTGTCCCCTTGTGCAGTCACCAACACTAGTGCAAAAGTGATGTGAAACACTAGCCAAATAAAGAGAGCACCAGAGAACAAGGTCCCTCACTTTGCCCTTCTGCAGGTTCTCCTGGCCAAACGCAAGTCTGATGGGATGTGTTATGCTGTGAAAGTCTTGCAGAAGAAATCCATCCTAAAAAAAAAGGAGGTATATTATAGAACAGCCCTCTGGGGAGGGGAGAAGGCTTTTACTTCTCATCTGGGTATTTTTCCTTTATGATAAAAACTGGGAATACTAGTGCGTCTGCACTGCTTCCTCTAGTAGACATTGGTGTTCGCCCCTGACAGATCCTCACTTTTTTTAGAGGGCTCTTTTGAGTGAGCAAGGTGCAGGTGAAAGGAAGGCTGAACAGCACTGGCTTGAGCATGGCACAAACAAGCTATGCTGCTGCTCAGTCTTTGGGCCCCCAAGTCCTGTGTCCTGCAGCTGTCCCTTTGTCTTGCAACTATTAGCAATATTTTTTGGCTGCATCCACACCAAACCCTGGATCTGGCCCTGTGGACACTAGCGAGCACAATGCTCATGGCTGTGAGTAGCTCCACTAACATCATAGAGACCATAGGCCCTGGCCTTGTCCTGTTCCCAGGAGCAGGCCCTTGGCTGTAGACTATGGGCACTATGCATAGCACAGTGTGGAGTATGCATATGTTGTGATGTGCTGTGGTGAGGCTGGGGTTGGGGAGGAGGAGTGGTCAGACATGGTTCTGGAAGAATCCTGCTCAAAAAAGCTTTGCTTGCTAGCTCAGTCAGGTTCTGAGACTTCCTTTAGTGAGACTGGGGATTGAAATTTGGGCTCCTCAACCTAGTTACCCACAGGAACCTCCAGCCAGCCTCAGAATGAACAGAAATGTCAGGAGCGTGAGAGAACCTTCTCTTTGAAGATAATCATCTGAGAGACTCTGGAAATGCACTGACTTACTAACTTACACCTTGCATGGTTCTGCCTAGCAAACGCACATTATGGCCGAACGCAATGTGCTGCTGAAAAATGTGAAACATCCTTTCCTCGTGGGACTCCACTACTCTTTCCAGACTTCTGAGAAGCTCTACTTTGTACTAGACTATGTAAATGGAGGAGAGGTGAGTGCTGGTACAGCTGTCATTTTAGACTCACCCAGGGGATGGGCATGGGGCCTGCCCCAGCCTGGAGTCTGTCAGGGCCCGATCTGGCTCCTGGCTCCTGCCGCTGCCAGCCTGGCCCCAGATTTCTGGCTGGGGCCGGCAGAGGCAGGTGCTGCCTCCAGTGGCCAGGCCCACGATCTCCAGCTGGGGACGGTGATGGGAGAGGCAGGGGCTGCCCCAGACATTTGGGGTGCTGGCTCTGGGACTCAGGGCATGCCCCTGGACTCACTCTTTACACACTAAAAAGTCCCGCCTTGCTTGCTCTGTGCAAACCTTAGCGTGGCATTCAGATGGGCTTCGGGTATCCCACACTGGCTCTCTTTGCCTCCCATCAGGAAATAGGCTGTGGCTATCTGTACTAAAGTGGTGTCACTCCTGTTTCTGAAGTGGGCTTGTTAAAAGTGGACACTCTGCTGTGACATTCATAAGTCCAGTGAGAGACCTGTCTTGAGAACACATTGCCTTTTGAATGGTGCTGTGTGCTTCAGCAATAAAATCTGGCTCTATATTCTTCCCCCAGAGGCTGACTACCTCAACCCTCTCTGAACTTGTAGTAAAATAAAGAGCCCATCACTTAACTCTCTGGTTTGCCTTGTGGTTTTCGCTACAGCCTGTCATGAGTGGGCCTTCTCCTATCGGAAACTTTAGGTGCATAGCAGAGATCTGGCTGCCCATCCATGAAGGAACATCAGAGACAAGGGTGGTGGTGGAGACCTGCAGTGTCTCAAACTCCTGGGGCTTAAATCTGAATATAGCTGGCTTGCCAAAACTGTAGCATGTGTCCCTCTTGTCCATCCTGTTCTAGCATATGGAAACTGTTCTGTGGCACCTACTTTCCATTCCTGAACCTCCACTGAAAGAAAATACTCAAGCCACAAAATCTCCTTCTATGCACCAACTGGTCAAGGGGCCTGGTTAAATGTGGCTGTTCCCTGCCCAGTACAATTCATAGAACGGAGAAGGTTCTTAGCTGTGCCATCGCTTGATGTCTCTGATGTTCAGCCAGCTTACAGACTGCATCTGAGTTTCAGGCTGGGGTGACCAGAGAGCATGTGTGAAAAAGGGGCCTGGGGCTGGCGGGTAAGGTGCCTATATAAGACAAAGCCAACAATATTGGGGGATGTCCCTGTAACTCTGGGACATCTGGTCACCTGAAGTGAAGTTGGGGCATAAATGTTGTGAGAAGGGTGGCTGTAATGCTGAAATCAGGGGACGGAGTGGAAGACACGACTGCATCCTTGGGAAAACCTTTAGATTGGTAAATAAAGCAGCTTGGCTCTAGCAAATCCTATCTAGCTTACGCACTGCTTACTCACTGCAAAGCTCAGTATTCACTTGGGTCACTGGCTTTCAGACAAGCTTCAGGTCTCCCTCACCACTTTGAAGGAAGAGATTTCTTTCTCTAGAAGTAAAGTTGGGACATTAACATCTCCTGAGTGCTCCTTCCTGGGAAAAAGGGTCTCCTGCTTCTGGGGGGTCAACTTTTAATGCAAGTGAGCTAAGAGGAGAAAGTTGGCAGCAACTACTAAGCTGAGTTTTGTTGATGGGGGAGTGAGAGAGGACAGCCTCCAAGTAACCATCAACCTTTTCATCTCTGTCTAGCTCTTTTTCCACCTGCAAAGAGAG
This sequence comes from Podocnemis expansa, assembly GCA_007922195.1. Lineage (NCBI taxonomy): Eukaryota > Metazoa > Chordata > Testudines > Podocnemididae > Podocnemis > Podocnemis expansa. The sequence goes on along the minus strand of ML682026.1, from coordinate 20,735,661 downwards.
CGCTGTTTCCGTGAACCGCGTGCCCGCTTTTATGCAGCAGAAGTGGCCAGTGCAATAGGGTACCTGCATTCCTTGAACATAATCTACAGGTAGGGCACATGTCCTTGGTGTGTATAGTGGGTGCTTTGTAACTCCCTCCCAGCTGCACCTCTGTGTAGTATTGGGGAGGGGCTGGGAACTACTTGATATAGTGCAGAACTACTGGCCGATGAGACCCCTGGGCAAGGCTGTGCTGTTCTACTGAACTGAGCAGCCACCTTCAGAACTGGACTCTTGGTTCAGTTCAGGATCCCCCCTGCATTTCAGAGCTGATCACGCAGCACTTCCCTAAACCCCTGATGGGGAAATAACCCATCCCCTGAGGTCCCTATTTAGGTTCTGAATGAGGCTTTGGCATTGGAGATTATGGGTGAAGGTCTATTGTGAAGAGGAGGAGAAAGCAGTTATTGCAGCACATGAGATGCAAAGTCTCCAATCAGAAAATTTAAAAATGTTTCCCTTGACAGCTGTAACTCTGCCAGGCTGTGTGATTGTATACTAAAGGGTATGCCCAACCACCTCTCCAGCCATACAGAAATACTAATATTTATATATAAAACCCACATCCATGCTGATTCACAGCTGCAGAGGGAGCTGCAACTCTAAGCTCCTGACTGCCTTAGGGTTCCCCTAGACCTCGGAGAGCTAGATTGTCAAAAGCCCTCAGCAGCAGTCCCCACTCTTCTATACTGGAGTGGTTGTGTGCTGAGCTCTTTGGAAAATCTGGTTCAACATTATCTTTTCTTTCTGTTCTCCTAGGGACTTAAAACCTGAAAATATCCTCTTGGATTGCCAGGTAGGTTCAGGTCTCTTGCAAGCATGTCTGCTTCCTGCATTCTCTTCAGTACTTTTGACACATGCTAGCTCAAATGGCTTGGGTATGACAGAGAGAGGGAGAAATGTGTACCTGCTTTCTCCTTTCTCACCACCTCCCTACTCTGTCCTAAATAACCTGATATATTCCCAAATCCATGCAGTAGGGGGAGCCACAAAACAAGCAAAATGAACAAGGAGTTCTGTGGCACTTTAAAGACTAACATTTATTTATCACATGGGATTTTCTCCCATGACAACTCATGCAATAAGTAAATGTGTTAGTCTTTAAAAGTGCCACAGGATTCCTTGTTTGTTTTGCTGAACTAGACTGACACGGCTACCCCTGTGGAACTTGTATAAAACAAGCAGTTATTATATTAACTCTGCTTGTACATGCACTCTCCTACTTGTCTGTAATTTCCCAGAGATTTGATGTTAGGATTTTTGTTATATCCCAGCACTAACCTGTGCACAAACATTTTGATATTCTGTATGGTAGTTCTAAACTTGGGCACTGGACAGCCACACCAAGCAATTCCTGTTCCACAGATGGTGTTATGCTGATCTGTCTGACTGGTTTAATTGCTGCATTCATATAGGTTTGGCAGATGCAGAAAGGTTTGGGGGAGTCAGACAATGGGGAGAGATCAAGCAATGATTATTTTAAGACATTGGAAGCCGAGATTCAAAAAGTTAAAGCTTTTATAACCATTCAAATTCAAGTTTTCAGTATTACACATCAAAATTTACCAAGTAAATATCCTTAAATCAAACTCTGATAAGTTTCCAAGCAGCGTTTTTTTTTGAATTTTGAAAAATTTACAAATGTTGGTTATTGCAGACAGAAATGTATATTTTCCATCAGTTTGTTTGTGTATAGTGAAATTGACATTTACTGATAAAAATGAAATTCTTCCAAGCCTACATTTAAATCGTGTATTTGTGAGAAATCTCCCATCAAATTGCCTCTTCAATCTTTGTTTGTATACATGCCCAATGGCTGGCAAGCTAAAAGGTCCATATGAAAACTGCAAAGGGAGCTAGAAAGCTGACTACCCAGTCAGGAAGAGCTTGGTTAGGCTGAAATCCCTTTTCTCCTTTAGGGACACATAGTACTGACAGACTTCGGACTTTGCAAAGAAGGAATGGAACAAGAAGAAACCACATCTACCTTTTGTGGCACTCCAGAGGTACAGCACAGCCATGTTGATGACTTTCTTGTTAATTGGGAGTTACTCAGACACTAAGGCTATGTCTACACTAGAAAAAGTTAGGTCAAATGTGTGAATTTGAACTAATAAGTTTGACTTTAATTTGAACTAAACTCGACCTTATTAACTCAAATTAACAAAGTGGACTAAGTTGTCTTAAAGTGAAGTCGACTTAGTCCACTTTGTTAATTCAGCCTAAGTGCCCTTAATTCAAACTTAATAAAGTTGAACTAAGGGTTAATCCAGACCCACACCATCCTTAGTTTGAACTAAGGAGTTGAATTAAGGCTTAGTTCAAAGTAACAAGTAGTTCTTATTCAAACTTCATTTTCATTAAGTCAGATTAAGAAGTTTCTTACTTTGACTTAATGAAAGTCCAGTGTAGACAGAGACTAATTGAGTTTGAATTAAGCCTCCTTAATTCAGTCTAAATTGCCAGTGTATACATAGCCTATTTGCCTGATTGATGAGAGCTGTAGGGGGTCAACTCCTTAGCCAGGTGTCAATGGGAACTGTGAGTATTCAGCACTGCTGGAAAACTGAGGACCAAGATCTTAAGCAGTGCCAGTTTCAGCCCTCTTTTGATGTGCCCAGTGTTAAATATTCCTAGTACAGCTGGTGGGAAAGGGGATAAACCAGCCTGAAGCCTTGCTCTCACAGCTGAAAAACAGTCTTTACCTTGGAGCAGCTAATGGCTATGTCTACACTACAGGGTTCAGTTAGATTGACTTAAGGTCTACTTATAGTCAATTTTAAGTAGATCTTATTAAATCAACGTAGTGAGGCTACATTGCATTAAGTCGACTTTATAAAGTCAACTTAAGCCAAGGAACACATTTAAAGTTGACTTTAAATGGGCCCCTTGACTTAAGATGACCTTGTAAAGTTGACTTAATTGGCCCCACTGCACTAAGTCGACTTTAATGGCCACATAGTGTTAAGTCAACTTAATAAAGTCGACTTAACCCTTAAAGTCAACTTTAAGAGCAGGAGTTTAGTTGACTTAAGCACTTGCTTAAGTCAACTTAATGAACTCCAGATGTGTCCAGGGAATTACTTAAGTTGACTTAAGCCCCTAGTATACACAAGTCCAATGTATCCTGAAGTAAAAACACAGTGAAGACCAATAAAAAAAACTTCCTTTTTACCACAAGGCAAACTAGGCTGGTCTGCACTAACATGTCTTCATTATGTTTCTATCACAGAGTAGCTTGCTTATCTCAGTTGGTGTCCTTTGTAAAACTTAGTAAAGATCCCCCCCCCCCCCCGTGTGGAAACTTGATTGACTCTTAGTCCTTTCCATATGTGGTTTTTGGTTTGGTTTTCATTTTAAAATTTGCCCCACAGGTATCAGGTTTTGAGTTTTAAACATCCATACAGGAGCAATTCACCAGTTAACAGGCCTGGTGTACACACAGATGTGTTTTGTACAGGTGCAAATATTTTAGTATAGATGCAGTTCTGTTAGTACAAAGGTGCTTACACCAGGACTGATAAAACTGTGTCCATGCTGGAGATGGTGGGCTGGGAGGGTGAGGGTTGCACTGTTTAACTATATTATTATTTTAATATTAAAACATTACACTTTGTGTGTGTAGACAAAGTCTGATTTTTTTAACTTCTGACAGCGTGGCTTTTACTGAACTGCTACTGAGTATGTTGAATAAACTTGCTTTAAAAAACTTTAACTTTTTTTAAACATTAACTTTTTGAGGGAGGGGCAAATCCTGCTGATTGTGGAATAGGAGTTCCCTTAGAACCCACCAAGACTTTCAGTAGTCATGGTGGCAACAGACACTGGAAGTCAGGACCTTCTGGAGCTACACTTCTTGATTACAATATTCACTCCGGTAGCTATGAGCACAGTGTTGCAGATATTTACTTGCTGCTGCTGCTGCTGCTTAATTTGCAGAACACCGAGTTAAGTCATATGGTTATAGGTATCCCCTGATGAGACAGCTAGTGACTCTCTGCTGCCCTGCACCTTGTGACATCATCACTGCAAAGTGGCTGTCAAATGCTACCAAGAATATGAAGTTTTGTTCTCAGCATAGGTGTAAAGGTAGCAAGATAAAATGTGCCCTCTGTGGGGGAAGGACACAAGTGAATGCTTTTCACTTGGGAGTGGGATGAAATAGGGGAACATGCTTCCTGCCACTTATCCAGTTTTTCTGTCCAGTTCCCCAAGTGCTGCTGAAATGAAATAGTCTTTGACAGATGCATGTCTGCTTCTTGGACTGACTGGAGAGGGCTGCTTTCAAAAGGGAGGTTCCTTTCTGGTTCCTTAATAGTAAGAGGCCAGCTTTAAGTAACTTTCCAATCTGGATTGGGTTCATAAGTCTTGGGTAGAGATGCAGTGCCCTGCAGGCAATTGGAATGGAAACTTGTGTTGTATTTGCAGTGACTCCAGCCCAGCCCTCTTGTCTTCCTTGCAGAATTTTTTGGTGAGAACAAGAACACAGACAACACAAAACTGTTTATGCACGTGAATCTTGTGCTGGTCCATTGCAGGGTTAAAAACATTTTCCATTCAGCTCCCTCTGCTGTGCATAAAATAAACAATATGGTCATAAGGCTGCCTCTGTTTTCCTGTCAAGGCCCACAAACTAAGCTGCATGATAGGAGTTCAGTAAAATTTCTGTGGAAGCTTAGATGTATTTCCTCTTCCTTCTTACTTGATGCTGAGTTTGCCAGCATGTAAAATAGCCATGTGCCCCTGCATCTGGTGTGCTCTTCTCTTTGTAAAGTGCTTCTTTTGAAGCTTTGCATGTTGTTTTTTAAAAAAATAGGTGAGTAGCAGCATGAAGAGCATAAAACTACCCTTCTAGGCAGCATTAACCAGCCCAGTTTGCAGGGATGCTTAAGGCACTTGCAGTCACATCTACATCTTAACTCATGTGCATTTCTGCTCCCAGGTCAGTCATGCATCAAATGTCTCATTACCTCACTACTATGCCTACAAAATGAACCCAGCTTTCCTTCAGGGGTGATCCTGCCTCTTTTTGAACCAAGAAGGAGTTAGCAAAAGTTTGGGGCCCTGGAGCTGTTCCAGATGGCAGTAGAAATTGTCAATAATCAGGTATTTCTTTGTAAATAATGACAACTTCAACAAAGTTCTGCTTCTTTGAACACAGGAGGATCCAAGAACAAATGAAGCAGTTTCTTAGCTCTGAGTCTTTTTTAGCCAATGGACCCAAAGACTCTCTTGAGCTTTTTCAGGGTCTGCTCTGCTCACCAGCTACTGTCTGGGTTTCTGGTTTTATGCTTCTCCTCCTCTCTGCTCTCTCTCATCAGGCTATTTCTACACTACCTCTTATGTCGGTATAACATATGTCATTCATGGGTATGAAAAAACACCTCTCACGGCAACGTAAGTTACATTGACAGAAGCTCCAGTGAGGACAGAGCTAGGTTGGCAGGAGAGCTTCTGCCACCAACATAGGTACTGCTGCTTGTTGGAGGTAGTTTAATTATACTGGCAGGTGAGCTCTCTCCTGTTGGCATAGAGCAGCTTTCAGTGGTGTGTCTACAGTGGTACACCCGTGCTGCTGTGAGATATGTAACCTCACTTTTTGTGTGTTCTTTCCTCTGTCCAGCAACAAACACTAATACACAGCAACCCCCATCTATCTACTCAGTCCAAACTTCTGGAGGGTTCACAATCACCTTTGATAGTAGATGGAGGCTTCTGATTAACTCCTGCTGAGAATTATTTTTATGGAAGGGTGCATTCACATCCAGTCTCAAAGAGGATTATGGTCTAAGTAGTCAGCAGTACGTACCTTTTGAGAGAACAGGTATCTTCATGCCAGACACACGGAGGTAAAATCTGCAATTTCCCAGGTTAATTGGACAGTATTAAACAGTCACTGATGATTTTGGAAATAGTTGAGATCCAGTTAAAGAGCCAAACCACTGGTCTGATTTCTGCTATAACTCCCTTGCTCGAGTTACATACAGGAAAATGGGAAAACAAACAAGGAGTCAGGTGGCACTCATTTTGCTGAACTGGACTAACATGGCTACCTCTTCGGAACTTGTCATCATGCAAGAAAAATGGGAGCATCTCAAACTGTAGGGAGAGCTTTGCCCTAGATCCAGTGTTGTGGATGGGAGAAGTGCTACTAAAAAACAAAACAAAAAAACCAAAACCTGATGTTCAAAGTCTCCATACTGCATTTACTTAGAGATTAACTAACTGCAACCTGTAGTCATGGAAGATTTTGTAATGTGTCTCAAACAAAGCTCTCTGATTTTTCACAGTACTTGGCTCCAGAAGTGCTAAGAAAACAACCCTATGACAGAACAGTAGACTGGTGGTGTCTGGGAGCTGTCCTGTACGAGATGTTGTTTGGGCTGGTGAGTTAAAATCTCTCAGTGGAGAGCAAAGAGACTCTCTCTACAGAAGGCTATGACCTCCTGAAGGTGATGGGCTCCTAAAGCAGTAGTTCCATGTAGGATACTATGTCATGGAGGATGTGATAAATTTAAATCCTATTTGAAATAGTCATCTTAATATTACTGAGGAGAAAGCGTATAGACCATTAGTTCCCAACCTGTGGCCTGGGGGCCAAAAGTGGCCCACAGGGGCTTTCAAGAGTGGTCTGTGGCTTCCCTCCTGCTTGCTGCAAATGGGAGCTGCTGCTTAAGGACCCAAGCAAAGTGTGTTAGTGGGGGGTTAAAAGACAAGTGCAGGCTTCTTGCTGCAACCAAGGGGATGGGAGATCAATGCTCTCCTTTCCTTGTCTGTAGCGGGAGCATGGCAAAGTGCTCCACCTAGGTCCCTAGGTGCCGGGGTCCCTGCTGGAGTCAGGGGAGGGACCACTGATCTTCCATCTTCCTGGCTGCAGAATGAAGTCTCTGCCTAGGGTCCCACATGAAGTGTCCAGGGCTATACGACTACTTGCTGCAGCCAGAGAGACAGATCATCAAGGAGGCAGCCTCCTCAGTGACCTCATTTTAGCTGGCTGCAGTGGGGGATTGCCTGCTAATGGAGGCTGGTACCCCTAGAGGGTTGTAAAAATATCTGTGGCCCTCGAACCAAAAAGGTTGGCAACCACTGGTTTAGCCTGCCCCTCTTCCCTTTGCACACCATAGAAACAGAATCTGAATGAATTGGCTCTCACAGTCAAGGAAATTGTTTGCATGTTTCAATACAGCAGCTCATGTCTTACACAGCTGACTTGCCTCTCTTCCTCTCAGCCTCCATTTTATAGCCGGGATGTGTCTCAGATGTATGACAATATTCTGCACCAGCCACTCCAGATCCAAGGAAGCAAGACCACAGCTGCTTGTGATATCTTACAGGGACTTCTCCACAAGGATCAAAAGAGGAGGCTGGGGGCCAAGATGGACTTTGTATGTCGTGTTTCCTGTCCTAAAGTAATCTCTTCATCCCACCTCTCTTCTGAGGCTCTCTTCTCTGCTCTACACTCGTTGATCATAATCTCAGGAAGACTCCAGGGCCAAGTGGGGTCACAGCTCTCCATAGCAGAAAGGAAACTTGCTATAAGCAAACATTTATCATTCAAACTCTGGACTGAGATCCCTTGTGGTGTCCTGTAAAGCTGGACTTTACTGCTTTCCAAAGCACCATGCTATTGCTTGTGTGTGATTTGTAAATTGTGGTCTCTCTAGGCGTATATAAGTACAACTCTTGGTTGGCTTAGGGGGTGGGGTTAAGCCCCATGGCTGTCTACACTGAGGGGCTATTTTAAGTTGACTTCACAAGGTCAATTTTAAGTCGACCTTGTGAAGTCTGTCTACACTAGTAGATATCCTGGTCTGGGCTCAGGCCCTGTCCTCTGCCCCTCCCCAGGGTGCAATCCAGCAGCGGGGCCCTGAGCCAGCCTTGGGGGCTTGATCTGGCTTTTGCTGCTGCCGGCAGGCAGCTGGGACCCAGACCCAGCATTGAGCCCCTTGCCGCAAGGGGCTTGGAGCCAGCCCCAGCCGTCTGCAGCAAAGGCTGGGAGTTGGCTCCTGCCATCTGTGGCAAGCAGCCTGGGCTGGGAGCTGGCTCTTGCCACCTGTGGCAAGGGGCTGGGAGTTATTAAGTCTTAAGTATTTGCTTAAGTCGACTTAATAATGTTTAAATAGTGCCAGGGAGTACCTTAGGCTGACTTAAGGCAGGTTAAGTTGACCTAAGGCTCCCATGTAGACAAACCCCATGTTAGCAGCACAACAGGAAGTTGGGGCTCAAAACTGAGCACAGGATGTTAAGTCGTGTAGACAGGACCTTACACTGTCACGAGGTAAAGGTGTGGGGAAGGCTGGGTTGCCAGTGTATGGTATTACTGTACTATAAACAGGATACAGAAAACTTCTGAAGTTTTTTGTGGTGGGGATGCACCAATCAGAAAAAATGAGGAACGTTACAGCTGTTTTTTTCCAACATGGTGTATGTGGCTGTATAGCTACTGTCCTCTAGTGTTGTGGAGCCAGTGAGTGTTGGAAAAGGGATTGTTGAGGAGGAAGGTGGTGGGACAGTGACAATATTCCTCTTTGTCCCCTCTGCAGCTTGAGATAAAGAATCATGTGTTCTTCAGCCCAATAAACTGGGATGACTTGTATCACAAGAGGATCACTCCTCCATTCAACCCCAATGTGGTGAGTGGCAAATCAGGTTTCTCCTTCATAACATAGTGGGAAGGTGTCAAAGGTTTTTTGTTCTAGTTTCTAGATGTGGGGGGAGTTTCCTTCTCTAGAAACTTAAATGTAACTTGCATTTTCTGTCTTTGTTCCTGTTTCCTTCTCCTCTTCTTGTTATAGTACAATCCCTGTCTCAGGTTGCTTCACTTACTGGGGAATGCAGTCTGCCAAATTCAGGGACGGGAGGGAGCAGAGGGGAGAAAGGGAGAGCATGTTTGTGTTGCAGTCCAGAATTCCCCCTCTTCTTCTGCCCCACTGCTTGTTGTCTTAGAACAGTTCTGTCTAAAGAAATAACCTGTCTGGAAGCTTAGGACTGTTGATCTGAAATGACATATATATGTATGGTTTTGTAGGCTGGTCCTGCTGATCTGCGACATTTTGACCCAGAGTTTACTCAAGAAGCAGTCTCAAGCTCCATCACCCGCACCCCGGATTTAACAGCCAGCTGCTCTAGTGCCTCGAATGCCTTTTTAGGATTTTCTTATGCACCGACTGATGAGGACTGTCAGATTTTTAAATAGGACTCGGGAAACCTAATTTTAACTTTCTGGTCCTGTTTTGAAAAGTGGCACCGACCTTTGCTCATGACTGTCCAGACTAACACACTAACTGGAATGAACCTGAATTTTTCACTGTCATGCGCAGTGCTTTTTCCTTCTGATAGGGAGGGTGCTGCTGACCGTCCTAGCTGGAGCTTTTTACTTGTGCAGAACTGAAATTAATTCCATGGTCTTATGTTTAGAAGCTTGATGCCATCACTCGTGTCCAAACCACATCTCGGCACATCACCAGTGACTTACCCAATAGCAACTTGGCCTGCTTATTTTGGAAGTGTCTGTATAACTCTGCTGTGTGTACTTAGCTGTTTGTGTCCCCTCCTTCTTGCCTAATTGCCCTGTTGATAGTGAGGAGGAAACCTGTTCACACCACGTGGATGTCTACACTAGAAATATGACATCAGCAGTGATACAAAAGTGGAAAGGCTTCTTTTGTTGCTGTAGTAAATCCACTTCTCTGAGGGGCAGCAACTATGTCCATGGAAGACTTCTGCTGACTAGGGTAGTCTACACTGGGGCTTAGGTTGACTCAGCTGTGTCTTTGAATATGAAAAATTCACACCACTGAATAATGTACTTAGGTCAGCCTAAGGTTTTTGTGCAGACCAGGCCTATTTCTATGTTATGATGAGTCACTGTGATGGGAGGATTGTATCAGTATCTTTACTCACATATGCACATCCAGCAAAACTCTTGGAACTTTCCTCAGTAACATCTGTTAACAGCAAGCCAAAGTGTAACTGAACTATGTCAGTGTGTTCAATAATATCTTTCCTTCCTTCCTTTTTAAAGAGTCAGATCCTTGACTGCTGTAAATTAGTGTAGCTCTGCTGGCTACTGTAGAGTCACAGTAATGTACACAAGCTAAAGATCTGATCTGCAATCTTTTTGCTGTAGCCACTTCATTCATACGCAACTGTGTCAGTCTGAGTGTTGGACTGACTCCATTCAACACACTCCCATGGTGGGAGCTCTGCACCCTGGGATGAGAGGAGGATTTCCCCTCAGGATTAGGAAGAATAAGTTTGAAAGAGGTCCAAATCCTACACTTGGTCAGACCTACTGAGTGGGCAGCTACCAGTCTAAGGACCCAGATGTGGGTGGGAGCTGTTTTGAAAAAGTCTCCAAAATTTAAATGGAATGTGATGTTTAGCCTGAAAGGTGTGTATGTGTTAAAGGCTAACGTTCACTCTGCCTTAATTTAAATGCTGGTGTCTTCACTACATGTCAGGTTGTTCTTGGTGTTTTTTTTAAAGCTACTTCATTAGTCTGCCCTGGTGGTGGGGGGAGAAAGGGAGCTAGCTTGCCTGGTCTGAGATTGTCATGAGCATCTCTGCTCGTTGTCTGTAAATGGCTACTGCTAGCAGGCAAGCTCTGGATTGCTAAAGACTGGTCCAAAGGATCCCATTGGCTTTGGCTCTAGAAGTGCTGGGGCCAGAGTGGAGACCTTGGGCGAGGGGCATTGAAAAGAGCAAGGCAACGTTTCCTCTTGCTCAGTGTTCCCTTTATTGTACAGATTGAAGAGATGAATAAAATCCTATTTTAAAGCATGTTCCCTGACTGCTTTCCATCCCTTGTACTTAATGTAGGGGCTGGAGGAAGCCAGAGTTGTTCTAGTGTTGCTGGGATACATTCAGAAATAGGTGTCTCTATGCTGCAGTGCCGGATTGGTCGGAATTTTTTTGCCCTAGCCTGTCAGAAGAGGGCAGGTGCCCCCCCCCCCCGTGGCTATAGTTGTGGCTGCCAGTCAGTGTTCCCTCTAATTATTCGTAGGCTGTGAGTGCAAAAAATTTTTGTGTGCACAAAAGAATTTGTGGGCACCACTATTGGCACTATTGCATTTTTTTTGCGTGCACCTTATTTTGTTGTGTGTGCAGGTTTCATGACCTGTGTGCGTGCACATGCACACAGCTCAGAGGGCACAGTGCTGTCTGCCATCTATGTGTGAGTGGACATGGTGATGATGATGGTGCCCTGCTGCACTTACAATCCCTCGCCCCAAGAGGGTGGGAAAAAACAACCCAGCATCTGCCCATGCGCAGCTACTCTCCTCCTCCCAGGGAGACGTGCATCCGCCTCGACCTCCCCTACTCCTAGAGTGGTAGCGTCCAACTCCAACCCCGCCTCCGCCGCTCTCAAAATTCCACCGGCCCCGCCCCCGGGAATGGTGCGAGGGGGGAGGTGGCACTGTGATGTCATCACGCAAAGCCGCGTTCGTCCGCGCTCTCGGCGGCGAGCGTTTTCCTGCGCGTGCGCAGAAAGAGGCTGTTGCTAGGCAAGGAGCGGGCGGCCCTTAGTTACCGCTCCTTGCCTGGCGGGGCGCGACGCGGCGCGCGGGGCGATGGTGGCGACTCCGCGGGTGAGGCGGGGGGATCCTCCCCTGTGGGGGGGGCGGGCGGGGTCACTGGGGTGCGGGGTCGAGGGTAGCTCCCCCCCGCACTGTGCCCCCTTCCCCTTTTTATGGAGAGAGAAGGCCCTGGGTGGCCCGCCCCTGTTTTGCATAGCCACGCCCATTTCTGCATAGCTCCGCCCCCACCTGGGGTAGCTCTGCAGATCCCTCAGGTGATGTCACCCTCTCGTGGAGACAGGCGGCCCAGGGTAGCCACGCCCCCATTCCATACATAGCCACGCCCCCTGCCTAGCCACGCCCCCACCTCAGGTCCCAGTATAACCCCCTCTGCATCTCTCAGATTGTCCATCACCCCCCCCCCACCTCCCAACAGCTGACTAGAGCGGGTCAGGGTGCACCTACCACCCCATGCTCTGTGCCACCCCACCCCCAAAACCAGCTGGCTAGGTGTAGGCTCCGTGCACTGCCCAGTGACACTTAGGACCCCATTGCGCTAGGTGCTGTACAAAAACAGCAAAAAAGACATGGGTAGCCATGCTGACCTCCACACAGTAAAATCAAAGAGAGACCTGCAGCACATTAAAGACTAGCACATTTCTTTGGGCATAAGCTTTCGTGGGCTCTAACCCAATCTGAGCGAGTGGGTTGGGGCGTGTGAAAGCTTGTGCCCGAAGAAATTTGTTAGTCTTTAAGAGCCACAGGACTCTCATTGTTTTAGCTAAAAAGACAGTCTCCGTCCCAAAGATTTATCACAGTGTTTAGACCTGTTGTGGTGAGTCGGTGGGAAAAAGGTCTGCAGTGCTACTAAAGGGGTTGCTGTGTTAGTTTAGTTCAGCAAAACAACTTTTAAAGACTAACTAATGTGTTTATCGCATGATCTTTTCGTGGGAGAAAATCCCATTTCACTGCTACTGGGTGGGATTGCAGTGATGAGAAACTTGCTGGAAAGTGCTAGTTGGGACACAGCCTAAGTTTGACCAGTTGACTGTCCAATTTGCAGTGTGAGTGCTTGAGACTAGAACTAGGGGCCAGAATTAGTGGCTATTTATTTTATTTATGGAATGCCAAAAGTGTGCTAATTCCTTTATAGTAAGCAGACAAGGTCCTTGCCCCAAACTGTGTAGGTCAGGGGCATTGTATTAATTCTTTGGAAATGACAATAAAAATGTAAAATGAGAGCTGCAACCTTTTATGACTTTTCAAGGCAAAATATTGGCAAATCAGAAATAAATCTGAGTATATATATATTGAAGAAACAAAATGAGAAAGCTTGAGTGCTTCTCTCTCCTTTTTACTGCATGGGGATGCTTAGTTTTATAGGTTTCAGCTTTATTTTATATTTTTGTCCATATGTGCTTTAAAATTGCAGTAAAGGTTTTAAATAACAGCATCAGAGACTTTAGGCTTAATTCATCTTGTTCAGATGTTCTGTTCCTGCACTAGCTCATTCCACACCAGTTAGCATCTACCTGCATGTATTCTTTTTGCAGAGGCTGGTCTGAAATAGAATCTTTTTTGCATTTCCTTTCTGATTTTGGTTCTGTCCTTTCCTTCTATTCTTGAGGTCACAATGGAGACGGAGCTTCGGAACACCATAGTCTTCAATGCATCCAAAAAAGAGATTTTCAGTGTCAACAGTGGTTACAAGTCCTTACAGAAGAGACTTCGCAGTAAATGGAAGATACAGAGGTGAGTGACTTTCTTCAGCTCTCTTTGTCATGCTTTGTAGCACGAGTGAAACTCACAGCAGCAAGTAATTACATGTAAATTAATTGGAGATGGGAGCATTTTAATGCTGGCTTTGGGGGTAATTCATAATATAGAAATATTTGGGAATGTCAGAAAGTAAAAGTATTATTTCTTTTGGTTCTACCCAAGGGCATTAGTTGTAGCTCTGATTTTGCATGATGTTGGAGGACTTTATTTTGAGGTTTCAGATACAGTGACAACAGAGGGGACAAAGCTGAATTGATAATAGTGAGGTTCCACATGGTTCTGTTCTGGATTTCATTGCATGGGATATCTAATGACAGGCAAAAATGTCAAGGTAATTTGAACCCTGGCCTTTGATAGCACGTTTATGGTCTTGGCCCCTCATCTGCTGTGATCAGAATTAAAACACAGAAAATAAAAATAGTGGGGCTGGTTGTCAGCTGATGTAAACTGCATAGTTTTACTGAAGTTGAGCTGCAGTAATTTATGTTAGCTGTGGATCTGTCCATTCTCTTTCTAGAATACTTATTTTTCTTCATAATCAGTTCAAATTTGTAGTTATTTATTTGGGATAATAAAATACCAAGTAGAACCAGAATAAACAGATGTAAAGTGACTTGCTCTGTGTTCATCTGCCTGACTCTTTACATAAGGTGCAGCTCAGGATTCAATCGTGGACTGTATCAAAATGTACGCAATGTAAGGTGCCTTTTCCTTAACTTATTTGTAGCTTAAAAGATGAGATCACATCTGAGAAGCTAGCTGGAGTAAAATTGTGGATTACAGCAGGACCCAGGGAGAAGTTCACTGCTGCTGAGGTAAGAAATATTCATAAAGAAGCAAAAAACCCGGCAGTGGTTTGCGGATTAGTTATGCTTCTAGATTTGCAGAGAAAGATAAAAGAAAGATGGCACCAAACATTCTGTAATAGCGTTATTGTTTGGGAAAGCCTGTTTCACATGTATTTAGATTTGAATGCTACTTGATTTTACAGGATCAAGTTGTTTGCAAGCAGCTAAAACCACTTTTGCCTCATTTCCATACAGCCCTTTGAAGTACTGTACTTAGCTCCTCTGACTATGTTCTTGTGTTTTTTCTTATTGTTTTAGTTTGAGGTTCTGAAGAAATATCTAGAAGAGGGTGGGGATATCCTGGTGATGTTGGGAGAAGGTGGTGAATCCCGATATGACACCAATATTAACTTCTTGTTAGAAGAATACGGAATCATGGTCAATAATGGTAACTTTAACTTTGTAAATGCAAATCATGTACAGTTCTCTACTACAGATTAGGATTTCAAAGCTACTTTCCTTATAAACCTTCTGTTTCTTGAACTGTTTACATCTTTCAGAAGAAAAAAGTACTCTGTGTGTTGAGTTATTCCATATTCATTCTCAACCCCACAGTGTTCTTCTTTTCTTTGCAGCCTAGTAATATTCCATTCAGCCATTCTTGTAAATAAGCACTTATGCCATCAGACATTTTTCAGATGTTTTAGCGGCATTTAGGTAGTGGGTTCACTCTTTTTGCAACAGATTGGTACTGAGTTCATCATAGTTTTGGAAATCTTTAAAACACACAATAAAAGTTGGAACTTGTTTAACCAGATATTTTTTTTAACCTGGCCACGGTGTCTCTGCAAATAATTGCAGGTTCAAGTGAAGACAGATAGACATGTGATTGTGCCTGCACATTGAGTGATCAAGTGCTTGTATTTTTTCATCTAAACCTTTAAACAAGTGTTCTCACAGGCTTTTGGTGCCCAAAGCTGCAGGTCCAAAAAGGGGCACTGATTAAGGCTGTTTAAGTTATGCTGAGAACCAGCTAAGTAGCAGGGTTGTGACATTAAAAACACCATGTGACTCGAACTTACATTTTGTTGCTCTGAGTCTTATGTTCTAAGCCTTAGACACACTGCCTTCATAAAAGATTTAAATCCCTTCTTTTTTTCTTTAAGATGCTGTGGTGAGAAACGTATATTATAAGTACTTTCATCCTAAGGAAGCCTTGGTCTCCAATGGAGTTTTGAATAGGTAATTGTTTTGGGGATATAAACCTGTGAGTAACAGTTTTGCAAATCTATGTAATTTTACTCAGATTTGTTGGTTCCACCTCTCCTAGGGAAATCAGCAGAGCTGCAGGGAAGGCAGTGCCTGGGATACTGGATGAAGACAACAGTGAAAATGACTCACAGTAAGTGTCTTTTGTGCACCAGCCTCTTCACTATTATACAAAATCTTTCTTCTGGAGTGTTAAATTCCTGGCCCTGGGCAATGCTGAAGTACTCAGTACTTCTGCTGAGATGTTCTGCCAGATGTTCTGCCATTCAAAATTGGGAACTAGAACCTAGTGCATTTCTTGGTCTCAGCTTCTTGCTTCGCAAGGTCAAAGCCTAAAATGGCTGCATTCTTTAGCAAGGCTTGCCACACAGACAAAGAATAACATAGATGGGTTCTGAAGGGAGTCCCAAATGTTCCTCCAGTCCAGACCTGTGACGGGCAAATGAACCTTGTATGTGGATTTGAAAAGCCTTAAAGGACATTAAATAGGGAAGATACTTAGTACCCTAAAAAACAAAGGAGTGGTGTGGCACTTTAAGACTAACAGATTTATTTTTCCACAGGGCTCTCACTTTTGTATATCCATTTGGTGCCACGCTGAATGTGATGAAACCGGCAGTGGCTGTTCTGTCTACAGGATCAGTGTGCTTTCCACTCAACAGACCTATTCTGGCTTTTTACCATTATAAGGTACACTGCTGCATGCAATAAGCTATCTACCCCCCCAGTAAAGAGAGAGAGTTGTATGGTATGGCAGATCTATATACACCTGTTTCTACTCCCAGTGCTCCTACAAATCCTTGAATCAGCTTGACAATTGATTCTTTTTGTGGGAAGCTCTATTGTACAGAGATCAAAGAAGAAAAAAACTTGATCACCACCAAAGTTTACTTCCTTTTTGTTTTTATTTCTATTTTGACTGTCTTCCCATCGTCTAGGCAGTGAGAGGATCAGTTCAGTTGCATAGACATTTTCGGTTAAGGACTACCACTCTCTGGGAACTGAAAGATTTTTGTATCTGTGATCTTAGCCATTGGCTTTGGTTTGGTACTTGCTAATTTGCAAACATTTTTCCATACTAAGTGCTAAATGATTTTTATTTTGGTGTCTTATTGATGTAGGGTCTTCTCCCCTAAATGTGCACAAAGTTACGCATGCATGTCATAGGTACAATAGGCTTTGTAAAGCAGGGGTTACCAACCCTTGGCCTGGGGGTTAGAAGAAGCCCATGGGGCTTCTTAAAGTGGCTCGCACTCCCCTGCTGCGGGCTGGGAGCCGGGTTGTAGCCATGCCCAAACCCATGTATGGCGAGATTTTGTTACCTTGGTTGTTCTGACAGTAACAAGGTCTTCCTGCACATGGTTTTGGGCACTACAGGGCTGCGGCCACCCGCCTCCCACCCAGTCCCTGCATGCAGCTGGGAGTTGGGCTGCGTCTGCTGACCTACCCTTTGGCCTTGGGGCCTATTCGGGGCATCCAGCACCACCTTCGCCCCCCCTTTTTTGGGGGGAAAAACACACACCCCCTTTTTTAATTTTTTGGCTCAAGGGCCACAAATATAATTTTGATGACCCCAAAGGGCCACCAGTCTATTTAATTAAAATTTATTTTAAACTTAATGAATTAAATTTTAATTCATTAGATTTAATAAAATTTAATTTGAATTTAATTAATTAAACGTTAATTAGACAGACTGGTGTCCCTTTAGGGTTGTAAAAATTATATCTGTGGCCTCAAGCCAAAAAAGTGATGAACCACTGCCATAAAGCATCAGAGGTGATACTAGTGCCTGAAGGTATATTACATTGCCAGCTCATCTAAAATGGGTGAAATTGAGGCAGCACTTGCCAAATCACAGCCTGCTTACTTCCATGGCAAGCAAAGACAGAACAGTTTTCTCACCCACCACCTCCTCATCTATTTATGGAGCAAGTGTTTGTGTGTAGTCAGCTTGAAATCACATGCACAAACATACAGTCCTGTAGCATGTTAAACTTCAGGTCAGATAAAGCCTTGACCTCTCTCCTCCCCGGGATCAGAATCTGGTGAGATACTATTGTGTTTTAACACTGCTTCTGTTTAGCTAGGTTCTAGCTCTCTTTCCTTGAGAATATGGACAGGAGTATTTTATCTGAGAACCATAATAACAAAACTGCTAGGGATTAAACCCTAAAGTGTGTGTCCCAGTCCTCAGGTAGTCTGCTGCATGGATTAATAACTGAAGTCTAAGAGGGTTGTCTGATGGAAAAAGGTCCTGACAGTACAGGCCAGGAAAACTGCATCAGAAATGTAAATTTAAATACAATTGCTGGCGACAGGTTTCTTTCACAAAGGAGACTGGGCCTAAGTGAGTAAAATATTCTTAAAAGTGCTTTGTAATTAAACTTCAGTGACTGTTATCCTCCCTAAATTTCTGAATGCCTAACTTTCTTTGTTCTGATTTAGTTAGAAAATTAGATGAAAATTTAACTCTGAGTTGAGAACCTGATAATCTAAAGCCAGTCTTTTAAATTGGTTTAAGCACACAATTGCATGTGCAAATTAGGTAACTGTGTATGTCCATCTGCCTAATACATAATTTGTGTGTATAATCTGATTTCACTGCACAAGTGAAACAGCTTGAATGTTTTGGGTGCATGATAGTGCCTGGCCTTTGAGTCTCAACAAAACTGTCATTGATTTTACAATGGTTCTTTATCTTTCCTCAAATGAGGTAAGAAAATGTTTTTTCCATCAGAGTTCTCATCGGTTATTCTCCATGCCCCCATCTTCCTTTTGCTTTAATAGTATGAAAGTCAAGGGTGTAGAATTGATCTTTAATTAATTATTTTTTTCCCCCTGTTTAGCTGGAAGAAATTATAGATAAAATGCTGGAAGATGAAGCTGAAGACAATGGTAGAATCTCTGTCAGAGCAGAGAAAAGGATTAGAAAGAAAATATATAATCTGTTTGAGAGAAATGAGGTAGGGAAAAGAATAGCAATATATAATAGAACAGTAGATACATTTAATATGGAAATCAGGTGGATGATATGAATGAGGTGTTTTGAGAACAAATAACAGAAATATCCAACACTTAGGTTGGGTAATAATGGGAGGACTTGAATGACCCTTGCATCTTTTGGAAAATACAGCATATTCAAAATTTCCACTAAGATCTTGGAATGAACTGGGGACAAGTTTTTACTTCAGAAGGTGGAAGAAACAGCCAGGAAGACGGGCATTTCAGCCTTTATTTTGACTAATAGAGAAAAGGTGACTGAATTTAAAAGTTGAAGGCAGTTTGGGTGAGAGTGATCAATAAGTGATAGATTTCAGGCTTGTAAGGAAAGGAAGGCTTGAGAACAGCAGACTTGGACAGTGGCCTTCAAAAATGCAGACTTAAACAAATTCAGAGGGGTAAGGTCCCATACAAAGAAAGTGTAAGGGCAGAAATGAATTCAGGTGAGCTGTCAGTTTCTTCAGGAGGCACTCATTAAAGAAGCAGCAAGAAACTAACCTGATGTGAAGGAATAATAGGAAGAATAGTAAGAGGCCAGCATAGCTCCAGTAGGAACTCTCTGATGACCTGAAAGCCTAAAAGGACTCTTACAAAAGTGGAAAAATAGGCAAACTGCTAAAGAAGAATAGCACAGTTATGAAGGGGCAAAATCTGGAAGACTAAGGCACAAATGAGTTAAACCTAGTAAGGAACATAAAAGGCAATAAGAAGAGGTTCTTTAAATATGCTAGGAGTAAGACAAAGATGAAGGAAATTGTAGGTCTCTTTGTAGCAGAAAAGGAGACTATCAAAAAGGCTGAAGTGATTATTGGCTGTTTTACTTTACACGTTGCAAAGTTCCAAAGGGGCAGCCGTGTTAGTCTAGTTCAGTAAAACAAACAAGGAGTTCTGTGGCACTTAAAGACGAACAAATTTATTAATTGCGTAAGCCTTTGTGGGAGGAAATCCCTCATCTTCAAAGCATCTGACAAAGTGGGATTTTCTCCACAAAAGCTCATGCAATTAATAAATTGGTTCGTTTTTAAGTGCCACAGGACTCCTTTCTTGTTTTGCTTTACTTTTCATTTAAAAAAAGTAATTTGTGCTAAGATACACAACACAATTAATATTAAAAACAGGCGGGAAGGAGTGTAAGCCAAAATAGGAAAAAACAGATCAAAGAGTACAGTAGGATCTCATTTATCTGAACCTCTATTATCTGGCTGTCAGTATTAACTGAACCACCAGCGCACAAAAAAGAATGTGAAAAGCTCTTTGCTCTGAATTACCCAAATTTTTGGTTTTCCAATCTGGCCCTGGTCCCAGTTAGATTGGATAAGTTGGATTCCACTGTATTTAGATAAATTAGATGTAGTGAGGTCATCATGGCCTTATGAAAGTCATCATAGTATACTTAAGAAACTAGCAGAAGCAGTCTTGGAACTATTAGGGATGTCTTTGAGACCTCATGGAAGATGAGAGATTTCCAGAGGACTGGAGAGGGCAAACATTGTACCTCTCTTTAAAAAGGGAAACAGAGGACCGAGGGAATTATAGACCAGTCAGCCTAACTTTGATACCTGAAAAGATACTGTAATAAACTGCTATGCAGTCAGTTTGTAAGCACTTGGAGGATATTGGGGTTATAATGAATAGCTGCCATGGATTTGTTAAGAGCAGATAATTCCAAACTAACCTACTTTCCTTGGTGCAAATGGCTGGCTTAGTGCATAGGGAGGAAACAGTAGACATGTTGCGTCTTGATGTTTATACTTGGATTTCTTAGCAAATTCAGGATATGTGGTACAGTATACATGAAATTATTATAGGATGGGTGTGTAAGTAGTTGAAAGACTTTACTCAAAGAGTAGTTATCAATGGTTTGCTATCAGACTAGGAGGCTGTATCTAGTGGAGTTCCTTAAAGGTCAGTCCTGGGTCCGGGAGTATTCAATATGTTCATTAGTGACTCAGAAAATGTAACGCAGAGTATGCCTATTAAATCCGCAGGTGACCCCAAGCTGGGAGGGGTTGCAGGCACCTGGGAGGGCAGGATTAGAATTCAAAATGACCCTGGTAAATTAGAGTATGATCTGAACTCAACAAGATGAAATTCAATAAAGATTAGGCAAAGTACCATACTCAAAGGAAAAAATCAAATGTGTAAGTACACTGTGGGGCTAAATGGCTAGAAAGCAGTACTGCACAAAAGGATATGGGGATTTTAGTGGGTCACACACTGAATGTGAGTCAATAATGTGATACAGTAGCAAAAAAGGCTAATATTAGTATGAGGTATATTAACAGGAGGTTTTGTGTAAGACAAGGGAAGTAACTGCCTGCTCTACTCCATACTGGAGAGACCTTAGCTGGAGTGCTGTGTCTAGTTCTGAGCACCACACTCCAAGACAGAGGTAGAAGAATTCCAGAGAAGAGCAGCTAAAATTATACTGTTCAGAAAACCTGACCCATGAGGAAAAGCTTAATAGAACTGGGCATGTTTGGTCTTGAGTAAAGAATAAAGAGGGGTGAACCTGAAAAGTCTTTCCTGTGTTAGGGGTTGTTATAAAGAGGACAGTGATCAATTGTTCTCCATATGTGCTGAAGGTAGCACGAGAAGTTTTTGGCTTAATCTGTAGCAAGGGAGATCTAGGTTAGATATTCGGAAACTTCAACCATAAGGTAGGCCTCAATGAATCTATGTTTGTGGTCACCATAGTGATGAGTTTTAGTAGCCTCTTGCCTAACTCTGCTGCAGAAATGTAATGGACAAGTAGCTTCTGGCAACAAAGTAAAATTGTTGGCACCTAGCTGTGAGCCAGTTTTGTCTAGCCCTGCCATAAGAATACTTAACCACTGGAATAGGCTTCTGAGGGAAGCTGTGGCATCCCCATTGTTATAAATTCTAAAGAACAGTTTAGATAAATGACTCTCAAGTTCCAGGGATCATTGTGAGGTCCCCAGAGTACAGTGTGGATGGTTGAACATCTGTGTCCCCTCAAATCTCCAACCTGACATGCTTTTTATACTGCTTCGCTGGTAGAGCAACCAATTCTTGGCCTGCCTATAAACAGCCTCTAACTGTAAAACCAGTTCCAGCTGAATTACATGGTGCTCTGGCCAGTCGTTCACACATTAGGTATAGGGTGGCACTAGCAACTTCCCAGTCCCAGACCTTCCTCCAGAAATGTGCATTTTGTACTGCCCAGAATTCCACTGGACTGTGCAGACTCTTCTAAAGTCTATGATTTCCTCCATGGAAAAAGATCTGTGCAAATTTTATCTCAAGTGTAGGTTCCCAACACTTAACTCCAAACACACACACTTTAGATACAACAGTAAAACAAGTTTAATAACTACAGAAAGATAGATTTTAAGTGATTTCAAGTAATGAGACACGAAAGTCATAATTAGTTACAAAGAAAATAAGATAAGATGCAGACTGATCTCTAATTTAGCAAGCTAAATGGATTGAAAACAAAGATTTTTCTCACCTTATGCTCTTTACTGCCTGGAAGCCTCCAGACTAGAAACTTTCCCATAGTTCGTTGTTTCTTAAAGCATTGATGCTGCCCTGAGTAGAGAGTGGTGATTTTGGAGCCTCTGTTTCTCACTCATACTTTCCTCTGACAGCAGACTTTGTACAAATTTATCATCATTTTAGAAAAAGGATGAACATAGGGTACAGTCTGTTACAATGATCTGCGTGTACTTGATCCTGTACAAACCACTGGGCTAGACCTCTTGAGGGCCTGTCCAGCTCTACATTTCTGTGATTCTAGGAAACAGTGACAGCTGAGATTGCTATCTGGCTGTTATTAGTCACTTGCTTTAGGTTGCTTCATTTCCTGGGGTCCTTTATCAAGCAGGAGCCAAAGAGAAAGCACAAGTATTCCATTCAGAAATTTACCATTGAGTTTATTCTTCGTTCAGTAGAAGCAAACTGGAACCCTGTTTCAAGCAACTTCAAGCTCTTTGCAACAGCAGTGTTTATACATTATTTGCCATGAATTTTAATTTTGGTGCCCACAAGTAGTATTATTGTTAGTTGTGCTGGCTTAAAAACTTACCTTTTTTAGCGGTGGGTGGGTGTCCTTTTGTAGAATTCTTCATATGACATTTTAAATTCATCTAATTAAATACACTCGTCTGCATCTTTTATAACTCTGCTTATGAAGGGCAAAATTTATAATGCTTTTCCTTTGTTAACTAGCCTGTGGCTCTGAAAGTGATGTTGACTTGCATGCATGCCTCACTTTGGCATGTACTGACTCTGAACTATTCAGGAAAGTTCCATGGGAGATTAGCTGTGTATTAATTTCATTTCAGATTTTATTCTTGCTCTTTTCATGAGTAGTTTTTCAAGCAGACAAAAAACTCCAATAAAATACATACACTACACTTATCGTTGATGCAATCTTATTCTTTGCTCTGATTTGTGGGTTGCCTGTGGAATGTCTCTTTAATCCTGCTAATGCAGAGCACTACTTTTAAGGTACATTAATAAACAAATAAGCCTGCTAAAGGAATGCATATATTTTATACTAATACTACACATTTAAGAAATTGCCCTTTTGCAAGTTGCTGTGTATACTTCTTGTTCCAAAGTTCCCATTTCCCTATAATTAAAATAACTTAATAGTTTAGAGCACGGTATGAATCCCCTCAAATTTGTGATCTGAAGTTTTTTTGATATGTTAATTTTGTTGACAGAACCAAGGTGGAAAGATGGCAGTGTTGGGATCTTGCCACATGTTCAGTGACCAATATTTGGATAAAGAAGAGAACAGCAAGATCATGGTGACTTTATTTATTTTTTGTTATCATTATTCTCTTCATAGCATTCATAAACATGCTCAACCCTAGCAGTTTGTTTCTAGAGCACAGATACTAAAACCACTATGAAGCTGTTGGGAAATGGAGAAGCAGACTTGGAGCAGACGCAGTGAGGGAGATTTTTCAAAGGCACAAATAGCAGTTGGATACCTAGCAGTGGCAGTGTACGTTGCAAAGAGGAGCTCTATAAATCTTCTGCTGCCTCAGCCCTCCTGACCATGTTTTTGTATGTCTAAAATACACAGCAGGTTTTTTGATCACTGTGTAGCTGAAGTTTGCAACAGCTACAAATGTGGCAACACAATTAATCATATTTTGTGCTTGTCACTCCTTTGGTTTAAGGATCACAAAGTGCTTCACAAAGGTTGGAATGTATTACCTTCCTCATCTATTTAAAAAACAAAATAAGAATCAGTGTGTTAAGTGACATTCCACTCTTCTGGCAAAGATTCATGGAAGAGAATTCTGGCATTAGTCATTCCCACATTCTAATCACTAGATAACAAAATTGATCCAAAGCATTAGGCAGGTTGTCTGCACATTCTTTCACTTTCTGTATATTTTTCTTTATAACATTATTTTTTGTAGTTTCATTTGTCAATTACATCCTGAGCTTCGCACACTTCTGTGTTTTGTTCTTTTAAAACAGATATAATGAAATGAGCATTCTGATTGACTGATGGACTTGCATTTAATTATATAAATTGGATTTGCATTGCTATACAAATACATGTTAAAGACTTAAGGCCAGATTAGCTTAAGTGAGTGTAGTTACATTTGCTTACATCAGCACTTTGTCCCCAGGGTCTTTTTACAAGGACAGTCACTGGTAATCTTTACTGTTCACATATGTTCTATAAAAGTACAAATTAGCAGTCATTTGCCCATTATTAGGTTTTTCAAGAACATTTATGCACTCAGCCTGTCTGCATTTTTTCAGGTGGATGAATAGAACTAGTTTTTAATCATGTTGGTTTGCAGTTCACGTGGATTCTGTTAACTTGCATTCTTTGCCATGTTTTGTTGCTTTGGTAAATAATATGAATACACTTCATGTTATTAGTCCCCCCACCCAACATTATTTATCATGTTAACTAGGTCTTTCACATTTGCGCCTTCTCTTCCAGCAAGTGGATTTGTCAAGGAGTTCTGAACTGTTTTGGCATTATAGTAAGTTATTTGGACGCTCCAAAAACTTAATACGCATTTATGTTTACACAGGATGTGCTTTTTCAGTGGCTTACAACTACAGACATCCATTTAAATCAGATTGATGCAGAGGACCCTGAGGTAAGAGACATTCATCATGTGATAGTTAATAGTTTTCTAATCCACTAGGACCAGAATTACAGAAGTGTCTGCCAGCATCCCATATTTAAGGGCTGTATCCATGTTCTTATTACCGACCCTTTAGGAGTTTTATTTCATTTTCAGGTGTAAAAAAAAAATTTCAGATTGAAATTTGGAAAGCCAGATCTCCGTGTAGAAGGTGATTTTGTTAGATTGTTTTTGTTCTGTTTGTTTTTTTAAGTGTGTAATAAATGAAAATCAAAAGAGTAATAACATCAGTTGCCACTGAATGAAAATAACAAGAAGACATTAAAATACAGTTAGAATGTCACTTAAACCCCTGCAATCTGGAGTCTCACAGATCAGGATTCGTTATCTAAGCTCTTTGAGACATTGGCAGGGATGGTAACCTTGATATTTTGGTCAGACTTTCATCTAGATATGTGAGGTTGGGTCCTGATCTCAAATGTTCAGCATTTTAGAGATACACATAAAAACAAACAGCATTTTAATGTCGCTTCTAATGTAGCCTTTGTCATTGATATTGCATCCAAATGTAATGAATTGACTTCAAACTCTAAAAAACTGAAAGTATGTTGGGGGGAATTTTTGGAGATAACTCTGGCATTTTTGCCCCATGTGGATTAGGATTTTCTACAGTAGTTTCTATAGATAGTGATTCATCATTAAATGTCAGTCTTGGAGGCATCCGCATCCAGTTTGCCACTGGTTATAACTCCTGTTTGCCAGACTTTTTTAGTTAAAATTAAACTTCATTGAGTTGACCATTATTCTAGTCTGATATTTTTTGCTTTTCTGCTCTGAGCCCTCACGTTTCAGGGGCAAGCATGTAGCAAATAGAACATTTCAGTAGCTGAGTGGAGACCCTCCTTCCTATCAATTTTGGGGCAACTTTTGAAAAACATTGCATGTGAGTGTATTTTCTTTTACTTTGGAAATACCTTGTCCACACAAGGGAAGGGGGGGATTATATACAAATAACACACAAGTTAGTCTAAACTTCAGTTTGATACGCTTGCAATTCACTAATCAGCATCAGAATTGACACCCGCGCTAGTTCCGGAAGCACAAGAGCCTGGAACAGCTGCTTTGGCTATTAACTTCAGAGAACCATGGAGTGAGCTGCATCTTGCCCCTCTTACCAAGTGAAAGACAGGGAAATTCAAATGTAGCATCCCTTCTGCATTACACAGACAGGACACGTGAGATCACAGTTCATACGTCTTGAGCATAGAAAGATTCAGGCTTGCCTTGGTGGAAGACCATCCCTTACTGCAAAATTAAATGTACCTTTTGGTTTAGAAATATTTGTTGCTGATGACATAGTTCAGTCAATTTCAACATCTGTGCTTAATGTCTCTTTGTTCCTGTTTTGTATCTTTTGTATAGTTATGTCCACTTTCTTTTTACGTACAAATAAATAGCTCTTTGTGACATTCCTAAACCAGATATAGTGGCCTGTATTGTGAAGAGTTACAGGGGGAAAAGTGTTAACAGCAATTAAATCATTCTTTCTCTGAGGTGTTTTTTAAGTGAAGTACAGATTTGTAAGGAGCCTATTTCATGGTGTTAAAATCCCCTTACTCATGGCAATCTCATGGTATTCAGATTTCAGACTATACAATGCTTCCAGATATAGCAACACTGTCTGAGAGACTACGAGTGTGTCTACAGGAGGGAGATGAGAATCCACGAGATTTCACGACCCTCTTTGATATGTCCATTTATCAGCTGGATACAACATCTCTCCCTAAAGTTATCAAGTCAGCACCTGTGAAATTTTTGTTTGTGTTTTTTGTCTTACTCTGCATTTCCTCTTTGTGTTTGTAAGCATATGTATAATGAGGGAAATAGTTTCACCTCCTTAATGTATTATTGTAAGGTGTTTATTAGTTGAATGCACTGAACTTCCACTGTGAGACGTTTGGATTTCATCATGCCACAGGTCACAAACGGAAAATCTGAGAAGTCTGTCTGTCTGCTGTAGTGGGTGATTGTCCATTTTCTAGAAGCAATTGCTTCATAGTTGTCCCAAAGATCAAAGATAATGTGTAACTGGTTGTGAAGGGCCCCATAACACATTGGCACAAAAAGGGTGACCTGGGCAAATTCAGATTCACAATCAGTATGTAAAACATGGAAGTGTAAACAGACGATATTACCATCTCTTCCCCTCAGACTTTGCCTTTTTCTTGATTGTAGATCTTATGAACAGTTGAATGTGAAACATGAACCTCTCCAGCTCATTCAGCCTCAGTTTGAGACTCCACTACCAGCACTCCAGCCGGCTGTGAGTAATCTCACATGACCAACATTGATGTATAGAATCCACCTGCTAATTTGAACCTCTTTTATTTTAAAGAACTGTGAATGAGACAGAGAAACAATAGAGCATTGTCCATTTGACTGCCTTAGTGTATACCAGGGCCTGTCTGAGGTCCTTTGAAGGTGTGTTCAGCCAAATCTTGTGATTGAAAGCAGTTAAACCCATTAAGCGCACACAGAGTGAGCAACTGAGACAGCTGCCAGAACTCCATGCTTCCTGGAGATGTTAGAATACTCTGTACCTCTAGCATTTTTGTAGATCTCCCTAGTTGCTTTATGTTGCTGTGAGTCAGTGGTGCCCAACCCTTTTAGTGTGAAGGCTGAATGTCATTTCAGAATGGTCCTGGGGCCACAGTCAGTATCTTCACTATTCTCTGGGTTCAGGAAGAGTCAGTCAGGCTTCCATCTTCCTCTCATTAGGGCTCCTGCAAGTAGGCAAGACAACTGCCAGGGCAGCTCTCTCCATTCACCTCTCCCAGCTGAGACTATATCAGAGCTGTTCCTGCAGCTGTGAGACAGATTGTAGGAGATGGTTGGAGACACAGTACCCTACTCCTTACAGATCACAAGGTGTGGTTTACAGAGCACATCTTGAGTTTGCAGTGAAATACATATTTCTTTTTTATACAGTAAATTACATTAAATCTTCTCTTGTAGGTTTTCCCACCTGCTTTCAGAGAATTACCTCCTCCCAGTCTGGACCTGTTTGATTTAGATGAAACTTTCTCCTCTGAGAAAGCTCGTCTTGCACAGATTACAAACAAATGTAAGGAAGGTGACCTTCTGAAGCTGGATTTTCTTCATGTTTCTGCAGAAATTCCATTCATTTGAGGAAAACTTTAGCAAAACAACTTGAGTCATATTAGGCGCAGTAGGAATGTGGGGCCTGATTTTCAGAAGTACTGTGCATTGGTTTCATCTAGGGCTAGGGGTTCTTAGCATCTCTGGAAGTTAAGTCCATGACAAGTATCCTTCTCATCTGCATGGCATAGTGTACTGCTGCAGATTAAAATGTTAAATAATAGCATGGCTCTTATTTTTCTGTGTCCCTGGCCTTTGTCTTCTCGTTGTTGTCTAAGAGAAAGCTGCCACAGCTCTGGAAATCATAGATCTGGTTTTTGGAGCTATGCATGTTAAAGACTTCTAGATTCCCTCACTAAGTTGTGATGGAAATTCCTTTAAAATGTTCAGTGACAGGATCTAGTAGGGCCAGTCAGAATCCTTGATCCTCTGTAAATCTCAGTGTTGGGATTGCTGCTAATTTGATGGGTCTTTGATTTTGTTTCTGCTTCTTGCACCATGTCTTCCGAATGAATGATTTCCACATCCTTCTTAATTTTAAAGTAGAACCTATAAGCCTCTACCACAGGCTGTAAATCAGTTGCTTAACTGGAAGAGAGTGTGTGTGAGCTATTGATTTGTCTTTTTGATTCTGTGACTTCCTCTCACTTGTTAGGTACTGAAGATGACCTGGAGTTTTATGTGAGAAAATGTGGTGATATTCTAGGGGTAACAGACAAACTCCCAAAGGAGCATCAAGATGCCAAACACATACTAGAACACATCTTCTTCCAAGTGGTGGAGTTCAAGAAACTGAATCAGGTATGTTGTTTTATTAATAGAACAACTAACGGAGTATGTGATGCTAGGTGTGACTCTCTGTCACGGGGTGCTCTACTAACAGCAAGGGGTGCCTTCTTTGTGGCTGCAGGTGGGGATTAGCTCAACTCAGGTCTGATGCCCCCTTCTGCTGCCTGCTGTCTTTCTCTCTCATACTTGGCAAATCAAGTACTCTGTTTTACAGCTTGGCCCCCCCAGCCAGTCATTAGAATTAGGGTCTTTTGCACAGCCACTAGACACCTGTAGCTGGCCCATGCAAGCCAGTTCAGGCTTGGGTTGTGAGGCTGTTTCATTGCTGAGCTGAGGAACACAGTGAGATGGGAGGGTCTCAGACCTCAGTCTCTTGCTCAAACCTGAAAGTCTAAACATAAATGGAAACAGCTGGCACAGGCCAGCCATGGTTTTTTCTTACTCATTGTGGAGATAGCCAAAGCTTTTCCATACTAGTGGGCTCAGAGAGTTCTCTCATGCAGTGCCCTGATGGTGCCAATTCCTGAGTGGCTGGTAGGAATATCCAGGCTGCCCACCACTCTGGGTTCCAGTTCAGGGCCCTACTCCTGGACTCCTTCCTCCATCTTTCTACTTCTCAGCTCTACTGTCTGGCTCTGCCCCCAGGTTTACCTGCCTAAGTTCCCTTCTTCCAGGGAGTGACTGCAAGCTACCTGCCACTGTGGCCCCCCAACACACCTCCCTTCTCCCAGGGAATGACAGGAGGTCATTTCCCTGCTGCCCCTTTCTCCTGTCAGTTCTCTGCCTTTATAGAACCCCAGCTATTCCTGCGCAGGGGAATGTCCCCGAAGGAGCCTTAATTTCCCCCACTAGCAGCCCTAATAGGTGAACTGGCCCATCTGGCCTCCATTGTCCTCTTTGGGCACATGTGGTGTGGACACCCCATCACACCCTTATGGTCATCCTCTCTCTGATGATCCCATTTGTCTCGGGCAAGGGGTCCAGTGATGAAGCTATGGTGAGGCGTTTGTCCTAGGGAGCAGCTGGGCATGCGCTGAGAATCAAAGTATAGTCCTGACACCTGATAACCGAGTACAGAAACTACTGTGTGTATTCCTTAATTAATACTATTTTAGAGTCAAGGTCATTTCTCTGGCTCCTGTTTTGCTTTGTACACTGCAACGGTGCAGGAGTTTACATACACTTAAGTACTGAGGCACGGAGGTCCCATGATCAGCAAATTTCATAGAACTCAAACTGGACAATAACAAGGCTGAAGTCACCTGCACAGTTCATAAATTTTTACTACTCTGTGTTTTTATAAGACTCACAAATGAGTTTCCTTGTTGACTTGACACATTCGTAAACACATTAATGCACACAGATGTGTTAGGCAAGCTTTCTTTTCTTAAATGGTTGGCTTTAGGAAAGAGCCTTATTTGTAGATTTGTGATGTTATCGTAGAATCATAGGGTTAGAAGGGACCCTACGAGGTCATTTAGTCCAACCCCCTGCCAAAAAAAGCAGGACCACTCCCACTAGATTATCCCAGCCAGGGTTTTGTCCAGCTGGGCCTTAAACTCCTCCAAAGATGGAGATTCCACCACCTCCCTAGGTAGCTTATTCCAATGCTTCACTACTCGCCTAGTAAGAAAGTTTTTCCTAATATCCAGCCTGGACCTCCCCAGCTGTAACTTGAAACCATTGCAGCTGTTGATAGGGACATTAAGCAGTCAGACCAATCAGAACACAGCTCAGATGATTTCAGTGAAATACTGTCCACCGTGTTCTTTGTGCAGGTAAGAGAGGAGTCCTCCGTAAATGTTTGCACAATATGATGATACTTTGGTAGTGCAGATTTCACACCAATAATGTTAGGCCCAGAATATCAAAGGTATTTAGGCTCCCAACTTCTTTTGATTTCACTGGAAGTTAGGAGCCTGAATGCTTTTTAGGATCTGGGTCTCTGCAGCTGAGTATAGGGCATTCCTGATGGTGCTACGAAGTTAAGAGCTGCTGGGTCACTTATGACCTTTCTGATCAGCTGTTTCATTAATAGGACTTCCAGTTCTACATAACTAAAAGGAAAAAAAAAAAAAACCAACCTTTAAAGGGTGCAAATTTTTCTTTGTATAAAATGTGCTTTTTCCCTCCCTTATAAAGGAACATGACATTGACACAAGTGAAGCTGGATTCCAGAGTGGTTACTGAACACTGGCTTTTCCTGTCAGAGAAAGACCGACCGGCCTTCTTAGCAAAAATATCTGCTGTACCTCCCTCACTGTAAATTATTTTGCTACTTGTTTATTCACTGTATTGGTTGACATTGCCTCAGCAATTCTTCTTTGAGCCTTTGGGTGTTGTAAATATGTATAAAATCTTAAACTGGCACTTTTTTAAAATGCCAAAGGAAGGGTTGCCTTGGAGGTGGCCATAATTTTCATAAGCCTTTTATGTAACAAACATTCCACATTTAATCTTGTTTCTATTTTTTTTTATTGGAGCTACAATTCTGTAATCTGTGAAATATTCTTATGTTAAGAAAATATTTCCTTCCAATCCCTAGTTGTCTCTGGTATTTATTTTCCTGACTATAATGCTTACTTGCAGAATCTGTTTGAATATAAAATGTTTGTTTTTACAAATACTTGCAGTTTTTTTTAGTTGCGCTATAAAAGAGAGGCCACAGGTCTGTAATTTGGTTTGTTCTGTGAGCTACTGGAGAACAGAATGTGTAACCATAGGTAGATCTGGGACTGAAACCCATAGAATTCATATGCTAATTTCTCAGCCTGCGGCTGCCTCCTCTTAGCTATCAACCAGAATGAAAATAAGAAGTAGGTTGATCACTGCAGAAGAAAAGATGAGCTTCAAAATGAAGGGAGAGAAACCTACTTAGGCAGAGATAGTGATCCAAAAAGATCTTGTCTTTTTGACGTGTAGGGCATCATTTAATGTTGGAAAGGAAGGGGCAACCATTTGGAAGAAAACTTGGAATTTGGAAGGAGTGTTTTCACATAGTTATTGTCTACACAATTGAAGGTGTTTTTCAAAAACCAAAAAACCCCAGTACTTTCCTCTTAAATTTACTCTATCCCTGAACTGTTTACCTCCTGCTCAATGGACCAATGAATTAATGCATGAGAACTGAAATTGGTCTCTTTTAATTGTTTTAATCATATATTTCTGCTGCTGCCTATGCCCTCTCCCCCCAACATTGGTGCTAAACCTTCAAAGCACACTGCTTGTCAGGGAAAAGAGCTAGTGTTCTTTCCTGCCTACAGCACTGAGCTTGCTGTTGACACTATGCAAATATGTACTCTATTCTGTGCTGCTGGAAGTGCCAGTTCCACTGGCTTCAAAGACTTTTGCTTGTTTATGCAAGCTATGAATTTGCCCCCCCCCCCCATCTTGACTATTTACAACAACACAGAATTTTTGAATTCCATAGGGTCCCAGTTTGCCCTAACACCTTTGTGGCAGTCACAGAAGATTATTATTATTGGGCAGAGAACATTTTTTTCAAAAAAGGCTGCAATGCTTTCTGTTATAAACATACAATCCCATTCATTCCAAACACTGATTGGTACAACCCAGCTGTAGATTTACACAACATGCTTAGTCTTTTTCAGACTGTATCATTACCATTCACCAAACCAGCACAGGCTCCCTCTGAACTGAACTCTTGGTATTTGGGGAGGGATGGATAGCTCTAGCCTGTGCTGTTCTTCAGTGTTTATACTTGAGACAGTAAATATATCTATCCTTCAGAAAGCTTTTTAAGAGACGTTGTGCCACCTGTTCCTGTTGTCGCAACAACATATTAGAAACAGGCAGCAAAACACTGAGAATGAAGCAGAGAGCGCAACCCCAGAGCTAGGGTTTACCCTTCAATATTTCTTGTGTTCATGTTGGCATTCCTCATGGGGCTACTGGAGTGCGCTTGACAATAAATGGAGGCATTTTCATTATACAGTTCTAACATGTAGATTAAGCTTTCCAGGCTGATGTGTAGTTAGGATAACAACTCACTGTGTCTTTTAAAAGAGCTAACATCCCTGAAGAAACAGTGGCTCCTAGCCCTCTCTGCCAGGACTCCTTCCACTTAACCTATATAATCATGACACTTCAGTGTTTTTCCTTCTCCTTTCATTCACCTAATGGAAGTTGAAACCATCATAGCTCTTCTGCTACGTGGTTGGTGGTTTAAAAGCAGAACCTACTCCAGGTCTGTAGAATGGCTGTACCATTATAGCCTGGAACAGCAAAACATGCAACTCCCTATTTGTTGGCTATTAATCATGGACTGGCTTGAGTGCTACGTGTTTTGTCCCTTACACTTCTTAAAAAAAAAAAAAAAAAAAAAAAAAAAAACACCTGCAATTCTCCACAAGCAGCAGCTGATGTGTAGACAGGATTTAGGTGTTTTACTACCTTGTCATGTAACCTTCCTCAGGTATCTGAGCCCTCTGTACACTCAGGCCTTGACAGTCGTGCATGGTGGATGATACCTGACATGACAGGCTAAGAAAATCCTGCATTCTCTGCTGTGGTGTTATTTTGAGTTCATTGCTGCATTCCACCCCATTGTTCTGCTTGTACTGGAAACACTGCAGCATAAGCTAGGTCACACCATGAAGGAAATTAAAATGAGTGCTGCTTTCAGAAACTGACATCCTTGCTACGCTTCGGGGTCTATCGCATTATTGTATCACAGCCCCATAGCCCCCAGGAATATATTCTCTTCCTCATCTGTTCCCACCTCTCTTCTGAGGGACTTAAGCAGGCTGACTTTAATTAGAAAAAGGTATGCTTTTATTCAGCCGTTAGCCAATCAGTGAGTCTAGTTCAGGGGTCTGCAACATGTGGCTCACGCATGCGGCCCTGACTGCCCCCTTGTGGCTCTGGGATCTGCTCCCCACACCCCGAGCAAACCCTGTGGTCAGGCTCCAGGCCATCCACCACCAGGGGATCCTGCAGGGGCCCACACCTGGTTCCAGGCTCCTCTCTTCACCCTGTGAGGGGATCCTGCAGCAGGCACCCCAGCCCAGCTCCCTCCATCCCCCACACCCTCTACAAGAGGTGACATCCACTGCACTTCTCAAAGCATTTTTCTGTTGAGAGAATTTTAAAAAATGGCTCTTCTTATCTTTCAGGTTGCTGACCTCTCGGCTAGGTAGGCTCTAGTCAGGACTCTGACAAAAGTGGGCACTCCTGTTTTAGTAACTTGGAGGTTTGACAGTGGTAGGACCCAGTTCACATGAACAGACTATTAAAGGAGATCTTATACTTGATATCAGCTGGGGAGCGGTGACAGAGAACAAAGCTACGATGCAAGATCACATTGCTCAGGAACTCCAGGGTTGGGTGTAAACTACCTTATAGATGTAAATATAAATGTAAGCCCTCCACAAATGAGAATTGGTGCCTCTCTGTGAACCCTCCAGCCATCCCTCATACTTCATCTGTCAAGGTTCAAATATAGGATGCAATGAATGATCAGTAATAGAGACCAAAATTCCTGCAAAAAATTTAAAATGGTGTAGGATTCTTTGTGTGACAACCTATAGCCTCAAATTCCTGTGTGTCAGTTGTAAATAATTTTCATCAGTGAAACTGACTGGATATTAGATGGATAGGGAATAAAAAACTTTAGGAGTAGGATGAGAATTGCCCAGCAAAACAAAAGTCATGTCAGAAGTTCTTAAGAAATCCACTTCCTTCCACCACATAAAGTGAGTACAGAAATAATTCAAATAGTCACTTTAACTCCGTATGTCCCAACTCATTTCTATATTGCAAAATCTGACTTCACAAGAGATGACTGCTTCACAATTAATTCTACATGAGAAAAAGCTTCAGCTGCTTCATAACGGCTCAGCAGCAGGAGTATTGCGTAAGCATTAAAGCACAGGACTGAGTGGTGGGATTGGAGGCCTATTTCTGGCTATGTGACTTAGTCAAGTCACTTCCCTTAGCTTCCCCATTTGTAAAATTGAGTTTAACTGGGCTCTGGCACTTTTCTGCATGCTTTTGAGCTAGTCACATCCAGCTGTAAAATGGGGATAATGATTCTCCATTCTCCAAGCTGGCCTCTTGTACATGCCTCAGGATCATCTGTGCCACCATTACACAGAAGCCCAGGGATTTCTTTATTTTTCTCCCATCCTGTAAGTTCCCCATCTTCAGGTGTCTGATGAACTGGGGTTCTCTCCCATGAAAGCTCATTTGATAAATAAATGGGTTAGTCTTTCAAAGTGCCAACATGATTCCTTGTTTGTTTTGCTGGACTAGACTGACAAGGTTACCCCTTCCTCGTGCCTTAGAAGCCTGTTTGAACTTACCTGCCCCCAACACCCCCAAGCACAAATGTGTTCCCCAATATCTAACCTAAATCCCCCTTGCTATAGATGAAGCCTGTTAGCAGGAGCATCTCTGCTCAGGGGCAAGACTTGGGACATGGGCATAGGTCCTGCCCCCTTGCCCTGATACTGGGTCCAGGCCCAATCCCGCCTTGGGCTCCTGTTGCTGCAGGTGGCCAGGCCCTGGATCCCTGGCTGGGAACGGCAGTGCCGCTGCTCCCGGCTGAGGATTCAGGGCCAAGCTGGTGGCCCGACACGCAGGGCAGTGGTGCTGGGACTTGAGGCACCAGCCCTGTCTGCCAGGTGCTGGCAATGCCCCTGCCTGTTACCTCTTGTCCTGCCTTCAGAGGACACATACCACGCCAGACAGGGAGCCCCTGGATGCTCTCCTTTGGGTAGGGTTACCAGATTTCAGGCAGAAGGACGACATGTGTAGAGCGCTACGTGGATACAAACAAGTGGATCTGTACCTGATCTGCATCCGCAAGAAAGGGTCCGTGGATATCCATGCTGTATCTGTGGATGCGGCTATAAGGTGGATATCCGCATATTTGCAGGGCTCTAGCTCTGTGCAGCTAAAAATATGTGGATCCGTATCTGACCTGCATCTGCAAGAAATGGTCTGCGGATAGCTGTGTTGTATCTGCGGATGTGGATATCCGTGGATTTGCAGGGCTCTAGACATGTCCTCCCTCTGGCAGGCATTTTAAGCCACATGATTGTGTCTGGCTTGTGACTTACAGAGCTCACAGCCTGCTGCAAGCCGGTACTTTTAGGCGAAAGCGTGCCAGGGCCCCTACCACCACCAAAACATGCCATTGCTGCTACCTTTCCTCCACTCTCCTCCCTGCCAGCCCAACAAAGCAAGCCCCGACAGCAGCGCCTCGCCCCGCAGCCCAGCAAGGCGGCCGGCGGCCCGGGGAAGGACTGACCAGCCCATTTCCCCAGGCGGGAGCAAGCCGCGCTCCGCAGCCTGCCGGGGCTTTTGGCCTCGCCGGGCTGCCATAGCCCGAGCTTGTTTTTCTTCCGGGCTCCCTCCCCACGTGCGCCCCGGCCAGGCGGGAGCGGAGACGGCGGCGCCCGGACGCCCCGCGGGATCGGCAGGTAACAGCCCGCCGGGCCCCCAGCGCTAGTGACCAGGGGTTAGTGGGGGGCCCGGGGACGGCCCCTCTTCCTGCAACGCTGTTGGCCCCAGCATAACGCTGGTGGTGTTTGAGGGCCCCACACTCCGTGCTTCAGCAGGAGCCAGAGTGGCACTGCAGGCGGGGGCTGCATGGGGCACGGCCCTCCTCCCGCAGGAAGGATGGAGCAGGGTTTCCTAAGCAGGGTGCCTGCAGCTCTGAGCCAATGTGCCACGAAATATTTGGAAAAATGACTCCAAGGGCTCTGGAGTGGCTCATGAGTTCATTGAGAAACCACGTGGTTCTGAATTGAACTGAATCCTAGGGTTGGACAGGACCTCATGAGATCATCACGGCCAACCTCCTGGGGCTTGAACCCAGGACCTCCTGCATATTAAGCAGAGGTGCTAGCCAATGGTAGAATCGCATCTTAGGGTTGGAAGGGACCTCATGAGATCATTTCGACA
The DNA here is from genome assembly GCA_007922195.1 of Podocnemis expansa. Classification (NCBI taxonomy): domain Eukaryota; kingdom Metazoa; phylum Chordata; order Testudines; family Podocnemididae; genus Podocnemis; species Podocnemis expansa. The sequence goes on along the minus strand of ML682026.1, from coordinate 20,699,298 downwards.
GAGGTGGTGAAATCTTCTTTGGAAGTGGCTAAGGCCCGGCTGGACAAAACCATGACTGGGATGGTTTAGTGGGAGTGATCCTGCCGCTGGCAGAGGCTTGGACTAGATGACCTATGAGGTCCCTTCCAACCCTAGGATTTTATGATCAAGTCCAGGCCCCTGGGGTTTGAACCCAGGACCTTCTGCATGCTAAGTGGAGGTGCTAGCCCATGGTAGTGTGCTTCAACTTAATTAAGAGTAGCAAGGTGTGCCATAGCAGAGAAAATGTTACGAAGCACTGATCTAGAGCAGGGGTTCCCAATATTTTCTCTGCCATGGCACCCCCTGCTACATTTAATTAAGTTGAGGCACACCCCACTGTAGTTTCCAAATGAACATTCGTGAGCCAATCCGGAGCTTTGAGTAGGTTTTCAAGAAAATTTGTGGCATAGCTGTGTGCCACAGCACACTGGTTGGGAAACACTGGTCTAGAGGTAGTGGGCAGCTGGGGTAGCACTGGGCTATTTTCAAACTGTTTTTCTTAGGACATAGCTGGAAAAAAAAAAGTCATTTATGCCCACACTTACAGCTGTCAGCAAGTTGCAGAGGGTAGCTATGTAAGTTTAGTTTAGCAAAACAAGCAGGGAGGCTGGGGGCACTTCTGAAGACTAACAGATTTAATTATCCCCTGAGCTTTCATGGGAGAAAGCTCACTTCATTCCCCTTTTCAAGCATCCTGCCTCTCACTTGGTGTGTTTTAGAGAGGTGGGACCTGTCCCATATTGCAGAACATTGTTCCTCACCTTAAGTTCAGGGACCTTGAAGTGTTTTATTCATTTCCCCAATCAAGTTTTAAGGTCAGTGGGCATGTGCTGCAGCTTCTAAGGATGCTTAGCTTAATTTGACATTTTGCCCAGATCAGTGAAGGGCACTAAGGACCCAGTTTTGGCACCATAAAACTCAGCTTACTCAGCACCTAAATTGTCATCACAACAAGCATTTTTTAGTAAGCTTTAAGAGTGCCACTAGGCTCCTTGTTTGTATTTCTACCTTCCTTTAAGTAGCCAAATGGTGGTCTCCCCCCCAGCCCAGCACCATTCATGAATTAGGGCAAAGACATGTATTCAGCCACTGAAAGTCCATGCTGGGCCTCTTGTAGAGGCTGGCAGCATGCCTACAGGATCAGGTCCTATTTACAAGTCTGTGGCAGGGGCATTATCCCCTTCTGGGGTTTAGCTGACTAGTTACAGCACCCAGTGTCCACACAAATATTCATCCACAGTGGATCAGTCCTGAGACCAGAGAGAAGAGTGCAGCCCAATGGGTCAGGCACCATCATGGGATGTGTAGCTCTCTAGCTACAGCCGCCTCCTGAGACAGTGAAGCCCAGTCAAACCCTTAGTCTACTCCACTGCTCTACCAGCTAAGCTAGGTGTCAAGGTGGGATTCACCTCCTGCACCAGCTTGTTTGTGTGAAGCAATTCAGGATGACTAACCCCTTTCTCCCCCCAAGAAGGGCTTCATTTGCCTCCCCCAGCACCCGGTTCCCCTATGTACATTGCTAAGGAGTACCTGGGTCTGGATTACATGAAGGCATGTCTTCCCAAGACAAGGGAAGTCTTTGCATACAGCCCCCTAGGTCACTGGTTTTCCAGCCTTTCACACCCCTGACCCAAATACTCATACCTTTGGGCAAAGCATTCCAGTCTTTGGGCAGGTACAGTACAGGCTGCCACAACCCAATACCTGAGGGTCTGTGCCCCAGTACTGGGCCCTGACCTGTGATTTGAAAACCACTGCTCGAGGTCCATGATGTCCCTGGGATATTCTAAAAGACAGACTTTGATCCTCATTTTTGCAAGAGAGTCCTTTCATGGATCCTCTTAGTTTAGGCTGGGTTGAAAGTAGTCTTTTTAGTATGGAGCTCTTCCACTCATCAGTAACAAAAAAGTTACATCTCAGTGATGTCAGGATATTTTCCACCTACCACCCCTAGTTACTGGTTTTAGATGCCCATCCAGATTGTCTCCCTCTGCTGCTTTCCTAAGCCAAAGCCTGTACTGGTTATAAGCTTAACAGCACATGTAACTTTTCACTTTGTGCTGGCTCCACTCAACTAGGTCCTAGTCCAGGGGTCTCAGACTCAGGTCACCATGAAGGCTGCATTAGGACTAGAACATTAGCTCAAGAGCCACACCACTGTTACCCTCTTCATACAATGATATTGCAAATATTAGTAACTACTGTCATTGCAGGTCACAGGAAATAGCTTTAAGGGCTACAGGCAGCCTGCAGGCTACATATTTGAGACCCCTGCCCTAGTTTACCCTTGGGTGCTTTTTGGCAGCAGCCAACTCCCAGTTACACAAGGAACATAGAATTCCTTGCGTAACTGGCAGCAACTTTCTCAGCTGCTCATACATATCAGGAAAAAGCTGGCTGCAAATCCCTTGCAGTTGGCTTTCCCCTACACCCTCTGGCCCCCAGGACTTCTGGGAGCAGTGCAGTGAGTTCAGCCTTGCTGCAAGCCACTCCCAGAATGCCAAGCTGATGGCCATTTTGCTGCTGTCAGGGAAGACACCCTAGGAATTTAGGTTTAGTGCTTGAACTCTGGAAACTATACAGGAAGGACCAGTTAGGTCAGATGGCTTTTAGAGAAGCCATTTGACTCCTTGTTCCACCAGGTTTCAAAATGGACAGTTCAGTAAGGATCTTATATATTCAGGTATTTTAAATTTTGCAGCATCTTGCCTGGTAGGGGAAAAAAAAAAAAAAAAAGCAGCCATTTGTAGGGCAAGTGGGCCTGTTTAATGGCTGTCTGCTTTCCCCAGTCAGTAACTATTACCCATGGAAGCTTACCCCCTAAAGCTGGAACATAACTTATTTCCTAAGCAGAAGGTCTCAACCTTGAGGCAGATCAGCTGACTTGTATGAATAGCTACATACAAGATTGAGTTTCTCTTTATTTGTACACTATGAACAATTAAGACAGTATCACAAGACTGTTTGGTCAATATCAAGCTCAAATCTAGGTCAGTGCTGGTGAGCAGGAATTAAAAAAAAAAAAAAAAAGAAGTCCAGTTAACATTGGTGGGTCATTTAAGTTGGCAGTAGCCATTATATCTAGGAATTCAGAATAGCTTTCTCCATGCAATAGTACCCTAAAGTTTCCACACTTTTTTCAGAGGGGGTGTGGAGAGAAGGGGTAAAAAGCCCTTTCCCCAAGATGGAGAGGAGACATCTGTTGCTACAGAGCCTGACTCTGAATGAATCCCACCATTTTGAGAGGCTTCAGAAATTTGCTATTGAGCAAGCTAGTTTTCTGGACACAAAATGAGCACCAGCTGCAGTCAGGCTTTATGCACTGACCTTCTTGTACAGCAGATGTCCAGTTTCACACATCCCAATGCAGAGCACATACACTGCCAGAGAGGCTGAAGTAACTACCGCCAGAGAGTTTGTGCCCAACGTGCTGGCTTTAGCCATTAGCCACTGAGCTATGCTCATCCCTTACCTCTGACATTTGAGTCTTTCTTGGATTTTGGTGGCCTGTTTGGCTGGTCACACCATCTGGCATCAGGGAGGAGACAGCAAAGTCAAATGGCTTGATGCTGTGAGCAACAATGAGAGGCTCTGGCTCATTCCCTTGGGTATCAGAACTGAGATGCCTGATGACAGGGATGTAATGCCGCTTAGCAGCTGTGCCAGGCCAAGCCAAAGCAATTGCAGAGACAGATTTATCTAGAGAGGAGGTATCTGGTTTGAGATATCCCAGTGACCTCAGCTCTTCTATGCTTGCATCCAGGGACAGAGTGTTTTCTAGAGGGGCTTGTATCTCAGAGATCTCCCATATGGGTGGATGTGGCTTCCTGAGACTTGAGAAGTCAGTTGGTATCTCAGAGCTCTTGGAAAGCATGTTCTCCATTGCTTTGAGGTGCTTCTCTTCCTTGCATGGTGTGGAGGACTTGGCATTACAAAACACATCAACTATGGAGCTGACCCTGCTGTTGGGTTCAGAAGCAGCACTGGACAAGTCAAAAGCAACAGGCACACTGGGGGTCTTGCAGAAGGAAGCATGACCACCATCACAAAGGCCCTGGGTCATACAATTCAGGTCACTCTTCATACAGCTGCTCACCAACTCTGGCCATTTGAGGCTGAGTGGAGAACTGCCTTTTGTTGTGTTTTCCAAGTCAAGGATGCCATCCCAGGCTCCTGGTTTAGAGGCGTTGTCAGTCTCTACATAGGAGCTGCTGCCTGGAGAAAAGTTGATGTAGCTGGACACACCTGCCACAAACCCGTGTTCCAACATCTCCTTTAACATCACATGGTTAGCACTGCTCTTCTGTGCAGAAGACATCCTGGGATCTCCCAACTCTGCCTTGGCAAGTCCTGCTACACCCAACAGAGACACCTAGTGAGTATGGAGGCTGACAGAGGGACCAGTGGGCTCCCTTTCCAGGAGTCCTAACTGGAGGGACTGTCTTGAGCAGAGAAACATTGACTACTCATCTTTGGCCATACCCCCCTATTATAAGATAGCCGCCACCACCACCACCACCGAATGGCCAGTTAGACCAGAGACTTTACACTGGTAGGCCTCTTTCTGGTTTAGAAACAGGAATAAGCTGTATTGACATAGGGTGCTTTTCTGCCACTAGAGCTGCATATGTGCTAGTTTTTCCTCAATACAACTCATTAGAAACCCACATACCCTTAAGTGATGTAACAGTTTAATAAAAGCTAGCTAGACCAGGCATTACATCTTTAAGCTTGACTCAGCCTTATTTGAGTTGGCATTAACCAGGTTGCTAGCAGTCCACTTTCCTCCCTTTCTTCCAGCCAGCATTAAGAGCTGGATGTGGTTTTAAATAGTGGCCATTGCCAGTACTTACAGCCCTTGCAGACAGACCCTTCAAGTAGACAATTAATAGCCAGGAGAGCCAAGTGATAGGCTGGCTCTGACAGCCACGGTCAGTTCAGAAAAAAAAGTAGTGTTTTCTGCAGTTTGCAAGAAGACTCAATTCCAGGGGTGTCATTAGGCTGGACAATTAATGTTTGTCGAGCCCTTTAAGGCTTATGCTGATGATTCTAGACAGGGAGAAGGATAGGGGTTGTCAACAGCTCGGAAGCTGTCTTCCCAGATCACAAGGGGACCAGTGTCCTGCAGGGTGGCCATTTCTAGCACTAGGGTCATCAGATATAGCTAGCACAGCTCACGCTAAGTGATTTTTACCCCATGGGTGCATGGTTGTTTGGTTCCCCTTTAAGGGGTGTCTGAAGGGCTCCAGGACTCATTGCTGACAAGAGGGGGTGAAAAGTCAGAAAAGTAGAGGGGACTTCAGACTACTAGTAAGGAAGACCCCCATCTGCCAACTGAGGTCTGATGTAGGGACTATTTAGTTATTCCCAGTGCTTTGTGATGTGTAGGGGCTCACCTGTGGGGCCACTTGCTACATGGTTACCCTTTAGCAGAAAGGGTTGTAGCTTCTCTCCTATCACTCTAGGCCAGGAAATTTACATGTGTTAGCTAATGTATTTCATGTTATGTGGGTTTTAGGGACAGTGTCTCTTGCCTTGGTCCCCTCTAGTGTCAACTTTAAGATCACATTTATCTGAAATGTCTAACAATAGTATACACACACACAACCAAAAAGATGATCCACTTCCTTCAGCTAGAGAGAGAGTTGCTTTCCATTCCCAACATTGCTTTGGGCATGATGGCACATTTGCTAGTCATCTTTTGTTACTAGAGTCCCTTAGACAGGGGAGCAGAAGAGTCCCTTCTAAAAAAGGTTCAGATTAAAACCTCTGTAGGAAGAACTGGATTCCCTCCCACCAATTTAGGAAATCAAATTCACGTAGATGGTATCCCTTTGAGAGCAACTCAGAATTCAACAGGTCAGAGCTAGAGTCCTAGTCAGCTAGAGGGGCAGAATACATGGGGCAGGGCAGTTGGGAGCAGGTACTCAAGGAAGAGCTCATTGCAGTTCCCAGAAGCCGTGATGCTCCTTGGCTCCTGGAGGGTGCAGCCAGGATCCTTTTCTGCCTATTCCCAGCATCACAGCTGTTCTGCCATTAGTGGAAGATGGCAAGGAGATTCATCAGGCCATGAAGACTTGAGAAAAGGGTAATTTCAGGGTACTTCTGTCCCTTCCATACTGATCCAGTAGAATCAGTTACCCTCATTAAGGCTGTCACCATCTGACATGGACTTCAGTGGAGCCGTGTATAGCCCCATGTGCATTGGTAAGTTCTCCATCTTCAAGCATTTGAAAGAGTGGGATTTTCTCCCACAACAGCTCATTCAATAAGTCTGTTAGTCTTTAGAAGTGCCACAGGACTCCTTATTTGTTTTAAGGAACTAGACTGACACAGCTACCCCTTTGGAACTTGTTTTACAGCTGAAAAAGTAAACCTCATCTTGCATTTACAGCAAATTTAAACTTTGCAGGTAATTGGTCAGTTCTCCCTCATTCAGTCTATAAACAAAGACTGGAGGGCTTTCTAAAAAGAATGGCCTTGTGCAAGCATATTACAGCTTGGTGCAGATGTTACTGGGTAGGTTCTTTGGCCTGTGTTTGTGGGAGGTCAGAGTATCACAACAGTCCATTACAGTACAACTATGTTGCCGTATCATTTAATTGGTCAGATGTTTAGCCCTGCCAACACCCTTATTCAAGTAGTCCATGCAGTGCCTTTACTCCTAACAAAAAGTCCACTAAGAACATTCAACCAAGAGATGGCACACATGCATACCTGAGTCTGCTCTTAAACAGATAACAACAAGGCAGGGGGAAAAAGTTGTTTTAGGATATTCTTCCCCGCTAGAATCATGTGAACTCATACTAGTTAGCAATTAGGCCTCTTAAGAGGGTAAGAAACTCAGAGACTCTCTGACTTGGACAACACTTACAACATCTGACAGATTAGTGGTCACCATTTCTTTCTGTTTAGGCCTTAATCCTGCAAATGACTGGGTGCAGATGCATTCTGCTGATCAGCCTATTACACAGCCTCTCTACACCCCAGTCCACAGGTAGCAGCTTACATTAAGACTACTGTGTTCACAGAAAAGCCTCACTGAAGTCAGTAGAGCCATATACTCAACTGCAGTCACATCATTAGTCTCAAAAAGCAGAAAGGAAAAACACTAGTCTTTTCTGCATTTCTTCTGCCCACCTTCCAGGAACAGCAGGCCTTGGTATCAGAGGAAAAAGTGCTTTTAAAAGGAGCACAAGATGCAGTGGAGGGGCTAGGCCAAAGACAGCAGCAGGTACTCACCCAGAGTGCTTTTAATATTGACTAGGTTGAAAGAGCCCCTTGAACAGAAGAGGAGAGGAGTAAAAGCTAGTAAAATTGTATAATAGATATGACTGTACCAGCAGTTTTTAGAAGCCTAAAATTTCTCTGCCTCTAAGGAAAAACTTCACCAAACCACTAATCCTCAAAAAATAACAGGAAGTTAGACAAAAACCTCTCTAGGAACAACTCACCAGTAGTCTCTACTAAAATTCTCATCAGTCTTCTGATCCCCTTTTGTTGGTGTGGCCATACTGCTTTTATAGCAGTGGTAATTAGTGAGCTGGCCTCCCCCTTTAATTTCCTATTAAGTTAATTTGGGAGCAGGGAGATTTTTAGCTTGGCAATGATGATCCTGCCAATAACCACATTGCAGTTGTTTTGGTGGGAGGTTGCCCATCAACCCTCAGGAGCCCTGCACCCACGAATAGCCCATGTAACTCACTGGGGAACCTAAAGGGAAGCATGAGTCTTTGCAGGAGCAGGGCCCAACTTTTTGCCCTTCAAAATGTTCTGTGTTGCAATTGCGTCAATCACTCAATAGGTCCTCAGGGTTTATATTTAACCTGTCCACTTAGTGCCATTGCAGGCTTCCCTGGGAGAAACTGATTCACCAAATCAAGTGTCAAAAATGAGGAGGACTGATTGCAAGAGCTGGTTGGGAGCTTCCTCCTGAGCAATGTGCAGCAAAACAGAAATAACCCCCAAACAGTTGGAGCCCTTTGAACCAATGTGCCTCTACAATTTTTTGTGAGGAGCAATAGTGCCATCTGCTGGCAATGGTTAGTCCTATGGAAGTGTATGCTCCCAAAGGAGGGAAACCTATAGCAGTGGTTTTCAAACTTTTTTCCTCAGGACCCAGTTGAAAAAAATCATTTATGCCCACGACCCAACTTCCATCTTTGAACAATGCACTCCATTCTTTTGGTGGTGGCAGCAGGGAACACCACGACCCAGTGCCTGATGGTCCGCGACCCAGTACTGGGTCCTGACCCTACGTTTGACAACCGCTGCTATATAGCACCAGGCTGCTTAGATGTTTCCATTGGATCTCCTCCATCTCAGTGGAGAGATTGTCTTCTCTGCCATTTCTGATCATGCAGACCTCCTCTATTCTTTTGTGGAAATGTGCAGACCAGCTCTCATCCTTTCACAACCCTGTTGCATCCTCATAGAACTATGGCAGCTGTTTACATGGAAAAGCAACATGGGGAATTTGATGTATTCTTAGTCGCCTACAGTGTGAAGTAGCGACTTGGAAACAAAGGAGGAGGTAGCAGCATATGACTGGCCAGCTCTCCAAAAGTCCATGGATAAGAGTTTGGGAGCTATTGGCTCAACTACATCAGTGATACAGACAAAGAGTCCTGTGGCACTTTTTAAGGCTAACAAATTTATTTATCTTATGAGCTTTCATAGGCAGAATTCCACTTTGTCAGATGCATGAAATGGGGGTTGCCGTATGAAAGGGGATGTATAAATACAGAGAAGGGTTAAGTCATAAGGTCAGTTCAGAATTATTGATTCCAGACAACTTGCTTGGTTTACCAAGAAGGCTCATGACATATCCTATGGGCATCTGTCTTTCAGGCAGGTTGGTTGGAGGCGATGGGGACTGCTGTTGCGAGCTATGAATAGGTGAGGATGGGATGTGCTGATCTGCTTTCATGTATGGCTTTGCGATGGTTCTCCTTTTAATCCTTATTCACTCGTCATACTGCGGTTCTGTTGTTCGATCACCTTTTTCTGTGAACTTGCCTGTACAGATATTCACTCTTGTGAGTCTTTTTATTATTGTATTTGTTGGAGTGGCTACAGACTTGGCTGTTCTATTGTCATTCAAGGTGCACTTAGGACGTTGTATGGAGAAGAGTGCAATGTGTTACCCTTTCTTTATTCTTTGGTGCTGTGCAGCAAAAGGCTGCTAACTATCTCTGCAGGGATGCATTGCTGAAGATAAAATCACTTATAATGTATGTCTGTAACCTGATGATAGAACTAATAACTCTACTATGTGATTTCTTATCTTCAAAGCACTTCACGAACATTAATCCTCACCACATCCCTCTAAACACATGGAGAAAATCTTCTGTTGCCTGGCATAAAAAGCTTCTTCCTGTTTATTCAGGGAACGAGGGCCTTATTTAGCCCTGCAATAAATGTAATTTGGTACATGTGTAGCACTTCTCACTCACTGAAGCACCAAGCCCTTAACAAAAGTGAGTAAGCATCATTATCCCTGTTCCACAGATGGGGAAACCGAGGCACAGCGTTAAATGACTTGGCCAAGGACATGGAGCGAGTCACCGAAAGCCAGGAAGAGAGGTCTCCCGACTTGTAGACCAAGGGCTGGCTATGTCAGTAGGCTTGGCACCTGGTGTGAATTTAATCTCAGCAGTCTAACCATGTAAAGGCTATGTTGTCACGGCATGATGGATGCATGAGCCAGGCCATGAGATAACATGGAGGGAGAGAGGAGACCCATAACAGCTCCAAAGTCAGTGGAGCTTCTAGGGTGCAGAGAACTGCTCTAGGTCAGGTTTCAGGCCTGGTGCCTTATCCTGCAAAGCAATTCAGGTCTGCAGTTTACTCGCTGTTTTTGCTTCCTCTGTTCAATGCAAGGGTTCAAACATGTGGCCCATGGGCAGCATGTGGCCCCTAAAGCTATTTCCTGTGGCCTGTAGCAACACTATTATTACCAATATTTGCAATATCATTGTATGAAAAGGTTTCAGTGGTGCAGCCCTTGGGCTAACGTACTAGTCTTCATGCGGCCCTGTACTAGTCCTCATGCGTAGAGCTCTGCACGGATACAAATAAGGGGATCCGTATCTGACCTGCATCTGCAAGAAATGGTCTGCGGATATCCGTGGATGTGCATATAATGCAGATATCCACATATTTGCAGGGCTCTAGCTCTGTGCAGATAAAAATATGTGGATCCATATCCGATCTGCATCTGCAAGAAATGGTCCACGGATATCTGTGTTGTATCTGCGGATGCGGATATAAGGCGGATATCTGCGGATTTGCAGGGCTCTACTCATGTGACCCCTGTGGTGATTTGAGTTTGAGACCCCTGGTTTAATGGGCTTCTGCCTTCTGACAAGGATGTGTTAACTCAAAACATCGATTGATTTTTTTTCTCCCTGGTTCCCTGTTGGTGCAATTCTTTGGGGCTTTTTTTAAGAAAACAAGCGAAAGCAACATCTGGTTTCCGACTATAGTGCTGCTCATCAGGCCCATATGTTTCTCTCTACAAGAGAGAAGTGCAAGGGAAAACAAGTGTAGAAGAAAAAGTGATGCAGGGAAAAGCAAACACGACAAAACACAAACTGCAGGAGTCACAAATGCTAAAAAGTCCCACTCCTCATCTCTAGTACAAAACGGGGAACAAGGAACCTTTTCCTGAAAAGAAACTACCATCCCCAGAAGCCATTCCCCAAAACAGGTGAGCATATCTGGCCTTGGCAGCCTTCATACCTAGGGTTACGAGATGTCAGGCAAAAGGAGGACATGTCCTCCTTTTTATCTTCATGTCCTCTGTCCAGCAGACATTTTAAAAATACATGATTTTGTCTGGCTTTTACTTACAGAGGTTAAAGTATGCTGGGATGCCCCAGAACACCCTATTTTTAGGGGGAAGTGTTCCAGGGCCCCCTAAAAACAGAAGACTATTACATTAATACAACATTTGCTCCATGCAGCCTCCAATGTCTTCTTCTTCATACTTCCCTGTCCTCCTTTCCATACTTTGGTATCTGGTAACCCCATCCATACCACCCTGGAGCTTGCAATGAAACTGCCCCTCGGCAGCAGTGTTCCCTCTAAGCTGTGCGCACGTGTGCACGCACACAGATCATGAAACCTGCACACTCAAAAAAATAAAGTGCACACAAAAAAATTCAATAGTGCTAATATTGGTGCTCACAAAGAAATGTTTTTGCGCACACAAAGAAATTGTTTGCGCACACAGTCTACGAGTAATTAGAGGGAACATTGGCAGCCCGGTGGTGCACGGCGCTGCACAGCGAGCCAGCCGCACGGGGCAGGCGGAGGTGCAGGCACCGTGTCTGCGGGAGACGGGCTCCATCCCACCACTGTTCCCGCTAAGCTGTGCACGTGCGCACACACAGGTCACGAAACCTGCACACCCAACAAAATAAAGTGCGCACAAAAAAATTCAATAGTGCTCCTCCTGGTGCTGGCAAAGCAATATTTTTGCGCGCACAGAGAAATCATTTGCGCACACAGTCTACAGGGAACATTGCATCCCACCCTTGGGAGGGGAGATTTGCAGGACCAGCCAGCCACGGGGCAGGGTTGCACTTTGCAGACCCCAATGCACCCATCCAGGCATCCTGCCTAGGCTTTGGCCCTGGCAGGCGAGCGTGCATGCTTGCATTTTGCACGCCCGCCCGGCTTTTACCTCCGTTCATAGAAAAGGGGGAAGCGGATGAGAAAAGGAAGTTTGGCTTTTTTTTTAAGAAGCGGCCCGCGCGCGCCTCTTTCTGCCCCCGCCGCCCTTTTTTTTTTGTTCCTCCCTCCGCCTCGCCTGTTACTTTTGCGCTTCTCGTCGCTCTCGCGCACGCTCGGCCGGCGCCCGGGGTGGAGTTGGCGCGAGATAGGAAAGTTGCCTCCTGCGCTGTGCGCCCGGCAGGCGCGAGCTTCCCCCGCCGCGCGCGCGCGCTCGCCCGGGGCCCGGGGCTGCACCCCCGGCCCAGCCCGGCTCCCCAGCCCGGGGATGCAACACCCCCCTGGCGAGCCGCTGGGATTTTCTGCCGCTTGGTGCATTTAATGCACAAAGGGCAGGATGGCTCGCAGGACCCGCTGGTGAGTTTGATGCAAGGGGGCAAGCGTGGTGCCCACTCCTGGGGGGGCAGATGGGGTTTGTTGCACCCCCGTTAGTCGCTGTTTCCCTTCCTGGCTGCTCGCTCTTCACCCTGCTCCCTCCTTTTCCCTCCTCTGCCTTTTTCATTGGGGGGGTCCTGCTCAGCAGGCAGGGAGGGGATTGCAATGCACTGAATTCCCCCC
>ML682026.1:20459933-20686973 GCA_007922195.1 Podocnemis expansa | reverse complement strand
CCCCCCCCCCTTTGCTGTGCATTGCACAGGGGCTTAGGCAACCTGGGTGCCTGCAAAGGGAACAGCAGCATGCATTTCAAGAAGCAGCAATGTGGGCTATGGAAAACTTTTACTGCAGAAACCTAGGACCAGGTGAGTTTAGGAGTCTCCAGGCAATCCTGGAGCAGAACCTGGCAGGAAATTTTGTGAATCACAATGGTGCGTGAAATCAGGACATAAACCCCAAAGTACCTTGGTGGATCCCACCCTTCCTGTCTCATATGCTGTCCTTGCATCAGGTTCCAGTATTGTTGGTCCTGCCTGTCATCTCCAACAGGTGCAGGGGGCTGCACAGGGGCCTAAAAGAGACACAGAGAAGACATGATATAGTGGAAAATCCAGAGGTGTGAATTGCTTGGGCCTCATCTATGCTTGCTTACACCAGTGTGTAGGTAGGTAGGTGCGTAAGCTCATATCCTTTGGGCCTGACAGGAGATGTGGCTGTCTGAGATGCTTGGACTGGCTGGGGGTTTGGTGAGCTGGTTGATGGACTGGATTTGATGTATAGGATCCATCCTGGCAAAAATGCAGAGGGACAGGAGGAAAATAAAAAAGAACAGATATTAAGGTGCCCACAAACCAAGGATTGTTTAGAAATCTCTAACAGACTCCCCCAGCAGAAAACCAGCTGTTCCATCGCAGATATAGACATAAAATCAGGAAGAATAATTCTGAAGCTATTCCAGGGACCAGAGCAACAGAGATGGCGAAGTCACAGCCAGTGGGAAATGTGGGTATGTGAGTCAGAACAGTCAGCTATTGACATTTAATGTCTCACTTTATTCCTATGCAAGGATCCTTCAGATAAATGAAATCTGCAAACCCCAGTGGAAAAGCTCATTAGCTGCCTGGATATTGCCACCAAGCCAAGCAGAGTGAAAGAGTTGTCACGGGGATGGGGCACAACAGCTGTCAAAAGGAGGTTTCAGAGTTAACACCCTATTGAGATGAATGGGGCAGTTCACACTTGTGCTAGAATTTGATCCAAAAGCCCTTTGAAGTTCATAAAATGACTCCTTTTGACTTCAGTGGTTATAGACTGAGTCTCTGTTGTTTGTCTGCAATGATTGATTTTTCTTTTTTTAAAGGAAGCCTACATCAGCTTTTAGGTGAGAGAACCTTGACATAAATACAAATGTTTTCAGTGACCGTAATTGAAGGAATGGAGTTTGTCTTTTTATTTTTAAAAAAACATGAAAGGAACCGCATTGTTATTGGACTAAAGAAGTTAACTGGCTCTGGATGTGAAATTGATTTTTAAAATATTGAAATTGACCAGTCTATTTTGACTACCCCAGCTGAGGAAACTACAAACATCTTCATTTACCCAGATTGCTTAAAGAAACCTCAGTCCCTAGCAGGAAACAATCGGGGCTGCTATAGTTCAAATCTGATGTTTTAACTGTGACTGAAGTGTTCCTATCAGGAACTTTGCTGGCCCCCGAAAAGACCGGGGGCATGGGCCTAGGCTATGCCTCCTTGGCCATATTCTGGCGCGTAGGCCTGATAATTCATCGGGCTCCTGCCACCTCCAGCCTGGCCCCAGATGCCCGGCTGGTTTCGGGGCCAGGAGAGGCAGGCGCTGCTGCGGGTTTCCCAGCCTCAATGCACAGCTCGGGCCCAGGCCAGGGCCAAGAGAGGCAGGCGCTGCGGAGGGTGCCCTGGCCAGGGTCTCCAGTCTGGGACGGGGTGGTCCAGACACTTACGGCACTGGCGCTGAGACTCGGGGCATGTGTCCCGTGTGCCAGGTGCCAACGACACCCCTGGTTCCTTTGAGGAAATTAGGATCCAAAACAAACCCCAAAAGCACCTGGTGAGAGTCCCATGGGTCCTTTAGTGCTGCAGACATGCCTCAGAGAAAGCATACCCAGGGACCCTGCCTGTGCCCAGGCCCTGAGTTGCAAACACACAAACAAGAACCTATTGGGAAATGGGCCAGCTTTCTGCAGAGAGGTTGTCTGGGGTCAAGTGTCTAGAAGAGGAGGAGTAAACCCTTTTTCACTCCCTCATCCTCTTGAGGCTGCTCTACATTATGTTTGCTAGCTCCTACAGGAGGGCTCCTGAGCAAGACGTTTTCCTCAGAGGAGTAGGGAGTCCTTAGGAATAGGTGAGCATAGGAGGAGTTGGCCCCAGTCCTTCCCCCTTCCACTGGCCTTGTGATGTACACTACCACCTCCACAGCCCATGTGCACGCAAGACCCTCCCCAGCTCTGTGCTCCAAGCCCTAATTCACCAGCAAGGCCAATTTTAGAAACCAGTACTTTCCTCCATGCCATGATGCCAACTAGAAATGACTACAGCACAAACATTTCCTAAACCCTCACCCACCGCCAACCTTGGCTTCCCCCGACACCTCAACTTCTTTCAGCCTGGTTTTTAGGCATGAGTCTTGTACCAGAAGCTCCTGTGCAGACCTTTGCACCTTTGGAGAATCTCAATGTCAGGGTGCCACGCCAGTAAATCTATCTGCAAGATGGACCTTTGGGCTTTAAGCCCTTGGAATGGGGTTAATTTTTATTTACATGCTTTATACAGCTCTTTGCACATTGCTGGTGTTAAATGAATAATGGATGCTAGACGGTTCCCAGCCTACTTCCTCCTTTCCCTTAGGCTTTCTCAAGAGTGGGGACAGAATGGCTTTAAGGAATAATGTGACTGCCTTAAAACAAACAAACAAGGAGTCCTGTGGCACTTAAAGACTAATAAATGTTTTTATATATTATAAATAAATTAAACATATAAATAAAATATAAAACAAATAAATATATTTGTTAGTCTTTAAGTGCCACAGGACTCCTTGCTTGTTTGTTTTACTGAACTAGACTAACATGGCTGCCCCTTTGGCTCTTGACTACCTTAAGTGGATACAGTCAGAGGTTTCAGATTTCAGAGGTGTTGGATTTTTCTTAATACTAAAATCACTCTTTCCTTACTTCACCCAGTGACACCTCAGTTCTCTAGGATGGTAAGAAATCAAAATGAAATCTCTGCTTGCTCAGTTATTTATTGTGTTGGTTGGGTGACACTTGCATCACTTTCACTGCTTCCCCTGAACAATAAGCTTGCTAGAAAGAGCTCTGTAGACCAGTGGTTTGCAACATTTTCTCTGCTGTGGCACACTTTGCTACCTTTAATTAATTTGAGGCACATCACCGTACAGTTTCCAAATGAACTCATGAATATTCATGAGCCAATGAGCCAATCCAGAGCTCTTTGAGTAGTTTTTCAAAAAATTTTGCGGCACACCTGTGTGCAGTGGCACGCTGGTTGGGAAACACTGGTGTAGACTTCAGCAGTCAGGTTCTGTTGTTTATTTCACAATAACAGAGAGACAAATGTGATTGTGTTCCCTGGTGTTCTCTACAGAAGTTAAACGTCACCTCAGACAAATTTTCTAGTAATTTTGCTAGCCTCTGGCTGTAAACAGATCCTTCAGTCTGTCACCCAAGCTAAACTCACTGACCTGGTACTGGGTCTATCTAAAAATAAGATGACAATTTTTTGAATTGAGGTTTCCTTCCTGATGATTTAAATATCATTCCCCCGCAGTGCTTATAACTCCAAACATTGTAGTATTTTGCTAGTGCATGAGACCCAAGGAAGAAACTCTCTACTGGGTTTTCACTGCAAACTGACAGGCTAAAAGAAAACCGTATGAGAAGTTAAAACTAAACTAATTTTTCAGATCTGTTTAAATGTTCTGTCATTAACAATGCAGGTGAAGATGAAAGGGCAACGTCTGCTGCAGCACTTAAAAGAATGGTGCATGTGGAAAATACTGATATTATTGAGGAATTAATACTGCGTGGGAGCCACCTCTAGGATTCAAGTCTATGGTGACCTGTTTGATTACATTGGAACAACGAGTCTCAAACTCAAATCACCATGAGGACTAGTATGTTAGCCCAAGGGCCGCACCACTAAAAAATTTTCATACAACAGTGTTGCAAATATCAGTAAAAATAGTGTCATTGTGGGCCTCAGGAAATAGCTTTAGGGGCCGCATGCGGCCCGTGGGCCATGTGTTTGAGACCCCTGCATTAGAATGGGCTCTTTGAAGCAATGTTTGATCCTGCATAACAAACAAGGAATCCTGTGGCACTTAAAAAGTAACAAACTGATTTATTGCATGAGCTTTCCTGAAGTGGGAGTTTCTCCCACAAAAGCTCATGGAATAAATCAATTTGTTAGTCTTTAAGTGCCACAGGACTCCTTGTTTGGTTTGCTGAACTAGACCAACATGGCTGCTCCTTTGGAACTTGGTCCTGTATGAAGCTCAGTTACTTTCAGTACTTCTATGGCCTCTGAAGGCTTTACTTCCGTCCTGTTGTTGTATTTTTGCTCTTTTCCTCCTGTTTTGGCTCCAGAATGCCTTGAAGGAATAACAAGTTACAGACATTAATTTCTGGATCCCAAGGCCTTTCCTGTAAATACTGCAAGCAAACAACTGTACTGTAGTTGTTTCCTTGCAGTATTATTTTACTTTTCCTCCATCCTCCTGTGGGTCTGATCTGGGGCAAGGAATGGGGGAACTCGCCTCCTTTGGGGCATGTATGGAAGTGGTGAAGCACAAATCTTTCCTTCTGTTTCTAATCAATTTAACTTTTTCCTAATGGTGCCAGATTGGGGTTGTCATAGCAACTGATTTCTCTGGCAATTTAAAATCAAGCAGGACAAATCTGACATGTCCTATTTTAAAAGCAAATTGCAGATGAATCCCAACTAAATCAGAATGTGCAGTGCAATTTACCACTGGTGGGACCAAGGAAAAAAATCTGTTTCTTAATGCTCTGGGGGCAAAGACTGTCCTTTATTATGGATTTGTACAGCCCGTAACCCAAAGGTGGCCAAAATTGTTATGGACTTTGGGCACCATTCCAGTATAAATGATCTGTTGTGGTTTTTGATGCACGTTAAATAGATTCATTTTCAAAGCCTTCTATTGAGTTGTGTTCTTTAAAACTGAATGGGCCCTCTAAAGCAGCCAGTTCACTGAACTGTTTGCAACAGGAGCTTCTGCCTAATGCTGAGGAGAAGGGAGGAGAAATTGCAGCACCGATTTGATTGTGTAGAAGTGCAGGAGGTTGGGGGTTAGTAAGCAAGACACTTGACCGCTGTTGTAAAAGCAAGTCTTTTATTAAAGAAAGGCAGACTTTGAAAGGTCTATATTCTAATGCACTTTCTGAAAAATGACTGTATTTGAATATTGCAGACACCTTGTCGGTTACTGCATGATTCATGTGTGATAAAACAAACAAGGAGTCCTGTGGCACTTAAAGACTAACAAATATATTTATTGCATGAGATTTTGTGTGAGAAAATCCCACTTTGTCAGACATTTTGAAGACTGGGCGAACTTACAGGATGGGAGGAAATAAAGGCAGGGAAATGTAAGTAATGGGATCAGGTCACACTCTGACAGCAAATCAAAGCTGTTGTTAAGATTCAAACACTGGGGAACAGCATATAGAGGAAGATGAGGTCAAAGCACCTGTTGCAATGAGAGAGAAATCCAAAGTCCCTATTATGGCCTGAAGTAATACAGTTAAATTTGCAAATAAATTCGATCTCCACAGCTTCTCTTTGACGCCTTGATCTGGTATTCATCTGTCTGAGCACTGCAATAGTAAATTGTCAATGGAGTGACCAGGAAGATTGAAATGCTGACCCCCTGGTTTTAGAATGCTGTGATTTGTGATGTCAGATTTGTGCCCATTTCGTCTTTTGTGCAGAGACTGTCTCGTTTGTCCAATATTTAAGGCAAAGGGGCATTTCTGGCACATTATGGCATAAATCACATTGGTAGATGAACTGGTAAATGAGCCTTTGGAGTAGTTGGTTTTACTCAGTCCTGTAATAGTGCCTTTTGTGCAGATATGTGGGCAAACTTGGCAGCCTGGTTTATTGCAGGGGTATGTGCCTGCTTTAATGGTTCTGATGTTAGGTCTGTAGGTGCTGGCAGGGCCGTCCCTAGGGGAGTGCAGGGCCCTGGGCAAATAGCCCTCTGCGGTGCCCCCACTCAGCCCCCCCTGCACTGGGGGACAGGACCAGCAGGCCCAGGGGGGGCAGGCCCACTTTGCCCCTATGCTGCCTGTTCCCCAGCTAGGAGATGGGGTGGGCCGACGAAAAGCGGCAGCTTGGTTTAGTGCTCTCATTCTCCTCCCTTCGCCCGTGGCCAGATGCGCTTCCTTTGGCTCTGTACTGGAGGCAGCAGGGAGGCGGTGGGAGGCAGTGCATGGCCGGAAGGTGTGGAGCGGGAGCGCTGAACCCGGCTACTGCTTTTGGCTGGCTCGCCCCATCCCTTGGATGGCAAACAGCTGGCTGTGGGGCGGGGGGGCAGACCCTGCACTGCGCTGCTCACGTCAGGACAGCATGGAGCCCGTGGGGCCCAGGGCAATTGCCCCTTTCGCCATCCCCGAAGGACGGCCCTGTTTGCTGGCAAGTTGGAGGGGTTGTGTAAGCAAGGAGAGGTCTGTCTCTCAAGGCTTGAGAGAGTAAGGGATTGTCTTATAGAATAGGCTGTCGATCCCTGATGATGTGCTGTAGAGGCCTGACTTGGGGGTTGTAGGTGATGACCAGCGGCATTCTGTTGTTTTCTTTCTTGGACTTCCCTTATAGCAGATGGCTTTGGGGTACCCACCTGGCTCTGTCACTGTGTTCTTCACTTCCACAGGTGGGACCTGTAGTTTTAAGAATGCTTGCTAGAGATCCTGAAGGTGTCTGTCTGTCTCTGTCTAAGGGATCAGAGCAAATGCAGTTACATCTTAGGGCTTGGCTATAGATAATGGATCATGTGGTGTGTTTTGGATGAAAGCTTGAGGGATATAGGTAACTATACCGATCAGTAGGTTTTCAGTATAGGGTGATGCTTATGTGTCCATGTCGAATTTGTACTGCAGTGTCCAGAAAGTGGATCTCTTGTGTGGAGTGTTCCAGGTTAAGTTTAATAGTAGAGTGGAAATTGTTGAAATCTCTGTGGAAGTCTTCAAGGGCATCCCTGCCATGGGTCCAGATGATGAAGATGTCATCAGTGTAGCATAAGTAGAGGAGAGGTGCTTTGGAATGAGACTTGAGAAAATGTTATTCTAAGTTGGCCACAAAAATGTTGGCATATTGTGGATTCATGCGGGTGCCCATAGTGGTGCTGATGACTGGAAGGTATAAATTATCCTCGAGTCTGAAATGGTTGTGGGTGAGTACAAAGCTGAAGTTCAGCCATGAGGTGTGCTGTGGCATCATCTGGGATTCTTCTTCTAATAGCTTGTAATCCGTCTTTGTGTGGGATGTTGGTGTAAAGAGCTTCCATGTCCAGAGTGGCCAGGGTGGTGTTATCTGGAAGCTCACCAATGGATTGGATTTTCCCCTATCTACAAAGCATCTAAAAAGGTTGAATTTTTCTCCCACAAAAGCTCATGCAATAAATAAATGTGTTAGTCTTTAAGTGCCACAGGAGTCCTTGCTTGTTTTACTGAACTAGACTGACACAGCTGCCTCTTTGGAACTTGGTTGGCATCATGTGTGATGGAAACATTTCCGTTACACACTTTTAAATAATGAAACTAGATGGGTCAGGGGTTTGTTTTGTTTTGTGTGGAGAGGCTCTAGTAAATAGTGTTGTGATGTAGCATGTGGTCCATGTAACACACTAATCTTGCTTTATGAATTCAAGCATATTTGAACAAAACTTAAAAATGAGTTCACTCTTCTGCTGTTTTTTTTTGTTTTTTTTTTGTTTTTTGCTTGTCTCTCAGGTTTGCAGAGTAGCTTTTTAATCCCCTATTTCTCAAGTGCGTGAACATTTTTTTTTTTTTGACCCCACTGGTAGTATCAACAGGTGAACTTGGTGTATATGATATTGACAAGAAATTGACTTTAGTCCCATCCCTCCCAAACAACACCACCAAACCAAAACCTGACCCATTAAGTTTGCATTATTCAGTTAAATGCAGATACATTAATTAACCCGGAATGCTTAAATGTTTAGACTAATGAATTCAGATCCTGCCTGGAAGTGGCTTATCTGCAAGTGCAGATGAGGACAGTGTTCAATCAGCTGGAACCATAGCTGATACCCAGTCCTAAAAGCTGGGGGGCTTTTGGCTAGCTAAGGCAGGTCAAGCTTAATCTTTATTTGGTGTTTCTGGTGTGCCAGGGAGTGAGCTCTAGCAGGGCCAGCTCAAGGGGCTGTGGTGCCCCAAGCCACCTTTTGGTTGGCACCCTTGGGGTGGGCAAAGAACAGAACCTGGCCTCTGCTCTGGGCCGGCTCACCCCACCCCCAGGATGGGGAACAGATGGCCCAGGGGTGGGGAGGGCCAGCCCAGAAGCAGGATGAGAGAGCGGAGTCTGCACCATGGCTGCTCCACCCATGGGGTGGGAGTGCTGGGTCTTGCTTCTGGGCTGGCCTGCCCTGTCCCTGGTGCCCCTAGCCTGCGGCACCCCAAGCCAGTGTCTCATTGGCTCATGGGTAGAGCCAGCTCTAGGCAGTGATGCTGGGGTAGAAATCATAAGCTAAGACAACACTGGCTCCTCCTCTGTATAGCCCCTGTTCACACTAATAATGCAAGAGTATCCTGTCCCTTGTGAAGTTGGGGTCTCATCCTAAATAGTACAAGACTGCTGCTCATATGTATCAAGTGCAGCATGTATGAAAAGGCTTTCAGGCTTAGATCAATAGGGGTTGTTTGTTCCCACTGCCCACTCCACCTCTCTTGGGAATCTATGCTCAGTGAACATAAGGTGTGTTATATGGTTGACAATGCTTTGCAGAGACTGCACACTGGATCTGGCCTTTTATTCTGTGTGTTTCAGGTGCAAGTGTAAAGTCTATTAGCTGAGCATGGGACCAGCAGTGTGAATTACTGCTGTAACCCATTCACATTGGAGCAAACACCAAATCTGGGTCGCAACAAGAAACCCTCCCTGCCCTCCTGGGTCGCTGCCATTTGACGCTGTGCCAGATGCTGCAGCAAATGAGGAGAGAGAATCAGAGGCTGGATGAGCGTGTTGAGGACTTGACAAAGAGGGTCCATGATGGAATCCAGACTGGCCAAACTTGAGCAGGGCCCAGCCCCAGATGTGGCTAGATACCTCTCAGGTGCCCAGGAAGTTCCCAAGGAGGAGGAGGAGAGTAAGATTTGCCTGGGAGAGTTGGATGAAGTAAGGCCAATGGACCATGGGAGGACTGAATCCGACTTGCCAGCTGGACCTTGGAGGCTGTGGAATCAGGAGATGCTCCATCTTCCCCCAGGTACTGTCCCTGCCCCATAACCCTCGTGCAGCAGCCAGAGTACCCAACAGCTCCCTCCTGCATGTCTCCCCCCAGGAATATTTGGGTATGCCAAGGGGGATCTTGCCAAGTACACCCTGGTAGTGTTTAGGCACATGATGCCGCAGGATTATCACCAGCAGTGGTGGGGAAAGGCCTGCGTGTCTGGCACTCACCAGAAAGCTGCCCTGTTACCCAGTCTGGTGAACTCAGTGTTCGAGGAGGCAAAGAGGTGGAAGCCAAAGCTGGCAGGCAAAGACCAGAGTACCATCAAAATACATCAACAAGCTCATGCGATCACGGGAGAGCAGAAGCCTGGTTGTGTCGACAGGGCAGATGGAACAGCCTGGCTTCCCGCAGTCCCAGGCCTTTGGAGCTTTTCTGTAGATGAGTAAAGGGAATCCTGCATCTGTGAAACCAGCCAGTGCTGGGAACCTCTCCATGGCTCCCATGGGAGATGGGCTGGAATGGGGTCAGACACTCAGTGTTGTACCGGTCCTGTGTGTTTGCTTTTTGCAGGCTGTGATTTGATCCCAGGTGGATCATGCAGGGGAGACTTGTAACAGTGCTGCCAAAAGTTTGCTGAGTGTTGGTGAGAGTACTTTCTCAGTGCATGGTGATGAGCACAGTAGGTCATCAAACAAAGGTGGGGAGAGTGACTGTAGTTAAGCTCACTGCCTCACACTCTCATTCTTGCTGACTGGCTGCTTTAAGAAGGACACTGGCTCGAAACTGTTCTTGTTTGATAAAGATCTGTCGGACTGCTCACCAGCATGTTGTTACTTGGCATCCCTCTAGCTCTATGGCGTGGACCCCAAACTTATGTGTGTACACAGTGTGTTTTTCTTTTTAATGGTATGTCATTTTAAGCAAACTAGCAATGTACTTGTTAGGAGTAAAGTACCGGGTAACATTTCTGATGAAGTGGGTTGGAGTCCACGAAAACTTATGCCTGAAGAAATTTGTTAGTCTATAAAATGCCAAAGGACCCTCATCGTTTTTGCTGTACCCAGACTAACATGGCTACCCCTCTGGGAATTTTCATTGGAAAGTGGTGTATGTAAATGGTGTGTGTGTTGCTCTAATGAAATACCTTCTCAAATTCTTGTGGGAGAATTTTGAGAACTCTTGTTCATCCTTAAATGGTCTCTGACCTCCCACCCAAAGTAGGTTGATTTCATTCCCATTTCATCCAGCAAAACCCTTTCCAAGGAATGAAGCCTGCAATGCCCAGTGGAAAAGCTCATTAGCTGCCTGGCTATTGTCACCAAGGCAAACAGCAGTGATAGAGTTATTGGTGGGATACCACAGCTGTTCACCGTTATTGAGATGAATGGGGCAGTTGACACCTCTGCCCTCTGAAATCCCTAAGAAGACTCCTCTTGACTTCAGTAGGCATGGACTCTGGCTGTTCAGCTGTTTCAGGCCAATTGTCTATAGAGGCAGTTGGTTAGTTTGCCCTGCACTGGGTCACAGATGGAAGGATTTATTTATGAACAGATGGGCTAGAAAATTATTATAAAATGTATTGAAATTGAGGTTTACCTTCTGTAAAAACCCCTGTGGAGAACAGGAAATAAGAACGCTTCAACTACACGGTAGCACCTGGGGCACTAATTCATTCAACAGAATATTGGATGAGCTGTATTTCAGAAGAAAGATGTTTTTCAATGCATCAGCCGCCACCATGATTCTTCCTGTTAGCCTGATGCTTCCAATGTGAAAGTGACCATTAAAAAAGGCTTTAAAAGAGTTATAGCAACTAAGCCTGCTCCCAACTCTGCTGGATTATTTTTTATGAATTAAAAAAAAAATGTTTTTCTCCCCTTTTGCTGTGAACAACCCACACAAACAACAGGGAGATATCCTTTCCAGCAAAGGAGAGACTCATGGTTTAGGGGAAGAGTAAAAATGACTGCACACAAAGTGCCTTTGAATAGACACAGTAAAGAAACTGAGCAAGTAGAGATTTCATTTTGATTTGCCAGCCTGGAGAGCTGAGGAAGGAGTGGAAGAAGGTAAGGAAAGGACACAAGGGTATTTTTTGTGGAAAATCCCAACATCTTTGAGATCCAAAACCCCTTGTTATATTGGCATTATTCCTTAGAGCCGTTTTGTTGCCCCTCCTCAGAGAGCCCAAGGGAGAGGGGAAAGTCAGCTGGAAACGTATCAGTTTCTATTATTAACTTATCACCAGCAATGTGCGTGGAGCTGTACAAGGCAGAAGCTTGCCCAAAGAGCTTGTGGCCAAGGGCCCACGTCCATCCTGCAACTAGACCTATAGGTGTGGAGTCCTTTCAATGAGATTCTTCAAGTCCAGAGGGGGGAAGGCTTTACAAGTTGGGAGATCCTTTGTGCCGTTCTTGCTGCTAGTCAGTATCATAGGAGATGTGGTTTTGTTTGGTTATTTTCTGGGGGGCTTTGTTCAAAGACGGACAGGGGCAAATGCTGGAGATGAAAGTGGGTGAACGCAGGACTGGCATTCTTGATTCAGGGGAGAGGTCAGATAGGACACTTCTAGGCAGTGGGTACTGGTCCCATCCCTCCATGGGAGTAGGGTCTGCAACTTGGAAACCCAGCAATGCCTCTGACATTTTGGGGCTGAACCTTTCAGGGGTTTTCCCCAACCTCCATCCTGCACCATCTCCACTGCTGCCCAGTTCTGGACCTCACATCATCCCCCTCTCTTGGGTGCCAGAATGAGTGATGCTCTATCTGGAGCAGCTTTGAACTGAGACACCCAATATCTTAGGAAGGAGAAGACCATGGAAATGGCATGAGCCCAGCCTGTCCCCTCCTGAGTGGAGAAGTCCCAACTCACCCTGTGAATTCCCTGGGATACCAGTAGAGTTGTCACCTGGCCAGTTCTTACCGATGCAGTCTGGATTTTGGCTTATGTGTCTGTATGCCATTTGACAAGCCCAGGTGTCTGTTTTTTTTTCTGGTCTGTGGAAAAGGTGGCAACCCTGCTAAGAACAGAGCAGCTTCTGGAAGCAGGGGATGGACAAGGTGGCTTTGGCTGGACTGCCAAAGACCCTTCACTGCATGAAGAACAGACCATGCCCACTTCCCAAGCCTGCAGCTGGATGAGCAGTTGGTGTTGGTACACAACCGCACCTGGGCTCAATTGCTGGGGCTGGCCCAGGAATGGGGGCACTTCGAGTCGAGGTGGTGAAGACCACAGAGCCCAGCTTCTTGCAGAGAATATTGACCAGTAGGCAACCAGAGCAGCCAGAGAAGCAACTTATTGCTGCCCTTGGCCAGTGAGATTCAGGGCACCCAAGGCCTTCTGGCCAAGTGCTGGAGCCCAGATAACAGCACCAAGGGCTACACCTACCTCAGGGGACTGTGAGGAACTGGGAATGCTGCTGCCTTGGGGAAGGGACCCCTCTTTCAGCTGCTCCTTGTGGCCACTCATGGGTCATTTGACTCTTTGCCTATAGAGAAGAGCATGGGACTGGAGGCAGGTGAGGAGGGTTGATTGAAGACATTGATGGTATTTGGTCAACAGGGGTTTTTGTCCTGTTGAAGGGGGCTTGCAGGAGAAGGAAAGGGAGGAGGCCATAGAGTTGCCATGTGGCCAGGTTTTCTCAAGAGTGGCCCTTTTTGGGGGTGGCCATCCAGGCAAATCTGCAAGGATACTCAGTACGCACTGTGAGCTGTTCCATTTTATAGGGTCAGGATCAGCTTGGTGTACTGTTTTTTTTTGTACCGCAGCTGGTGGGTATGGGGGACCCAATGATACTGTGGCTGACAGGGAAAGAGGGGAGAGACGTATTTGGGGGGATGGGGCCTTGGTGGGAAGACATGGAGTTGGGGTGAGGGTTTGGGTACCAGCCATTAGATACAAGGCAGGGGAAGGACATGCAGAGAGATGCTGAGTCTCTTGCCCAGATTCTGGCTTTCCATCCCAATTCTGGCACTCCCGTTCTCCCCTAAAGGGGCAGGCACCTTTATCTTGACTCCCAATTCAGTGACTCAGCCATACAGCCTATTGGGAGCCATTTACCAGCACCATAGAAGATGAGGATTGGAAGAGACCTCAGGAGATATCTAGTCCAACCTCCTGCTCAAAGCAAGACCAACCTCAGCTAAATCGTCCCAGCCAGGGCTCTGTCAAGGCAGGCCTAAAAAGCTAATGAGAATGGAGACTCCACCGTCTTCCTATATCACCCATTCCTGGGCTTCACCAGCATGCCAGCGAAAAGGATTTCCCTAATATCCAACCCAGACCTCCCCCACTGCAACTTGAGACCATTGCTCCTAGTCCTGTCATCTGCCACCACTGAGAACAGCCTCGCTCCATCCTCCCTGAGATGCCTTTTCAAATACCGAAAGGCTGTTACCAAATTCCGCCTCACTCATCTCTTCTGCAGACTGAGCAAGCCTAGTTCACTCAGCCTCTTCTCATAACTTTTGTGATCCACTCAAGCCCCCTCATCATTTTTGTTGCCCTCCTCTGGACTCTCTCCAGTCTGTCCACAGACCTTTTATAGTGCGTGATGCAAAACTGAACGTACTGTACCAAATGTGTCCTCAGCAGTGCTGAATACAGGGGAAGAATCACTTCCCTTGATCTGCTGACCATGCTCTTATTAATGCAGTATCTGGGCCTGCCAGCTGAAAAGATTATCAGCTTGAAATATCCTCCTTAGATAGAAAAGCTCCACCCTCGGGTTCAGGTTACTTTTCTCACTCCCTTGTATTACCAACGGTTCGTTCACTCCACAAAGAACATATTGGACCCTGGGACTTGTTCCCATGTCTACTCAGTTCCCAGAATGCAAAATTCCTTGGGTCAGCAAACCTAGCCCATGTTTAATATACCTCAAAGGAGCCTTGACAAAGCAATGTCCTAGCTTCCAAATTTCCTGTTCCACGGATTTAATGCTCAGACAAAGGAATTTCACTGTTTATCTGCAGGGCTGAATACGGCTTGGGGATATCTGGTTTTGGGGGAAGGAGGGACAGTGGAAGCATAACAGAAACAAACAAGGAGTCCTGTAGCACTTAAAGACTAACACTTTTTTTTTTTTTTGCACGAGCTTTTGTGGGAGAAAATCACACTTTGAAGTGGGATTTTCTTCCATGAAAGCTTGTGCGATAAATAAATTTGTTAGCCTTTAAGTGCCACAAGGAAGCCCAAGCTATTCATCTTATGTCAATGGCAATTGACCTGAGTAAAGCCCTCAGCAGAACTGGTGCAAAAGTTTTAACTTGTAACATGTCAGTTGCTTCTTAGAAGCTCTGGCCCCATGATTCAAATCCACCCAATGGTAGCGTGATTGTATCAGAACAGGAACATTGCAAGAACAGTGCCTGGTCCTATATAAAGCAGAATTACCTGTCAATTCTTCTGGTCTCAGAAAACTTGAGTCTTGTTCTTGTTGCTAGTCTTGCTGCTGTCACTGTCTCTCCTGGTCTGGCTTAGATTGCCTCAGCAGTAGCAAGGTAAAAGCCACATCTTTTTTCCTGTGCTCCCCGCAGGATTGCTTACTCCAAAGTGTCTAGTGAAGTGAGATTTTCTCCATGAAAGCTCAGGTGATGAATAAATTCATTAGTCTTTTAAAATGCCACAGGACTCCTTGTTTGTTTTACCCCAAAGGGAGTTTGGTTTGGGGAAGGGAAGAGGGGAAAGTGGCTGCCTTTGGGGCCCAGACGCCTGAGTTGAAGCACAAAAGCCTTTCACTTAATTATGTACTCAGTTTGCTTGTGTTTACTAATGGTGCAGGGTCTGGTGCTGTCTGCAAAAAATTCATTGGTGTTTTGAAATCAAGCAGGGCAAATCTGAAGTAACCGTTCTCTCAAAAAGAAAACTGCTGCTGAATCCTAAACTAGATCAAAATATACAGTGTAACATGAGCAGTCACTAGTGGTGCTGAGAAAAGTCTGTTTTTTAATACCTTTGGAGCAGATACTGTCCTTTTAATGAATTTATACAGCCCCTACCACAACGAGGCCCAAAGTAGTTCTGGTCTTTGGGCAGTACTGCAGCATAAACAATTTAGATGGGTAGTCTTGTTAGTCCGTGTACAGCAAAAACAACGAGCGTCCTGTGGCATCTTGAGGACTAACAAATTTCTTTAGGTGTAAGCTTTTGTGGGCTGAAACCCACTTCATCAGATGCATGAAGAGGAAACTGCCTCCTAACTGTAGTTTCCACTTCATGCATCTGACAAAGTGGTTTGCAGCCCATGAAAGGAAGAAAATTTTTAGTCTTTAAGCCACCACAGGGATCTAGTTATAAATGATCTAGCATAAATTTCACTGCAGGTTACACTGATTCCTTTTCAAAACATTTTACTGGCTTACCTTCTCAAGAACTGAATGGTTTCTCAGAGAGACGAGAGGGGTGAGAGAAAATCGTTTATTGGACCAGCTTCTGTTGGTGAAAGAGACAAGGTTTAAAGCCACACAGAGCTTTTGTTCAGGTCTTTTCGGAAGCAATGATTTATTGATTCTTCCCTAACAGGAGCTTCTTCCTCATAATGTAGAGAAGGAGACTAGAAATTGCAGTAGCTATTCAATTGCGAAAAGAAATGCAGGAGCTGTTTGCAGCTGTTGTGTGGTTGGCAGGACTTTCAAAGTTGTTGTAGAAGAAGCCATTTAAAAATACCTATGAAAGTCCTGTTTTCTGAAGTGTTCAGTTGGGAGCTGCATTTCCTGATTCCTAAGTGATATTCCAGATGCTCTGTCAGTGACTCACTGATATATAATCAGATGTACCTATCAGCAGTGTTCTCTCTAATTTTTAATAGGCTGTGTGAGCAAAAAAATTTCTTTTGAGCAAATTTTTGGAACCAATGTCCAAATTTGTGTGCACTCCAGTGAGTGTGATTAAACTTGAGTGCAATGAAGTAAGTGTGTATGATGCAAATAATGTCTAAATTTTATTTTGATATGCTGATGGAAATGATTTTATAAATTACAAAGCCTTATTTGAAACATGCTATTTGAAATCACCTTCTTAAAGTAGCATAAAAATATTAGCACTGTTGAATCTTTTTGTGTGTGCTTTATTTTGTTATGTTCACAGGTTTCACAACCTGTGTGCGTGCACACATGCACACAGCTTAGAGGGAACATAGCCTATCATCCTATTATTTTCTTTTAATGCACTTTTCTTTTGAATAGCTAAAACAATGGGAATCCTGTGGCACCTTATAGACTTAACAGATTTCTTTGGGATATGGTTGGAGTCCACAAAAGCTTGTGCCTGAAGAAATCTGTTATTCTATAAGGTGTCACAGGACTTTCATTGTTTTTGCTGTACACAGACTAACATGGCTACCCCTCTGGAAATTTCTTTTGAGCAGACATTGTAGGAGTTAATGTTATACATTCATCTTATGCTGTTAATTACAGAGCTGATAAACAACTTAAAAAGTAATTTATTTCTATTTATTCTGTTTTCTTTTTGCCTTTTTAGCCTGCCCAGAAAAAAAACCTCAGTAGCCAGTTTTCCTCCTGGTTGTTCTACACCAGCTACATGTTGCAGTGTTTGAGCTGTAAACACTACCGAGGAATGACTTTTTAAGAACATCATGAATATTTTCATTCTGGTGGGGAGAGACTTGTGTTGCTCTACCCTCAATTTTTCTTCAGTGTTATCTTTAATTTGGCCCCACAAGCCATGTATGTTTTATTTCAAAAGAAGCCTACATCAATTTCTGGTTAAAAGTCTGTGATGTGAATATAAATTTATTCATTACATTAATGCAATTTATTTTCTTTAAGTATCCTCCTTATTTGAAAGGATCACTGTTAGAATGGAGAAGTTAACTGAGGCTGATGCTGTTGATATGAAATTAACTTTAAAAATACTGAAATTCACCCAGCTAGTGTCACTGTTCACGCTGAGCAAAAATTCAAACATCCTCATTTACCTAGATTGTTAAATCAGGATCATAAAACTATGCAATTCTATCTCGATTGGTTTGTTCAGTTCATTTGCTTTTATAGCTGGTGTGGCATCCAGAAGTGAGTGAAACATCCCCTCGAGGAAATTTTGTTTGAAAATGAAACCCCACACCAACCATTTGGAATGTCCACCGGCCCCACTGTGCCACAGACACTCCTCAGCGTCTGGAGAAAGGGAGGGATGAAGTGGACACACAGGGCTTCTGGCACTCTGTGCCGTGACAGGGGAATCTGTGCTGGCCACGGATACGCACAGTTTGGGAATGGGCCAAGATTTCTGTAGAAAGCCTGTGGTTTCTATTCTAAGAGCTGTGGAGAAGCAGAGGATCTATCTCTTTGCCCTCCCCATGACTTATCGGTGAGCTCTCCAATCTTACAAGGCTGCTCTGCACCATCAGTTTTACCCAGGGCTACAGCCAGACCAGTGCTTGATGCAGCTTAACTCCAAACATAGACAAAGTCAGGCAGTGCTCAGTTGTACCATCTACTGACAACCTGTGTGAGAAACCAGGCCTTTCGCAAGGCCAGACCAAGCTCAAGTGCTATTTGTGCGCCTGGAATGCCCTGTCGGGGGGTGAGCTGTAGGCAATGAGACTGGTGTTAAGACAACACTGGCTCCCCTGTATCTACCCTAAAAACCAAATGTTGCAATGGGAACCTGTCCTTTGCCAGTTTGGGGCACATAGAATAGGATGCTCATGTGCACTGAGTGAAGAATAGGCTTGTAAGCAGCAGGAAAGGGGTTGGATGAATAGGTTTTGTGTGTTCCTTTTGTCCATCCCTCCCCTTTTAGGACCCTAAACCCAGTGAACACAGGCTGTGTGAACTATAGTGCATCAGACAGGCTGCCTGCTGGTCTGATCCCTTATTTGCACGTGTTTCAGTAGCAAAGGATCATTGCTGAGGGTGGAGCCTCCAAGAAGAGTTTGTCCATGATGGATGAATCATCACCTGCAGCCATCTTCAAACCATTACAGCCATGTGAGAACATGACCCTCTGCTTCCTGACCCAGGCACTGCAGCAAGTGACAGTAGAGAAACAGAGACCAGATGAGCATGTTAAGGACTTGACAAAGGAGTGTCCGTAATAGAGTCCAGGCTGGCCGATCTCGAGCAGGCTCCAGCCACAGATGTAGCTGCATGCCCCACAGGTGCCCTCCTGGATTCCAACGAGGCAGAAATTGAGAGCACCCTAGCAGAGATGGATGAAATGAGGCCAACGGACCAAGGGAGGACTGAGTCCAACTTGCCAGCTGGATGCTCGGAGGCTGTGAGATCAGGAGATGTACCGTCCCTGCCCCATAACCCTCATGCACCAGCCAGCATACCCAACAGCTCCCTCCTGTGCATCTCCCCCCAGAAGGACAGGAGACAGTCTGAGGAAGCCAAAGGGGACATTGGCAAATATGCCCTGGTAATGTTTAGACACACGATGCCACAGGATTATTACCAGCCGTGCTGGGAAAGTCCAACATGTCCAATACTCACCAGGAAGCTGCTGCATCACTCAATCTGGTGAATGCAGCGTTCGAGGTGGCAAAGAGGCGGAAGCCAAAGCTGGCAGGCAAAGACTCTAGTAACACTGAAAGCCCCATCAACAAGCTCATGCGCTCCCAGGAGAGCAGAAGCCTGGTTGCGTTGACAGGGTAGATGAAACAGCCTGGCTTCCCGCAGTCCCAGGCCTTTGGAGCTTTCCTGTAGATGAGTGAGGGGCAATCCTGCATTTGTGAAACCAGCCCGTGCTGGGAACCTCTGCATGGCTCCAATAGGAGCTGGGCCTGAGTGAGATGCAGCTTTGTGTTGTACCAGTGCCATGTGTTTGCTTTTTGCAGGCCATGGCTTGATCCCTGGTGGATCATGGAGGAGAGAGTTGTGACACGGCTGCCAAAAGATATTTACTGAATACAGGTAAGATATTTAAACCTTGGTGATGAGCATTGTACAACAACTCAATAGATTAGGTAGTTAATGGCTTGTTTGCATGTTAATGATAGTTGTCGTCTTGGTGCAGATCAAAATTATTACTAGGAATCAGGCTTACAGATCTCCTTGTACAGCTGTTGCACTGAGAGGTATGGAATAAGATTATGGTAAAAACGGCACAAAATGAATAATGATTCTAACAAAAAAGGGCTGTAAAGGCATCAAAAGGAGTCAAATGAATGTGAGCAGCGCAAGTTCTGCAGTTCGAATAACTGTGTCGTCATTCCTTCTGGTTTCCTGCTTTATGATCAAATTCCTTTTCAAACTGATTCACACTTCCCTCATCTATTCAGATGGGTTTTTATTAGTGGAATATCTTCACCTGAATTGTATAAAAGCTTGCAGCTGGAAATATTATGTGTGTAGTTTTAACAATATCAGTGCTGAGATCTGTGTGTAAATTCATTTTGATGGGATTTGACCTAAACTTCTGGGAACGATTGTTAAGTCTCAGATGCTTCCTTTTGCAAACCTCATCCACGAAGCATGTCAGTATCAGCCCCTGCTGTTATTGTTAGATAGCTCTTTCGCTGGCTGTCTGCACAGTCGAGTGCCTCAAAATAGACAAGTGGCTGATCCTTATGGGGTGAATTTATCGCTTGTCAAAGTCTGGGCCATGTGACCATGTGAACCCCTGGCACAACTGGGAGCGCTTAAGGAGGTTTTGTGAAACTTGCTCTTACTTGCTTAGGGTGTTAATTGCACCCATTAAGCCACATTCTGTCCTCTGACATGTCACCTTCACCAACACTGCTGTTATCTCTGACTTTTGGCTGCGCCCACACTAGGCGTTTGTTCTACTAGTGCTAGTGCTGGGATAGACTGGGAACTCCTGGCTTTATAACAACTACACCTAACCCTACTCAAAGGAGGGCCTACAGGATATGGTGTTTAGAATGGCAGCTGTTTGTCTTCACTATGGAGTTACTAGTGGAGCTTCTCAGAGGGAATTTGAAGGGGAAAGCCTAGTATATCTGAGGGCTGTGTCAATGCAAAGGAGGGTTTTATGAGCAGACTGTGTTCTAACTCTTAGGGCTGGCACACAAGGATTTGGCATTTTCTCTACAGGAATAGGCCTTTATTTGCCGTCTGAAGCCAGCAATCCATGTTGCTTAATCAGTGCTGACCCTGCCCTGATGAGAAAGGCATACAAGTGTTGCACCAACTTAGCTCATCAGGTTGGAGCCTGATCAGTACAAACCATGCTTGCCCTTGTCTAGATGATGCTCTAGGTCTGGGGCAAGTACCCCAGTTGCTGGCATCAATGGATAGCTATTCCTAAGCATAGACAAAGCCTCATCGTGCACTCAGCATCTGGATAGTGCTAGGTGAGCGTGGGCTACTTAGGACAGGGAACTGCAGTCGCATCATTTGCCAACTCATCATTTTACTGTGAGTGTTGCAATAATGTATGTTACACTTGTACCTCCAGTTCCTGGAACCCAGTGATCATGAGTCTCTGCTTTAAAAAACAAGTTTTCTAATCCTCTCAGTAGCAGAATAAAGTTTGAAATGGGACCCAAATGCAACCAAAAGGCAAGGAACAGAGCCTTATCTGTGATTATTGTTTATTTATCAAGTTAGTTTTTAAATTTCATGGCATTTTGAGGGCTGAATTCTTGGTTTTTTTCACCATTTGTGATTGGCAGTATGGGAATTTTGCATAACATTTTCAGCTTGGTTCCTCTGGGGCTTCCTGGACATATATAACCATACTGGAAGTCTCTATTCTAATCAGCAGTGACAGTTAACAGTGTTGGCGTTTGAATTTGTTACAGTTCAGCCTCCTGAGTTATAGAGAGGAACACATTAGTTAGCCCCTGTCAGAGCTATTGTCAGAGTGAGTCAGTTTGAAGCTGTCTCAGGTCATACCACCTCTCATTCACAAAGAGGAGATCTGGAAATTTAATTTTGGTTTTATATGAAAACCAGAAAAAGTCCTGGGGAGACACTAAATTCCACCTTTGGTCCTGATGTTTAGATAACAGCAGAACTGCGGAGTTTTTGCCTTTTTGCATAATTGCATTCATGGCTTCTGTCAAATTTTCTATTCAACTGAACCCTGGACTGGGGGAATTGATTAAGGATAGGGTGAAAATGCCAGAGGTTGGAGAGAGAGGATCAATGTATAATTGAAGTGTACGGACTGGAAGGTATACACGCAAGCTCTATTAAGGTGGCATAGGAATTTACCCTATTGGCTGTGCTAATGCATGCATCTTCACTCTAATTAGTATTAATGCATATAGGAAAGTAAATTGCAGAGCATAAAGCTAAGAATAATTGTTTAACAGTGTGGAGGTTCTATTTTTAGCCTGGCCCCACTATTTGATGGTTTCACATGCATATGAGCCTGCAGCACTAACCTAGAGCATTTTCTGGATTTATGTTCTATTTATGCTTCCGCGTGTAATGATTATAATAATGAAACATTGTGTTGTGGCAGGTTCATCAGTTATTTATTAGAAAAATGCAGCTGCATTCTGCGCCTTTTCTCTCCATGTAATCAAATTTAAAGCTTTCTGTAAATACTGCAATTTAACGGAAGTTTTGAGTGGGCAGTCTTCAATGGCAGGAATTTTTCATTTCCAGTACAGACGCTTTTGTTTCTTCTAGTATTTAATGTTTTTTGTTTTTTTTCTGATATGAGGAAGTTACATTTATGTTGGTTTTTCTTTTAAAATTGATTTGTTTGAGAGAAGCTTGAAGTTGGGTATGCATCCTCAAGTTAAGAGATTGCTTAATTGTCAGTTAAAACACTAGCCATGGTAAAAGTTACTTTACAAGAATTCTGAAAAACAAGGAGTCCTGTGGCACTAACAAATTTATTTACTGAATGAGCTTTTGTGAGAGAAAATCTCACTTTGTCAGATACTTGAAGACAGTAAATTCCCCATCTTAAGCATCTGATGAAGTGGGATTTTTCTCCCATGAAAGCTCAAGTGATAAACAAATTTGTTAGTCTGTAACTAGATTAACACGGCTGGCCCTTTGGAACTTGTCAACAATTTTGAAAGTTCACTTCATCTCTATACATTTTGGGTAGCACCTGTATTCCCTGCGTTTTAACTCATTCCATTGTTTAATAATTATTTTATATTAAATTTTAAGAGTGGGTTAGACAAGCACCTGTCAGAGATGGTTTAATTGGGTACTTGGTCCTGTCATGAATGCAGCAGAGTGGACGCGATGGCCTCATGGTCCCTTCCAGTTTCTCTGATTCTATGAATTGTATGCATCCATGCATACACACATACTCATAGACTCTAAGGTCAGAAGGGACCAATATGATCATCTAGTCTGATCTCCGCATTTTATAGAAGAGGATATATAGATACATGTTCATCTTTAGATTTAAATGTAGGCACCTGCAGCGGCTCTCAGCATTTCCAGGCTACTATACCTCGTCTCAGGAGTGATTTGTTTTTCATTCCCCAAGTTTCACCTGACTTAAAAACTACTTGCTTACAAAATTGGACACAAAAAGACAAAAATGTCACAGCACACTATTCCTGAAAAAGTGCTTGCTTTCTTATAAATTTATTAAAATATAAATACTGTACTTACGTTTCAGTGTACTGTATGTTGAGTAGTGTAAACAAGTCATTGTCTGTATAAAATTTTAGTTTTCTACTGATTTTGTTAGTGGTTTTTATGTAGCCTGTTCTAAAACCAGGCAAATATCTAGACAAGTTTATGGACCTTGATATGCACATCCCCCAGCTGAGAACCACTGTGGACCTCTCAGTTTCCTTTGCTGGGAAGCATCATGTAGTTGTCTGGAATGGTTAGTCCTAGGGAAAGCACCTCTATAGCAAATATGCTTTGTAATTATAAAGTTGAGACAATTCAAACCAACATTGAAGCTGCAGCCTCCACTGCTGCTGAGCGTCCTTCTGTGGCATGTTCCAATAATGCAACTGCCAAAAGAATTGCAGCCAAAGTTGTTTTTTTGGGTCTGTCCACTTTCATGGTGGACATTAAAGGACCAGAAGAGCCAGCTACTGGCAAATGAAAGGCAGTTTAAACATAGTAGGGTTTCCCTATACAACATTATACCCACTACCGATTATTACACAGGCCTTCACTGACCATGGAGGAAGGTTTGGGGACATAAGTGTTAGAGGCACTGGCAGGGAGGATGTCACCAGAGACTGAGGTGATCCGGTATCCAATCGTGTGTACAAGAAGCGCCCTTATTCTTTTAAAATAATACCGGTTTCAGTGGGGGTGGGGATGGTGTCTAGGCCACTGTTATTTTTGGGGACCCAGTCTATCCACCCATTGCCCTAGGTCATGAAGCCTTGTGCTGATTTCAGAGGTACAGTAGGGTAGAAAGGTGGTAGCAGGTGGATTTAGCCAACTGAAGGCAAACTGGCTTGGAAGCTATTGTGTCCAAGGTCATTTGTATGATTTAGGGTTGCTGTGCATTGCACAGCATCGGCCAGGATAAAGGCCAGGGCTTTTACCATGCATAGGTAGAGGACACTGCTGGGTTGCCACTCTGATACAGGCAACTGGAAAATGTGACCATCAGCAGGATGGCTAGGTTCTTCAAAGAAAGGGACCCAAAGCACAACTGTTCTGCAAAGGGGGATGTTTGGGGAAAATCAGATGCTGTGTAGTGCTGTAGCACACATATCAAGGTCCTGAGTTGCTAGTTCTTTTGCATGACTTCTTTGTGACCTTTTAAAAAGTTTGGATAAAATGTCCTGCCTTTTTTTCCCATGCATTTGCACACAGATGATGTGAACTACCTAAACTGCGTTGAACAAGACAAAGTATTACAGTGACAGAGTGTTAAAAAACACTGTAGGAAGAACTCATATAAGCAGGCCAGCTGCCAGAATATGTGAGCGCTCATTAAAGTATAATTTGATGAGCTCTGGAACTGTCCAAATCTCTGGGCCCTCTTCCTGTATTGA
Source organism: Podocnemis expansa (assembly GCA_007922195.1). Taxonomy (NCBI): domain Eukaryota; kingdom Metazoa; phylum Chordata; order Testudines; family Podocnemididae; genus Podocnemis; species Podocnemis expansa. The sequence goes on along the minus strand of ML682026.1, from coordinate 20,662,841 downwards.
CTGTATTGCCTCTCAAATTTGTGGATCCTGGAACTGTGTTCTGGTGCATTCCTGCTTATTTAACCACTGGAGGTATGTTAATGGAAATAAAATTGAAAAGTGTTCTGTGCAGCAAAAACTAACAGGGAGTAGAACTCGGTGCCATCTCCCTGGGCATGGAATTGCACTCCAGCAGCGTACCCATTCTTACTCCAAGTTTGCATGGAGTTAAAATGACCAGGGTATGTCTGTGCATGCAGACTTGCATTGCAGGAGTCCGTGGATAACTTCTGAACAGCCTGGTGGCTGCAGGATGTGCTAGCATGGAGGAGTGTCCACTTGGACAACTCCCTCTGCTGTTGTTGGTCCTGCTCCTACATCGTTCTGTCACACTCTAGGTACTTCAGCAGTCCGTCTTCTCTCTTCAGCTGCTCTTTCTGGAGTCAAGGTGCTAGTCCAACCTGTGCCCAATGTCCTTATGCATTTCTTGTAGCAGAGCAACCCTGATCCTCTTTCTTGTCCCCCTCTTCCTGCCTGCTTGATGCCCTCCTCCTGCAACCTCTTGGAGAGGCTCTGTAGAGAGGCTGATACCAGCTGCTTCTTTCACACTGTGGCGCATCAGAACGCTGGTGCGATCCTTTGGCCAGCAAAAAGCAGGCTGGATTGTGAGCCTCTAGGGTGCCATCTGCTTATGCTCTTGTAATGAGCTGGGCAGAAGAAGAGCAGGGGACTTGGCATGAGCAGTTTGAAATGGTGTATGTATATAAATTAGGAGGTGAACAGGAAGAATAGCACAGATGTAGTAACATGTCTTCAAGGGGTTTATGGGGTTGAGTATTATGGGTTGGAGCCAGAACTCCAATCCGCCATTAATTCCTGCTTAGTAGGGTTTTCTCCTCTCCATCCTCCATTGTGAGGCAGTTAAGTAAAGCAACAAGTCCCCAGCCTGCAATACTGTGAGCATGACTTTCAAAACCAGGAAAATGCAGCCCCTGAGAAGACGTAGAAGGGTGCTGGGGAGGACTATTAAAAACCCACGCTCCATAATCTGAATTCAGATGCGTCCACACTGCAAAGTGAGTGGGTTAAAGCCTACCTTAAAACAAACACCCCCTCCACATTTGTAATGCATTTTTAAAAATCTGGGATTTGTCAGAAAATGGCAAAGATCCCACTTTTTTTTTTTAAATAGGGTAGGAAACTTTTCTGCAAACCTATTTAGAAATGTGTGAATGAACTCTGAAGTATTAAATGAGAATGTTTTCTTTTGATTTGGGAAAACATTCCCCAAACATTGCAGCATGACGTCCAGAAAAAGAAACCTAAACAGTGACAAATCAGTAAGAGTTTGGCAGCAATTTGTATTTAAACACCCTATGTTACTATTATTTGTATTGCTTAGGAGTAGCATTGCTTATTACCAATTACACATTATGTATTAGTAACATATGTAAGGTTTTTAAAAAAATCATCTTCTGATCAGTCATGGTTCTTTAAAGGAACTGTGTATAATAATCCCACACAGTAACTAAGAGATCTAATTATAAGGAGGAACAAACCACTGCAAAGTCTCTTATATAACTAAAAAGCATGAATCATGTAGACAGCTGACAGTGGGGGACACTGAGGGAATTCAGTGCAGTTCATTTGAAAATACGACTTTACAAAGCCAAGCATTGATCTGCACATCATTGGTCTCTATGTTATCATCTGATCTGCACTGTAGGTGAGACTCTGGCTCCTTTTGAAGTCCACGGTAGAACTCCCACCAACTTTAATGAGCCCCTGTATTTAGCAAGCTCTTTCTGGGAGGACTCACTGCGATGATCGATTCTTAGAGATGGTTGGCAGTTCTGGAGACAGTGAAAGCCATTTGGGAGGTTTTCTGCTAACTTCAGTAGGCTTTGCGTGAGGAGCTCCAGAAGTGTGTGAACTGCTCCCATTTACCTCAGCCGGGTTATCAAGGATGCTGTCTCCCTATGGCAATTGAAATTAATAGATAATGCTTTCATTGTTCTTTGGTTTGGCAGATCTGTCCAACTTCTGGAGGTTTGGGTGTTCCATGTGTTTGAAATATAATTGCACATTGGAAGATGAACGCACACTGTGTGTGTGTGGGGGGGGGCAGTGCTTCCTCCCCATCCTGTGATGCCCTACTCATATGCAGGCAGGATGACCAGGTGCCTTGGTTGTCTGGATACACCTTGGTCATGTTGTTATATTTTGTAGCTATGATTTAGAGAAATGCTGAAGTTTGCTCTGGTGTGGCTACACTGGTTTCAAGCTAGGGAAAGCTGCTCTGGTCCAAATTATGGCTTCTGGATGTTTTGTCAGCAGCCACAGACAATTGAGCGAGAAACACCAGGGTATTGCAGTTTTGCTGGCTGAGGCTGTTGGTTATGGAATATAGGTGATTTGATTTCTCAGGCCTCACGTCCACGTTTAACCATTTTAAGGCTTGGTCTGATAAATCCTGGAGCTTGGTTGCTAAACAGATGAAATATTGACATTGAGCTACACAGCAGTCACACTGAATCACAACAGCACATGCTAGTTATTGGAGTATGTACCTGAAGTCCAGGGTGGGGTTGTACCTTAATAGCCCTTGCTACAGATAAAGTTTGTTCAGGTTTGTCTACATGTGCTACAGTAATTTCACACCTCTCACTGCAGTGTACACATACACAGAGTGAAAGTCCAAGCTATATGACTAATCAGAATCATAGGGTTAGAAGGGACCTCATGAGGTCATCTAGTCCAACCCCCTGCCAAAAAAGCAGGACCACTCTCACTAAATTAGCCCAGCCAGGGTTTTGTGTAACTAAGCCTTAAAGATCTCCAAAGATGGAGATTCTACCACTTCCCTTGACAACCCATTCCAATGCTTCACCACTCTTCTAGTAAGAAAGTTTTCCCTAATATCCAACCTCGACCTTCCCAGCTGCAACTCGACAGCATTGCTCCTTGTTCTGTCCTCTGTTACTACTGAGAACAGCTGAGCTCTGTCCTCCTTGAAGCATCCCTTCAAGTAGCTGGAAAGGTTGCTATTGAATCCCCCCCCCCCCAGTCTTCTCTTCTGCAGGCTAAATAAGCCTAGTTCCTTCAGTCTTTCTTCACAGGGCTTGTGCGCCAGCCCCTTGATCATTTTTGTTGCCCTCCACTGGATTCTTTCTAATTTCTCCACATCCTTTTTGTAGTGGGGAGCCCAAAACTAGACACGGTATTCCAGATGCAGCCTCACCAGTGCCAAATAGAGGGAAATGATCACATCCCTTGATCTGCTGGCAACACTTCTACTGATGCAGCCCAGTATCCCATTGGCCTTTTTGGCAGCAAGAGCATGCTGTTGACTCACATACAGCTTCCCATCCACCATGACCCCCAGGTCCTTTTCTACAGTGCTGCTATTTAGCCGATCGCTCCCCAGCCTGTAGCAGTGCATAGGGCTTTTCTGTCCCAAGTGCAGGACTTTGCACTTGTCCTTGTTGAACCTCATGAGATTTCTATTGGCCCACTGCTCCAGTTTGTCAAGGTCTCCCTGAATCCCATCCCTGCCCTCCAGCATGTCTACCATTCCCCCCAGCTTGGTGTCATCCACAGACTTACTGAGTGTGCAATCTGTCCCATCATCCAGATCATTAATGAAAATGTTGAACAGAACTGGCCCCAGGACCAATCCCTGGGGCACACCACTTGTTACTGGTTGCTGTGCCCAGGGTAGGGGATAGCTGAGCTGACATATGAAGGCCTTAGTTTAATGCTCTGTGCTTGTGCACTATCCATTGGAGGGTCTCAGGATGCCCCTTAACTGTTTATTTAGCTTCATAACCACACTAACAGCCTGGGAAAGAATTAGCTTCATCTGACAGAGGGGGAAACTGAGGTGCAGCATGGCCACGACTTGTACACATGCCCCATGAGTCCTAGGACCAGTGACTCCCCAGCCTTTGCATTAGCCCCCAGATCATCTTTTCTTTATCAGAAGGCAACTGTCTGGGCCTCACTCAAATGGCTTCCAAGGCTTTCAGACCTTTTGGCAATCAGAAGGCTGAGGGCTGTAGATAGTGCACTGCCAGGCATCCCAAACTGCAAAAGAGATGCTGAATATAAAGGAGGAGAGCTGTGCAAAAACAGCTGGTCTCAAGAATGAAGAAGAGTCACATAGATTACTTTTCTTGGGAGGGGGGGTGTGGTAATGCCAGGTATTAGACACCTGGGGGCGCTATCTGATGACTCTAGTGAGCTGTGCTTCAAGTTCAGCAAAAAAAGCTAGGAGTCCTGTGGCACTTAAAGACCAACAAATTTATTTATTGCATATCTGAGTTATTTCAGTTCCAAATAAAAAGTCCAATATCAAATTAGAAGCTACAGTGCAGTAAGAATAAACCCTGTTATCTGTAATTTAATTGTGTGGTAGGTAGTGGATGCCAAAATCCATGTCAGATCTGCCCAAAAGGACCAGATAAGTAAAAAAAATATATTAATTTTATTTTCAATTCCACTGATGCTCTTGTTTATTTCCAGCCATGGTGTAAATTGGTTTTTTTTTTTTTTGAACTAAGCCAAAATTGCAGCAGTTAACTTCTCAATCTGTCATCGCTCAGGCCCCACAGAGGCAGCTGAACACAAAATCAATGCATTTGTTGTTGCTGTTGTTAAGTTTTCTTATGGACTAATTTCTGCCTAATAATCCTTTCAGCAATAGTACTCTGAAGGCCTCTTACTGCATGGAAGCAAACTGCACCAATCTGGGAGCAGTAGAGGGCTCTGCTATGTACTTCCTCCAACGGTTTTAATTTCTCCATAAATGACTGTCCTCATCATTTGGGGTGAAAACCATGGCAGCTCCAAAATCCAGATACCTGTGAAAGCAATTCCTGGAGCCAGAGCCTGGTAAGAGATTCTCTCAGCAAGGGGAGTCAGTGTGAGGATAGACACAGGACTAATCACAGGTGTAGAGAAATTGGGTGTGAGCGTGGCTGGGCAAAAGCTGTAATGGTCCATCTATCAACCAGCATAAGGGAATCTTGAAGACAGCCTCAATTTTACCTCTGAGCCACTGCTTTGGCTGTGCATGGCTGTTACACTGATATTGCAAACCGGAAACCTGCCAAGAAAACAGCAGAGCAGGGCTGGAACAATTTGTGTAGGGGGAAGTGTTGAGACCCACTGAACCATAGAATCAAAGGGTTGGAAGCAACCTTATAGGTCATCTGGTCCAACCCCCTACCAAACTGTAAACCTGGTGCATGACAAAATCACTTCAAGCCACAGCAAGCAGCAGCACTCCACGCTCCAGCACCCATGCATCAGGGACCAGGGCTGTAAGTATGGCAGGGCAAATGGGGCTTTGCCCCAGGTGCACCAGAGCAGCTTAATAGAGCTTCTCTATTAAAGTGTGCATTTCGCACCGCCGGCCTTAACCGCCACTAATTGCAAGGGGCCCATTCCAATTGGAACATGCCTTGGGCTCTGAAAAAGAGGGTTACGGCTCTCTCAGGGACCATCTTGGAGAGGGGACTGACAACTGTGGCATTTGCATCAGGACTGAGGTCACAGTCTGAACTCTCCCACAGCTCAGGCACCTGTGGTTTGGGCCTTCTAGGTTAATGCCCCATCACCTCTGTTCAGCTGCCTGTGCAATACCACCATTTGTTAAACCTTCTTCCAAGAAACCACTCAGGCTCCAAGGAAGTAATGTACCCCTCCTCCTTGCAAAGCATGAACGTGTTTTTATTCCCTTGATGTTCCAATCTTTCTTTAAAAGCCTGTGCTGAACAGACGACCGTGGAAATGCAGCTAGCTTAATACCCTGATTTACAAACTGTTGTGATGTTAGACAGGAACTTATTTTTCTCTTCTGATCGTATTATCTCATTTGTGCACGCTCATTCTCAGCTCTCACCACTGAGTGGGGGTGTTGTCACAGCAAGCACACAGCTTGTGCTTCTTGAGAAATAGGCTGGCATGGCAAAGGAATGGAAAAAAAATGGGGCCTGTGCCCTTTTCTGCAGCTTTATGATACAGAAGGAGGCTTAGAAGTTCTGGGGGATTTGGGAAAGGAAAAAAAAAATCTTTTTCTGCTTGTTATTTACCTGAGAAATCTTAGGTCTGGTGTTTTCTGGTTTTGCTGGATGAAGTATGTGTGGTCAGAACATCTCACTTGTGAGCCACCCTGCCTTGAGTGGAAGGGCATGAGTCAGTTTAATTTTTACCTCAGACATACTTTCTCCAAAATGTTCATTAGCCATTGGAGTTCAGAGGGTTAACAAATAAAGTGAGGTTAGGGGACCCCTTCCTGAGCAGGTACTGGATTTTCTGTTTTGCAGGAAACATCATGATTCTGAGCCCATGCCCATTTTGAAATGTAAGGGTGGGGGAAACCAAACTTAAATCAAAATGCCTGCCTCAACACTCTTCCCCAATTAGTTTCAGGTCAGTTGCAATGTTTCAGGTCAATAAAATCAAGACATTTTGTTCCCATGCTGACCTTTTCCAGTGTTTGCAATTTTTAAAATATATAAATAATTTTATTCCCAGCTGATTTCAAAATGAAACACTGACATTTTCTTAAAGGAACATTTCAAAGTAAGGCAGTTCAACCTCCTCAAAATGCTTAATTCAATTTTTCAAAGATTTTGTGGAGATGGACATATTTTCGCAACATGTTGATTTTAACAAAAACATCATTTTATCCAAAATCCCTTCAGATGAAAAAATGTCACCTTGCACTGGTTGTCAGTTGGTTTGTTCGTACTTACCTTTAAGTAATGCTTGCTCAGCAGTTATTTTACTAGCTAAAAGGTAGCTACAGTGTAAGGGCCATGCTCTACTCTTAATCCTAGTGCAGATACCCTTTTATCAGTGGGTGACCTTAACACTGTAGATCTTGCTATGTCTGTAACTGATTTATTCCTCCTTGCCACACTGTGAGGTTGACACGATGCACCTACCTGTTTGAGTGAGACCTCTGGGTGAAAAGTGCTAATGAAGTCCTCAGTATTGTTAAAATCAGAGTGGGATCAAGGGTGTGGGGTGCTGCCCACTCTTGTGCCCCCCCCATCACTGTTGTCCTTAGCCTGGGGCTGGGATGGCCTGACCTGGCCAGTGCTGCAGGGAGAGGGCAGGGTTTGATGGTGCTGGGGGTGCCATGGGGCAGGGTCTGGGGCCCAGCTGGGTCCCACTGGAGGGTCCCTTCAGGCCAGAGGTGCAGGGTGGGGCTATGGCAGGCAGGGCAGTGCTTGGGCAGGGCCAGATTTTGTCAGGGCTGTGGGGTCCCTAAAGCCCCTGCCTTAATCCAGCCCTGATTAGAGTAAGGAGAAAAAAAATGAGCAGGGTAATGTCTTACTGGACCATCTTCTGAGGGTGAGAGAGATGGGCATTTGAGCCATCCAGAGCTTTTCATCTTCATGATCGCAATGGCCCCTTCTGGCCTTGAACTCTGAGTCTGCTGATAGGGTCTGTCATTATTTCAAACAGCAGTACAACAAAACCAGCAGAAACAACAAAATCTCCTCCCAAACTGCATGCCCAGTACAACCCAAAAGGCAGGACTTCCCCCCCCCACTTTTATCCCCTGTAAAAAAATAAATTAAATAAAAAATGAGCAACTTGTCCTGACTAGCAGCAGCCTAAAGGCTAGTCTATACTTAAAACTAACTGTGGCATAGCTGTGTTGCCATAAAATAGCTTGTAATTTTTCCCATAGCCTGAGTAACAAAACTTTTGCTGCCGTAAAGCTGTAGTGGTCAATGAAGCTACTAAAACTCAATGAAAGCTGTTCCCATGCAGTGACTGTAGAATCAGTGTCAGAGTTTACTCTAGGTTTAGTGATCTTGTGTTAGCTAATCCTGAGTAAATTTGACCTTTATAGCCCAGTTTCACCATCTGGAAAATGAAGATAACAATGTTTACCTGCCTTTTTATAAAATACTTTAAAGTCTACAGGTAAATGCTAAGCTTGCTGTTATATATGGAGCTGGCTTGCATTGGGGTCCACTTCACCTGTCCAGTATCAGTAACTGAAAGAGTAAAGGTGGAGCTGTGATGTCCCTTTAAAAACACATTCCTTTTTCCATTTCAAATGTCAGCACGAACTGTTTCTTCAAGGACCTTCCAGGGATTTTATTCAGAGCATCTGAAGGAGCAGCAGAGGATACAGAGATCACCCAAGAGAACCTTCAAAGGGTTGTTTGAGCTCCAAGAAATGAGATTAAAAATAAAAACAGGTGGGTGAACAGTAGAACCCAGCACATGCATCTATTAATGATGATTCATCTGTGGAACTTCTGAGGCTGTAGCAACATTAATTAAGCCTCACATTTGGGAGGTAGGGGAAGTGTTGCCATTCCCCTCTTACACATGGGTAAATGGGGTACAGACCTTGTCTGGGCAGCTAAAATGCATCACCTTAGCCCTGATTTACATAACAAAGTTAGGTTGACTCAACTTTGTTGCCCAGGGGTGTGAAAAATCTACACCTTGAAGAGGAGTGATGAAACAGAGCTGCCTCTAGTTCAGACCGTGTAGAATTTGTCCATCGACCTAGCTAGCACCTCTTGGGGAGGCCCGTTTCCAGGTATGCCCGTTGGTTTTCATGCTGATCGCATTAGCTGGCTAGCATACAGTACTGAATGGCCTGCTGGGAGAGAAGTTTTACTCCCCCTTCCTTCTGAGGATGTTTATCACCTCCTGGTGACTTGTCCCTCACCTACTCTAAGGGCGTAGTTGTGAGTCGATGTACATAACTCCTTATCCATTGACTACTAACGTTTTGCAATGAGTATCGACCAGCATAACGCATGCTTTCAGAGGAGACCTACATGACCCTTGTTCGCAAACTGAGGGATCCCTTTAACTCTGTGCCAGTTGGCATCAAGAGGTTTCAGGCTCACAACCTGCAGTGATGCACAAGTGTTGTCAGCACTGCTGGAATTGCACATGCACTAAGCAAGATTGCTGCTGCTGTTTCCTGTACCGCAGTGCTGTGCCCCATGGCACAGCCAGCGTGTACAGAGAGCCCCCAAACCTGCATGGTGCCTGACGTGCCCTTTGGAATCAAGGCTCTGCCCCCCAGGGCAGATATAGTTCACTTAAATATAATTCCCTCCATACATTTACAAATTATACACATTAACATTATCCCCACTTAGTATCAGGAACCTCTATCATTGACCATGCCCCGATTGTGCTTGGTCAGAGATGCCCACACTATAGGGTAGGGACATGGAGTATTTTGGAGGGTGGAACATGGTGCAGGTTAGCCCATATGGGGTGTGGAGATGGAATGCCACCCAGTCCTCCCAGCTATGGCCTTGGTGCCTGGCCCCGTAGCTTAGCCCCCAGGATTGTGGTGGTCACAGACTTGGCTCCCAGCCCTGACAGCAGCCCCTCAGCCATGGTCTCACTCCTGATGCAGCCTCAGCTGGGGGAGAGTGGGGGTGAGTGGTTAAAAAGTTTATGGACTGCTTTGCTACCACAGAACAAAAAGAGGGTCCCTGCTCCAAAGAGCTAAAAGATAGAAAACCTTATGTGGGAGCTGTGTCTGGAACTGCAAGGGGATTACCTAAAATACTATGGCACAGGGACTGCTCACTATATGTGGAAGCTATAACTTGCATGCTTTGCTCAAGAAGATGGATAGTGAGGACGCAGTGTACCAATTGCAACTTGCACCCCTGTGCCAGAGCCATTCTCTAGTGTGGACAAGACGGAAGGAGGTACAGATCCTCCAGCTCAGTGCTGACTCTCACTTTTTAGGTGTTTGGGGATGCTAGTGGGGGGAGAGCTTTGGAAGTGACTGGCTGCTGAGCATCTCATTTCCATTGCACAGATGGGGTCTCAGTATCATTGCAGCAGACACACCAGTTCTGATCGTCCTGCAGTTCCCATGCTGGGTGCTGCACACCCATGGAAAAGGAGATGCAGAAGAAGGTTTTCTCACAACAGGCTTTACTCTATGCCCTGCACCTGCTGGTGAGTCATTCTCAGCACTCATCTCTACAGCTGGGTGGGAAATGATTTTGTGTCCCACGAGAGTTTTAACACTTCAAAAAAGTTTCCTGCCTTAAATTGGGAAGCAAAGTTAAAATTGCAAAAATAGTCACAAAGAAATATCTTTGCCCCCCACCCCCCGCACCCCTGGTTGGGTAAATGTTTCATTTTGAAATTTTCAAAATGTTTTTCAATTTTGATTTTTCTAATCCTTTAAAAAAAGAACCCCAACACCTAAAAATTACCTGCAATTTCAAATGAGAAATCATTTCAAACCAGAAAATAAAATTCTTCATTCTGAATAGGCCAAAATTATTAGTATTTTCCAAATAATATTTAGATCAGGTTTGTCAAAACTGGCCTTTTTCCTCAAATTTGTAATGGCCACCTGCTTTAGTGACAGAAGGGGTTTGTTGGTTATTATGGTAAATCCACCTCCCTAAGAAGTGGTAGAAAGGCTGATGGAAGTATTTTTCCATTGACCTAGTAGCGTCAACGGAGTGAGGGGGGTGGTGGAGGGGGCTTAGGTCAGCTTAAGAACATTGCATGGGGCATGAAGTTTTTCTGTAGTGTAAAGCAGTGCTCAGTTACAGTAGAAGAATCTGTCCTGTTTCCTATCCACTGCTTATATGCTGTTGTCCTTCCTGCATCCTAAAGCTGGGCGGAGAAGGGGGGAAAAAAAGGAAGAAGAAGAAGGTGTGATATGCAGAGGTTCTTAGCATCGAGTTATGAAATTCTCCTTGACTGAACAGCGTCTACTGTAAGGAGGGGTGAAGCCAAAGCAGGATGTAGGAGGGGTGAGGCAGAAAGATCCCAAATGCCACCGCAGGGGCTCCCTAAGGATGCAGCCTCTGATTCTACAGGAATGTTTGTGATGGGACTAAGAGTTCCTCACATGCAGTCTATCCCTGGTCCATGGGAGCAAAATTAATGATGCCAAGTACAGGCAGGGATTATGATAGATCATTAGGAGCTGAACAGACAAAAAGAACTGAGCCTGGAAAGCAAAACCCTAGAGACCAGTTACATGTGAACAGCTCATTTTCTCTTGAAAGCTAATAATAGGATAGGCACGAACTTCTAATTGGCTAGGGAGGAGGTCCTGTGAGGGAAGCCTTAAACCTTTCATGCCCTGACTCGCATGCTTCTGACTTGTAAAGGTGGGTGTAAAATGCACGGAGCATAGACCTGGTGTTGCATTAGATTAACAGGAAGCCTATGCCATATTTCAGGTGCCGTTCTGCCCTTCTAGTTGGTTTGTGGAAGAGCCAGCTTCATCGTCTAGATCACAGTTTGGTATGAACACAACACACCTAATCTGTTGCCTAAGCACATTGGCGACAACCGCAGCTGAGCGCAAGCGAAGGCAAACCTCGGCCAGTATCTCTATCTGTGACCCAGCACATTTGACTGATCTCTGGACTTGATTCAGAATGAGCTTACATCCGCTTCACACACATACGATGCCATGGGCTCATGCAAAGTTACTCAGGCTCTACACAGCTGGCACTTAGGCAATGTCCCCACAACAACTGGGAGGTGTGAGAGCAGCAGGGGGCGATGAACATGAGTAACCCTGATTGAGCAGGAATAAACAAAACTGGATATTTCTGATATTTCCAAGGTCAAAGTCAAACATGACCCACTCATCCTGCATTTTTTAACCCTTTCAAAACCATCCCTGAAGGGGCAATGTTAATTTCTGGATCTATATGTGACCAGGCATTACATGTCCTTTTCCTGGATCTATGTCAGGGGTCTCAAACTCAAATCACCACAAGGGCTGCACGAGGACTAGTAGAGGGCCTCATGAGGACTGGTATGTTAGTCCGGGTGCCGCACCACTGAAACCTTTCCTTACAACAATATTGCAAATATCAGTAACAGTAGTGTTGTTGCGGGCTGCAGGAAATAGCTTTAGAGGCTGCATGTTTGAGACCCCTGATCTATGTAGAGAAACTTCTCTCCTGCCCAGAGCCGGATTTAAACAAAAGCCAGACAAAATGGCAGCCTGGGAGCTGGGTGTCCTCCTTTGATCATGTCATCACTTTGTAACCACAGCATGGCTGGCACAAGAGACTCAGCCCAATCAATCCCTTCTCTCCAGCAGCAGGAGGTTACTTGAACCCAAAATTACTCCAGGCCTTGCTTGGAACCGTGCAAATCCTCATGCCAGCCCTGTTTGGTCTCCTTCATTCTCCCCAGTTAGTTTCCTCTTTTTCTCTGAAGCTGAGGTAACAGCTGCCCTAGTTTTATTTTGAAAACATTGTTAGAATAATGTATTCTATTTCAAAGCATGATAAACAATTCCCTGCCCACATAGACCTTCAGGGCCCACAGTCCAGAACAGCTGTTTAAAAGCAGTTTCATTTGGGGATTCAAATTAATGCAACTGATTTGCTCGAGTGGGAGGATAGGCATATGGCATCTGCTGCTGTATACTATACATTTGTCTAGGTGAGAGAAGCACTGTGAGGTGGGAAAAAGACTTGCTAGAGGACGGAGTTGGTATATTGTAAATGTTAGAGAACCTGGGTATTGCACAAAAAAGACACACCCAATGCAAATGGTAAGGGAGGCCATCAAAGGTTTTAAGGCCTAACGAGACCACTATGACAATCTAGCCTGACTATTGCATAACACAGGCCTGAGTACTTATGGAGTAATTTCTGAATTTGAGCTCTGAGAAATTGAGCTTAACTCTTAGATTCTCAAGCCAGAAAGGACCACTGTGATCAAAGAGTCTGACGTCCTATGTGGCAGAGGCCAACGAACTTCCCCCAAACTATTCCTAGAGTAGATCTTTTAAAAAAACATCCAGTCTTGAATTAAAAATTGCCAGTGAAGGACACTCCACCACAACCCTTAGTAAATTGTTCTAATGGCTATAATTACTCTCACAATTAAAAATGTACACCTTATTTCTAGGCTGAAATCTAGTTTCAGCTTCCAGCCACTGGATTGTGTTATACCTTTCACTGGTAGAATGAAGGACTCCTTATTAAATATTTGTTCCCCATGTAGGTATGTGTAGACTGTAATCAAGTCATCCCTTAACCTTTTCTTTGTTAACTGAGGTAGATTGAATTCCTTGAGTCTATGACTATAAGACATATTCCCCACCTCCTTTAATCATTCTTATGGCTCTTCTCTGAACCCTCTGCAATTTGTCAAGATCCTTCTGGAATTGTGGTTACCACACTTGGTCTTGATAGTCCAGCTGTGGTCACGCCAGTGTCAAATACAGAAATCAAATAACTTCTCTACTTGCACACAACTTTCCCCTGTTTATGATTCCAAAGTTTACATTAGCCTTTTTAGCTCCACTGTTGCCTTGGGTAACCATGTTTAGCTGTTTATCCATCATGACCCCCATGTATTTTTCCATCACTGTTTTCCAGGATAGAATCCCATCATCTTACAAATATGGCTGATAGTCTGTTCCTAGATGTGTGCATTTACATTTAGTCATGTTAAAATTCATATTGCTTGCTAGTGCCCAGCTTATCAAGCCATCTTGCTCTCTCTGTACCAGTGACCTGCCCTCTTAATTATGTACCATTCCCCCAATTTTTGTGTCATCTGCAAACTTTATCAATAATGATTTTATGCTTTCTCCCAGGTCATGAGTAAAAGTGTTAAATAGTGTAGGCCAGGAAGTGATCCTTGAGGGCCCCCACTAGAAATGTGCCTACTTGATGGCAATTCCCTTTTTACAATTCTGTTGCAAGACCTATCAGCTAGCCAGTTTTAATCAGTTTAATGTGGGTCAAGTTAATTTTATACCTTTCTAGTTTTTTAATCAAAATGGAATGTGGTACCAAATTACTGCCTTACAGAAGTCAATCACATCAATACTATTATCCACCACTTTATCCACCACACTTGCAATCTCATAAAAAGTCAATTTGGTTTGACAGGATCCATCTTCCATACAGCCATGTTGATTAGCATTAATTATATTACTCTCCTTTAATTCTCTATTAATTGAGCTGCTGTTCCATTATCTTGAGCAGGACTGATGTCAGACTGACAGACCTATGGTCATTTCAGCTGTCTCATATAACTTATCTTTGAACTACCTTTAAAGTTTTATCATTGGCAGTTCTGTACAGAAAACAAGAGCCTGATGCAGCACCCACTGAAGTGGATGGCAAGATTTCCACTGACTTCCATGAGCCATGGTTCAGGCCTCATGTGAGGATTATATGGCAGAGATGGGAAAGAGCCACTGGCTCATTGGGTTAGCCTATCCTTCCAGCCACCTCCTCCAAGCCTCTGTGCCAACTGCATGCCTTTTTAGAGAGGTTATTGAACACATGCTCTGCCTGATTTAATGCCACAGAGCACTACACCCCAGATGAGAGAACAGCAGAGCAGGTACATCCAGCATTTCATTTGATTTTCTGCTCCTTCCTGGATCTCTGGTTTACCTGTTGTTGCTGTAGTGCTGTTATTCCATCACAGCCTGCTTCACACTCACTTCAGTGGGAATTGAGGGCACTCTGTGTCTCACAGTATTATCTCTTGAAGCTTTACAGTAAAGGGTAGGCAACCCCAGCACATGTGCTGACAGTGGCCCCAAGCCCATTCAGAGTGGCACACAGCACCTGCTGCACTACCACAGAAATTGCTACTCCTGCCCCCAAAAGCCAGTCTGGGTGTCTTCTTTCAGGTGCAGATGGGACAAAGGGGGTCCCCCCATGCCTATGCTTCCCTGTGACATGGAAAAAAGTTGCCCAGAGTGACTCCTCTTTGTAGTGTGATGCTCCCCAAAGGAGCCACTCCAGGTAGTTTCTTTCTGCAGCATGCCTGGGAACCCTTAAAAGGAGCCACTTCTTTCTGGGGCATGCCTGGGGACCCTTGTCCTCAGGCACACCAACATGTACCACTCTGGGCAACTTCTTTCTGTAGTATGCCTGGGAAGCACTCCTACTCCAGCTGTGACCACTGCTGAATTTTCAGGTAGCTGCCACAATTTTTCAGCAGAGGGGGCAACTGGCACCAGCTGAGAGTTGGGGAGGAAGGACTGGCACAGGGGTTGGCAACTGACCCCTGTATTATAGAAATCAGAGCACCTGGTTTGGTTAGGTTCAGCAGTTTGGTTTTGGGCAGTGGTCAGGGATGCTGAGGTGACCTGGAAGCAGCACTACACTGCAAACTGTGAGAGGGGCTGAAAGACAATTAGTTAAGCTGCATTGGATTTACTCCCACACAGATGAGGCTGATCACCAGTCACTTTTAGATTCCTTTCTGTGGGAGATGAGAGAGATACGGTGAGACCACAGCTGTGCTGCATGCCAGCATAACTTGCCCTGTGTAGCTGCAGCCTGGGATATCCAGCAATTGCCTGCTTCTGGGGGGAAAAGGGCAGCAAAGCCTTGTGAATCTGTATCTCTTTCTAGCCAGGCAATGAAGGTGGAGACTTCTGAGGGTTAGTGTTGATTTGAAATCTTTTGGAAAGCTAAACATTTCAACATTTTTTGATGTTTTTGGAAATGTTTCCACAATAAACATCTATGAACCCTAACCATGGCTGTGGTGTTTGGAAGAGTCATCTTCTAAGTCTTTTTAGGGTCATATCAGAGCACCTCACAAACTGTAGCCAGCTCATCCCCACAACTCTCCTGTCTCCTGGGGGAGAAGGAAATATTGTTCCCTTTTTGTAGGTGTGGCAGATCAGAAACTGAGGGACTGTTTGTTTTGGGTTTGTTACAAATATAATGATCAGAATTTGTCTGATTCTTTACCTAAAATAAGTGGAATCTGGAACCTTTTGAAGAGCCTTTTCTGTAGTTCCTGAAATTCATTTTTCTTCATTTAGGTTGTATTTCTGCTCATACACATGCTTGTGAATAATCTGAAGTCAGTTGCATAATTATATTTATTATACATGCACTCTGGAGAAACTGTTATCTGTGCCATAATTAAGATTGCATTTAAGGTTGACTTTCACACCAAACCCCCAGGGCTGAATTGTGGAGAAAACTAGTTTCCCCATTTTCCTTCCACAAACCAAGTTCCACCTACTTGAGAAACCAAACTGAGACATCCCTTACAATAAATTGCATCGATTTTCATAATGTGATTGTGCCTCTTGTTTCTTCTGTGCTTTGATCAGCAGAGAAATAGTCCAGTGGTGCTACATTTGTAATTGTTAGGGTTCAGAGTTAACACCACCTTCAGACAAAGTGGAGCAGTTAACACTGCTTTCTGAGGTATTGTTTCAGGCTGTCTCCAGCCTCAAGCAGAAATCACATGGTTTATCTTCTGAAGATTTTCTTCACAGATATTAGCACTAGGAAGCTGTTTTTTCCCCTGATTTAACTCCTTTACCTTACAACAGGACAGAGATGTTTGTTTCAGCACATTAGGGATTACTCCTTGATGAAGTCAATTTTTTCATTTATATGCCAACCTCTTTTGTGAAATGACCTTGTAATAACAGACTGTTCAGCTTAACTCCTTTGTGCATTTGAAACAAATGTCCTTTGTTTTTCAGCTTCTCATTCTTCAGCTTCCAACTGGGAGGGATCCCAGGTGGAAGCTCTGTTGAAATCAGTGGGACTTGTTTAGGGCATGGGGTGGGAACAGAGCTCCTTGCAAAAATCAGGTTTTTAATCATGTCTGAATACAGCATTTGGTAGCTTTCTTTCTTTTTTTTCCCCTTAAAAAAGCACCGAGGCAGGGTTAGCTTAGAAAAATATATCATCTGTCTTGTTCCTCATTGAGGAAGTTCGCGTTGGATGTTTTCAATGTCAACATGTTGCTGTACAAAGCTTTCCCTGATGCACACTTTTGCAGGAATGGTGCTCTGCTTTAAAACTCTGGTAGGTAAAACTTGTCTTGACAGTATGCTGGGGTCAAGAACATTTTCTACAGGAGGTGACCCCTATAGACCTTACACTTCACCACAACCAGCTTAAGAGGACCCTAGGCTACCCACTTTTGTGTCCCCCCCCATGGGCCCCTGGTTCTCCCACTGCACCCCTCACACCTGGGGACCTAGAGCCCCACCACGGTGGCCTGGGGGTGGGGTGGCTGTGCTCCTGGAGCCAGATGCTCCAGTTGGCCACGGCGCTCCTGCCTCTGGACAGGCTGGTCTGCCTCTGGGGGCAAGGCAGGCCAGTATGTGGGCACTGTGCTCTGGGAATGGGAGCGGCTCTGACCAGTGGACAGGGCAGCCCTGTCTCCGGAGTACATGTCAGCCCACCCTGCCCCTTCTCCGGGGAAGCAGACCACTTGATTCCTGGGGATTGGGTGGGATCACTGCAGATTGCCACAGCTGCTGGCTCCAGAGCCCACCACCCAGTGCTGGCCCCCTGGCCCTCCATGGCTGGGTCATCAAACGTTTTAGGGGCAGCAGTCCAGGGCCCCCCTCTTCAGGCTGGGGCTCAGGGCGGCAGTCCCTGTAACTCCTGTGTTGATCTGACCCCATGCTTCACTGCTGACAAATGTACGCACCTATTTCTTTCTCTCAGGGTTTCATCTAAATCCTGTCACTGTGGTATGTAACACTGCACAAATGAACAGAAAGGGGTTTGCCATTTCTCTCATCCCAGACACTCTCTAGGATGAGACTGGTCAAAGCCCTGGGAAACATTTTAATTACAGACTGTCTCGCAGATCACCTCAACTCCCACTTGCCTCTGCTCTGAGTCGCCATCTCATAGCCAGTCTTGTGACACTTGCTATGATTGCTTATGTGGAAAAGGAACAGGCAGGACATGGTTAATGGGCTTTGGCTGCCTCCAGTGCACAAAAGACCCCATTTTGCTGCTGTTTTCACAGGAAGTCTTACTCTGTGCATTCCTTCCTCAGGCTCAGATGGACTCCTTATGGGACTCTTCCAGCCAAGGAGAAGAAGAGCTCAGGATTAGTGCTGTTGTCCTGTCTGCAAACAAGTCTAGTGGATTCAGAGGAGAGGGATGAATGCCATGTTTAATGATGGGGCTGAAGAACGTGTCCCGCCCTGCACCCAGTGCGGTGCCAGCTGCAGTCACTGGGCATTGGTGGAAGGATTGAGGGGCCAATGCAGCCTTTATATAGTGTTGTCATTTGTTTGGTCACCTCTGGCAGCATGTATAAATCCTGTCAGACCCTGGTCACTCTGAGGTTAAGAGACAGATGATATACAGACCTCCTCAGCTGGCTAACTGGCAGACTGTTAACAGCTGGGGTGAGAGTCTGAAGGCCAGGAAGGAGCCAAGGCATGGCCTGGCCAGGGAGCCTGAGGAGGACTCTCCAGCTACAACCTGGGCAGATAGTGGCCCAAGCCAAAGCCAGAATTTCCAGGGAAAAAGTTGTGGGATGTGGAAATCTGCAAAAAGGGCTGGAGGCAGATGAAGATGGCCCAAGGAGCAGTGATGAAGCTGAAGAAATAGATCTCAGCTGCTTCATAGATTCCCTGGGCTGAAAGCAGAGGTGTGGAAGGGTTCTCCTGAGGTTCCTCTACCTGCTACCAGAAAGAGGGGTATGCAAGCTTTCCTGAGGCAAGGACTGCTGAGCCCAGAGGAGAACTGAAGACTTGGTACGAGGTTGCTGGACTGTTTTGCTTGTTAGCCTCTTTATCACCTTGGGAAGGGTAAGGACTGTCAGAGACCTGGATGGAAAGCTGAGTGGTGAGAAGAGGCAAATCAATGCACTCTTGCAAGGGCTTTTAACAGGCGATGTTGAGTCAGAGAAGGTGCCACACAATGACTGGCTGTGAGGGGGAGCACTAGATGGTGAGTGACCCTTCCACACTTGCTCAATAAAGAAATTTGTTCCCCTTTTGCTTGCTCCTGCTTCCTGCCCTTTTGTTTCTCTTCCATCCCTCCCTGTATTGGGAAGCTTCCTCTGCCCTTTTCCCTGAGCTCCTTTCCTTGCTGTAGTGCCTATTTCCCAGCCCTGGAAAGTTTGCCCCACCCTCCTTGTCCCAGGCATGTCTATGATCAGTGGTTAAAGAGCTAACGTGGACAGTGAAGTGTCTGTGTTTGGTTTTAGAGCTGACGCTCTCGGCCCAGGCATTGGTTACACTCAGTTATTATTTGGAAGGTTATTTTTGTGGTGGCCACCAGGGCTAGAAATGTACATATTAAAAAAATCAGAATGTTAAGACTCCATGTGTCACAGGCCATGTAAATATATAACATGGGGCACCTCAGGCTTGAGGACCTTGTGTCTCATGTAAAGGGGCTAGTCTGGAAACCATATCAAATCAAATCAAATCATAGGGCTGGAAGGGACCTCGTGAGATCATCGAGTCCAACCCCCTTATGATGTGGCTTCTGTTTCAGTCTCTGCCACTGACCTGCTAGGTGACCATGGGTCAGTCATTTTGCCACTCCTTGCCTCAGTTTTCCCTTCTGTATAATGGGAACAATGAAACTGCCTTCTGTAAAGTACTCTGAAATCTCCTGGCTAAGACTTAGACAGTATTATTGTGACACTGCTGCTGACCTACTGTGTGACCTGGGTCATTATAGTTGTTCAAGGCAGGGTGTGTTTCTCTCTGGGTGCTGTATCACATCTGCATAATGGGGCTTTGATCTCTGTTGGAGCCTTTGCATCCTGCTGCAATATGCAGAATAAACACCGGACAGAGTTTGCATTTATAGAACAAACCCCATAATAAAACTCTCCACTGCATGCATAGTTCTCCCCTTGCGGAGAAAGTGAAAGAGAGAACAAACTAGATGAGACACATTATTCACATCACTAAATGAACAACTCAAAGGCACTTGGATGCTGAGGGCTGGATAAGAATAGAACAGAATATACATATAGGGAGGGATCAGATTTAGGTGCCAAAATAGCCTTTAAAAATGCAGAAAGTTCCAAATGGGATTTTCAAAAGTGCAAAGTGTCTTGCTGACTCTTTAGTTACCTCAATATGGCTTGTGGGGCCTTAACACATCATTAATATTACAACGTCCCCCCGTAGCATTAAAATGATCACTGAGACAGGCACATTGCCCACAGCCACCTCCCATAAAGCCCCTTTCCACCACTTTACAATTCTGGGGTGCAAAAGCTCTGGTCCTCTTTACAAACCCACTCAAATACTGAAGTTCATCTTCCTGCTTCCCACTCCTGTCTGCTCTCAAGGTTAAAAGCCAGCACCATGAAGGCAAATTAATGCTCAGGTCCCACTCAAAGTCAGTGGGTGTTTGTCATCTATGTCCCCATGGCATCTCTTCCGGTAGAATCCTAGCCTTACTACAGAGAGCTGCCTCTAGGTTCCATAGCTCTAGGTAAGAGAACAGGTTAATCACTGCATAATGTGCTAATTACAATGTAAGTATTCTGCAGTTAGAAGATGTGCATGCAGTGGACCTTGAAAGGCCTTGTTTATAGGACTGAGGCAGGACGGTTATAGTGACAGTAGAAATGTTTGTGCTTGAAGCATTGCAAAGACTGTTTTCAGTGTTCTTAAGATGCCTTTCTGTAATGAGCTATCCAGAGTCCTGGCCGTCTGTGCAACATTGCCCAGGAGGGCACCGTTCAGGTTAGTACAGGCATGTGGAATACTAATTTTCACATGATCATATTTGTGTTAGAGCAGTCCTCGACAAAGCTATGTTTCTGGTTGCCATGGCAACCAGTTTTAGTAAACTGTCATGTAGCTCCACTGCAGAAATGTAATGGAGGAGTGCCTGTTGGTGACCAAAACTAAAATTGTTGGAGGCTAGCTGTGAGCCAATTTTGTCCACCCCTGTGTTAGAGCTGTGTGAACTGCACGCTAGCACTGACCTCTGTTCACACTACTGTGCCTTCTTGTTTCTGTAAGGCTGAGGCCAGATTTAAAAAGATATTTAGGCATTTAATGTCCATTGAAACCAGTGGGAGTTGGATTCCTAAATACCTTAAACAGTTGGGCCTTGATGACTAGAGAATTGTTCTAAGAAATAGTCTCAGAGATTAGTAAAACAAACAAGGACTCCTGGGGCATTTTTAAAGACTATCAAAATAAATGTGATATTCTTTAAAAGTGCCACAGAACTTGTTTGTTTTGCTGAAATCAACTAAGATGGCTACCCCTCTGGAACTTGTCAGAAATTAGTGGTTTTTTGTCTGAGTTCTTTTAAGGCTTGCTTTTACTGTACATTTGAATTAAGGTAAGATTTTGTTTTGATCTGGGAAGACAACATGAGGATGGGGGTGGTCTAGTGCGGGGAGCAGATGACTGGGGTCAGAACATCTGAATTGTATTAAACTCTGGCACTGACTTGCTGCGTGACCTATGCAAATCACTGGATCTTTGTGTGACTCAGTTTACCTAGTTGCAAGTTATAAAATATAATACTTCTGTGGTCCAGAGGTAGGCTTGTGAGATTTCCCTTAACCCAAATTTAGGAAAGTGCTTTGAAATCCTCAGAGGAAAGGCTCAGCCTCAAAGTGCAAAGCATTCACCTTGTAAAGAGCAAGCATCAGGTTTGCCCAGCTCCTGTTCTAGCATTGTCAGTAAGGTCTGCCTGGAGTTGATTCAACATTTACTCAGGTGGCAAAGTCAAACATGGTCATATACCTGTTAAATATATTTGCACACAAATTAAGGCTGAACTGAATAAGGCAATTCCCTTTTAATAATGGGTGTGGAAAATTAAATAGAGAGGGGTTGATTTGACTGACACTCTCTTTGCCAGGGCCTATTGTGAAGGCAACTTTTTCTCTCCCAGTAGAGATGCTGGCTGGTTAGCAAATCCTGACTTTCTTTGACACCAGAATGTTTCCAAACTCCAGATGGATTCAAGCCATAAAGTTCCAGCAAACCCAACAATGCAGGGAATGTTTATACTGAGAGCCAGGTATCGGGCAAACCATTTTCTGTATTTCCTTGGCAGCAATTTCAGGTATTTGGGATGGCTGAAACAAAGCTCACTGCCACCCAGCCCAGCTCCTCCTCCTTTGATCCTAGACTCCTATATGATGTCATTACCTGTTGCCAAGGAAATTAATTTGACATCACACACTCACTGTTAAGACTTTACTGCAGGTTCAAGGAGGATGAGAAGACAGAATGGAAAGGAGAAAGTCATAGTAATAAATTAGAGATGGGGCAGAACCAGATCTCCAGACTTTAGGGCTATGTGGATTCTGTCTATCGTAGGTACTAACAGGTCCCTGCAGTTCCTAGGTATTGCCCTAAATACTTAACTCCTTTCTCTCTTCCCCAGACGTTGCATCTGACCTTACCCCTACAGTGGGCCAGAACAAAGCACTTGGTCCAGAGACCCTTGAATGTCAGAGCTTGAAGCTTGGGTCATCTCTAATTTAAATGCAAATTTCCTAGAGCTGAAGGCCAAAAGGGAGCATTAGATTGTCTAGTCTGATCTTCTGTATAATTCAGGTCATTTCACTTCACCCAGATAGCCCTATAGTGAGCCCAATAACATGTTTGACCAAAGCATCTCAGTCCTCAGGAAACTAACTTGCGTGTGCCACCAACAGAGAGTGGAAGGGTCCCTTGGTGCCACCCGTGGCTGAGTCCTCAGGGAATTAGTTGAGAGATGCCCAGATAATCCTGGCAGATGATGCATGGCTCATGCTACCAAACAGGGGTTAAAGTATAATTTGGTGGCCCTCCTCCATGCCTGTGCCAGGCCCTCCTTGTGCTGGTGTGGGCTCCCTCACATACCCCAGCTCCTGGCCCACAAATGCATACCCCCACCCCAGCTTCTGCCTTGCACATGCCTGACCACCACCTCACTTCCCGCCCCCCCACACCTACCCCCCACCCCAGCTCCTGCCCCCTCTCCTTCCCCCCCTTTCCTGGCCACCATGGGGAGGGGCCCCGGCCCGGGCTTCGGCTTCGGCCTAGAGCCTGGTCTCACTGAGCATGCTCAGAGCTTCAGAGCATGCTCAGTGAGGCCTGGCCTGGGGGGTGGAGATTTAGAACTCCCTGCCCTGGCCAATGCAGCAGAACACTGTTCCGGGACTTGCTCTTTTTAGGGGCTCAGCATTCTGGCCCCTAAAAATAGAAAATGGAGCTGGAATGCTGCATTTTGGGGCCTACTATTTTTAAATGGTGGGCCCTGGAACGCAGTGTTCCAGCTTCATTTTCTATCTTTAGGGGCCCTGGAACGCTGAGCCCCTAAAAATAGTGGGCCCTGGAATGGCGTTCCACCACATTCTGGCTTACTTTAACCCCTGCTGCCAAGGAAGGCAACCTCTCCCCAAGGTTCCTGATCTGCTGGGACCTGTCTCTTTCATAATTAACAACTGCTTGTGATCAAGGCAGTCTCACTGTTTAGCTAGGAGCAGGGAGCAATCGACTGCCTGGAGCAGCTAAAATGAAATTGAATTCCAGAGTGCAGTTTGATTCCTGTTTCCCAGTTCCTCAGATTCTGCAGTTGAGACCAGAGCTCTGTTTTTTAGGTGGAATCTGCCAAGATTTCTGAGAAAGGGTTTGCTGACATGTTGGAAATGAGACTTAAGCATCATTTCTGTTTGTGTTTGCCAAAGCAGTGACCTACCTGCCATTGAGGATCTAACAGCTTCTTGAAGCCATTCAATAACCTGAGAAATTGACTAGCAAACCCTAGAGAAGAACTTTTAGCCACTTGTCAGTGCATCTGTTTTTATCCCAATAAACTTTCCTGTCCTTTACAACCACAGCTGAGGAATTTACCCTTCTCTGAGTCTAAGGGCATTTCCAGAACAGTCAATTCATGTCAAAGGATTTGTGAGTCTCCACCTAATCAATTCCAGCCATAGAAAGAAACAGGGAGGAATATTGTTCCTGAAAATACTGCTTTATTGATTAAACATTTGTGATCCATAAAATATAGTAACATGCAGGGCTGACCGCAGAATGAAACCTGCCAACAAAGCTTCTCTTACCTCTTCGAGCCTTCAAGGACAAAGGTAAAACAAGTCCAGTGCCAAGATGGAATTCATTTGTATTGTAATGGCTTGTGGTAACAAGCTAACTAATTATAAAACAACCAATGATATCATTTTGTCCACAGCTGCATCAGCTAAATTGTGAAATTCCCCTTGTTTTATGCGGCGTCTGGTGATGTTCCTGCTATAACCTTCCAACCCCCCATCTGTCAATAAGGCTCATGTGGCCTGTTAATCTTAGGGTGGTGCTGGAGTCTGATTCAATGGAAAAATAAAAGGTGGGGAAATAACTTTGCAGCCATACTCAATGCCAGTGAGCAATGAAACTGTGTGAGACAGTCACCTGCTGGGGCATGTGCATGCCAGCAAGTGAGACCTTGGTGTAGCTGGGGAGAAGTGATGCTGCCTCTCTGGGGAGCTCCTTGCATGGGAGAATCTAGCTTAATAATTTGCTTCAGCAACCAGACTCTTTCGGACGGTGGAAGATAGGACTGTTACCACCCACCAGGGTATTGTCCAGATGACTGGGAGGAAGGCTGCTCTTTGAGTCAAGGCACAAGTGGAGCTGAGATATGTGTTCCATTTCCTGCCCTGCTGCAGACCCTCCAAGTATGTCTACACTGTAGTTAAAAACTGAGGCTGTCCCGGGTGGTTGACTCAGGCTTGCAGGGCTCGCAAAAGGGCTATTTAAAAGTGGGGTAGATGCTGAGGCTCAGGCTGCAGCCTGCACCTGAATGTCAACATCGCAATTCAGCAGCCCTTTAGCCGGAATCAGCTGACTTGGGCAGGCCGTGAGTGTCTAACTGTAAACAGATTGTCTGTGTGACCTTGGCAAGTTACCAAGGGTGGGATCTACAGAGGGACTCGGGTGTTGCAATATTGAACATCACAGCACCGAATGTTTAGATGCCTGGAAAATCACTGGAACAAGACTGTGATCCACTGAGCTGAGCTAGGCTCCCCATATAGTGAACGGGGAGGAATGGGTGCCAAAGAATGTGATGCAGAAAAGGCAGCTGGCTAGGCAGGGAGGCACATGAACCAGTCTGTGGGTAATGCCAGCGACAAGGGTATGTGCTAAGCACCGCCCTGTCTGAGACACGGATCTAGACCCATGTCTACACTGCAGGGGCACAGCTAAAGCTCCGTAGCCATGGTGCTGTAGCGCTGTTGTGTAGGTGCGCACTACAGCAATAGGAGAGATTTTTTTGGTCACTGTTGTAACTCCACTTTGCCTCCCCAAGGGACAGCAGTTAGGAAGTTGGAAGCCTTCCTCAGTCATGGCTACACTTGGGGTTAGGTTGGCAGAGCCATGGAGTTCAGTGGGGTGGATTTTTCACACCCCTGAGCATCGTAACTTCTTTGGCCTCAATTTTAAGTGTGGCTTGATCTGGGCTGGAGGGAGACATCCATTTCTACCTAGTAACCCACATACAGGATCCTGACACCTGCATTTCCCCAGAGGACGCTTATTGGATTAGGTCAGATGTGCATGTCTGGTGGCCAGACAAATGCCTGTTTTCCCTGGTTTGTGACTGGCGCTGGGGCTTAGTCAGGGAAAGAGGTGTGATGTACAGGAGGCAGCAGGCGGAAACATGGCATTTATGATGCCTACAGGGTTCTCATGGATTGTGGTGGAGCCAAGACTGAGACTTAAGCACTGAACTTGAGACCTAGCCACCTATGTCTGGGGTTTCAGCCCTGAAGTCTCTTAAAGACCTGGTCTCTGATCTCTTTGTGCCCATCTGTAAAACTGGGTTACTAATAGTTTCTTTCTCCCACTGTGAGTTTGTTTTGTCTCTTTTGCATGTGAACTCGTCAAGGCTCTCTGACCCTTATGTATTTTTCTGCCACCTGTTCTCACAGCACCTCACTTTATTCAGTATTAATCCCCACAGCGCCCCTGGGGAGCTGGAGATGCTAGCTCCTCATTGTATAAGTGGGGAACTGAGGCACAGACAGGCCAAGTGACGCTTTGTCTAAACTTGAAAAGGTTTGCTGGTGTAGTTGGCAGGAGGTACTGCCAGCCCTTCTAGTGAAGATGTAGTTTGACCCCATTCCTGAACAGAGTATGCGAGAGCGGCAGCAGGGTTCTTTTGCCCGTGTAACTGAAAATACAGTAGGGCTTTTGTTGGCGGGTGTGTTGTCGGCGTAGGGGGGAATCACATCTGAGACTATTGATAAAACTTAAAGTGCATAGCGGCTGGTCCCAGCCAACCTCCCCGTAGAGGTGGCCAGTTGGATGAAAGGATTCTAACCCTGGCCTAGCGGGCACCTCTTGAGTGGGTGGATGAATGGCAATGATGGAAATGCCCTTTCCAACACCATAGTCAGCACCTGTGCTGCAGTGGTGTATCTGTGGCTGTTCCCATTCTAGTATAGACATCCCCTTAGTGGGGGCCTCTGGGTGAGGCTGATGTAGACAAAATAACAATTTGTGAGTGTTCAGGGGCCTGGGGATAGGTTTTAGGGTATAGAGCATTTCACCTCCCCAGTACCAGATTAAATCCAATCCTTCCAGGAGTTAGTGGAAGTTGTTAGCATCTGCTGGCTCTCCAGTGTCCTGGGTGAAGGTCCTCTCCTAATGTCACAGGTAATAGCTCTGCCCCCCACCCTCCATGTCTGGCTTCCTCATCGGCGTTCTCAACCAAGTAGCCAAGGACTGCATTGACACTGGAGACTTGGATAAGCTTCCCTAAAAGTCATCCCTCTAGGTTAGGGTTGGAGCACAATGATGGGACATTGTAGAGGACACTGATGATACTCCAGCGGAGGCTGGGTGCGGGGGTGTGTGCAGAAGCAGTCTCCACTTTTTAAGGAAAATTTAACAGGGATAAAGTGAATGAGGTTTGTTTAGATTTCTGTCTGTCAACAGAGATCCCCAGGGACAGGGAACCCTATGCAACCCAAGTCCTGTATCATAGTGAGAAGACAGAGGGGAGCGGGAATTCTCATATCTTATGATATACAGAGAAGGACACTGTAGTATTAAATATTCTGAAAATACCTGGTATTCAGACTGCCCAATGGAAAGCCAAGTCCAATTCCAACATTACATATATTCTGTACCAATCTATTCAGCATTTTAAATTAGTTTATAAATTACCACCAGTAGCAGACAGAGGATATTAGTGTACAGCCTAGATAGAAAGTTCTGTCAAGGGCAGTCTCCTCTAGCTCTTAGGCATTTAAGTGTCTGGCAAACAGTTCTGATTCCATCTAGCAGAGGACAGTTGGGTGGACAGTGTTCAAGATACTGAGAGGCAGTCTCAAGAAACAACATAGCCCTGCATGCTTACAACATCTGTTTGTGGTGGTCTGAAGATTTGGGCTCTACTTATCTTAAAAGATATAAGATTCTGGAAATATTGGGGTGAGAGAGCAGAAATAGTATGTACATAAGAAAATAGAGTTCATGTATACATTCACACGTGTGTGTGTGCGTGCACATGCACACGCATGCGCTGGAACCTTGGAAGTCATGAGATCTTCTGGATCTGTGCTCTGTGAAATCTCTTTATCTGAAGCTTGACAGCTGGTGACCTCTTCAAACTCAAACTCTCTTGGGCATAGATGCCTACATGTCAAATATAACACATAGTTTGGGAGTGAAGAATGGAAGGGGACTCCCAGCTAATAGAACTCATTGGCGAGGCTGCACCCCTGCTATCCAAATTCTTCTAGCACCCCAGTAAGGCACCCATCCAGGACTTTCTTTGTACCAAAAAAGGTGGTGTGGAGCATCCCAATCATTAGCTGAAGTTGGGAGAGCTGACTGTGCTCAGCACTTCTTCAAATTAGGCACCCAATGAAAATGACCCTGAATTTGTAGCTGGTTTCTGACTTCAGTGGGGCTACATCTTGATGCAGGGATGCGGGTCTCGCCCATGAGAGAGCCTTACTGCACAGTGCCGATGGTTAACAATCCTGGGGTTATGAGAGGAGCAGAGATGAGTACAGAATGCTGGAAAGGGGGTGGGGCAGGACTGCAAAGATTAGACCCGTTGGAGACGAGCCCTTGAAACATCAGATCATATTAAATGTTCACAGCTGAAAATCAGGCCTTATTATATGCGAGCAGTGTGCACACGGAGTCTTATTAAGTGGAGCTGCTTTGAAATCCAGAGTCTCAGACACATTCATTACGAAGATCAGGCCCTATTAAATGTATTCAGTTTGAAGATTAGGCCCTATTAAACACAGGCGGTTCAAAGTTGAAGTCCAATTAAGCACAGGCAGTCAGAGCATTGGCTGTTGGGAGGAGAGGGAAAAAAACCTGTGGTGCGGTTCAGCACGTCCATGGCTCCGTGCTGATTGCAGTGAATCAAATAACCTTCCTTCATCCGACCATTCATAGAACTCTGGCTTGCGGTTCTCATTGAGGGAATTGAATTACCCCAGCCGTGCTTTATCAATTCTCTAAATTAATTCTTTAGTGTGATGCAACCTTGACTGGCGCTCCAGACAGCTGGAAGAGAGAGGCAAGAGACTGCAGCAGAGAGATTTCTGGCTGATGTTGATCTTGTTGCAGCAGTTGGGTGGGTGATGAAATGTTCCTGGTTTAGCACAAGCCTGAAGCTGTTACCTGTTTAGGGTAGTGATGAATTATTAGCGGGCATCCCAATGGATTAGCACAGAGTGCTTACTGGCCACAGTCATGCAGCCAACCTTCCTGGCTTCTCACAAGCCCAAGGAATACAGTGAAATCCTCTTTCCTACTAGAGAGCCTCCTCTTCTGTCCTGTATACTGTATCTGTCTTCTTCCTTGTATTAATTCTATCAATGGGGTCCACTGGGAATCCTTTCCCTTCAGAGTGCTCAGTTCAGTGTCATATTCCCTATCGCACCTCATGCTAAGACATCTTCCTTTATGGCATCCCACCACTTCTTGTGTTGGCTGCTCTATCTTTTTCTGTCAGTCTTGCTCTGTTGGACTGTTACCTACAGCAGTGGTTTTCAACTTTTTGCAGGTTGTGACACACTTGGTGGCATATCACAACCCTACAGGACACATCAATTCCCACCCCCTGCCCGCAGGCCAAATCCAGCCATCTCCCTGGCTCTCCATGACACACTTACTACTAGGTGGTGATACAGTAATGTGTCCTAACACAGTGGTTGAGAAATGCTGACACACCTCACTTTTTCACATATGGGTGTTACTGTCAGGATGTTTCTAATCCACGCGTTGCTCGGGTCAGGTGGTCTTTCTTCCTTATGCTATTATAGTCTCAACATTCTCATTTCTGGGGGACTCATCATTTGGTTATGTGTCTTCTCTGTTCTCTTCAATACCCAGTACTATTCATTGCATGTTCGTCTGTCTGTCCGTCTGTCTCTTTCTTTCTGGCACTTATATGACCCTCATTCCTCCAGAATCTAAGTGCCTCACACACTTTATTTATCCTCCCAACACTCTGTGAGACAGAACCATGGTATCTCTGCTGTACAAGATGGGGAATGGAGTCAAGAGAGGCTAGGAGCTAGATTCACCAGGGGGCACTTAGATGCTGAAGTCCAACATTTCGGCCCCACTGTCATTTACAAAACCGCCACTCAGTTGCCACCTACCTCTATAGGCACCAGTAATCCCTTGGTATGTGTTTCCACCATTAATGTAATGGAGATGCCTAAATTAAGTCTTTGTGCCCATTCCTGGTTAATTCCTGATGCCACCCAGCAGTGTGGCACCTACTATGACTAAGTCCCGTCAGACTCTCAGACAGGAAGTTTCGTGCCCATCTTGTCTGTGGGACTCAAGCTGGTAGACAAGTGCTGAGCACATCTAAACAAGCACAAAAGCCACAGCTGCCTGTGTCAATGTGGTGCCACTCCCACCCTGATAGGCCACAGAATAGCAAACTCACCCAGGAGATGGGCGATGTAGGTTCTTGGCCTGATTGGGAGCTGGGACTGGAACTCAGGCATCTCCCTGCCTAGATGGGTGTCCTTAGTGGTGGGTGAGAGGCTATTCTGGTGCCAGGGACTACCCTTCAATGGATATCATCAGGGGACCCCTGATGGTGGTAGGGGCTGGATCCTTGTAAGCTGAGCATATCTCACTGGATTCCCACTGCCTGAATGATAGCAAGTCCTTACAAACCAACAGCAACTGGACTTTTCTGTTGCTTTTCCGAATGGTCTTCTCTTATCTCCTGCTCAACACTCGTGTGGTGAGTCAGGTAGAGTCAGATCATGCCTAGCTGCCTTGCGCAGTTCCCAGCTACTACTTTCCTCATCAGGAAGGCTGCTGTCCTTGGTGTCAGAGCTCAAGGAGGGATGTAAGAAGTGCCTGTATACAAACCCTGTGATACCACAGTGTAGGGCTGGGGAGCACAGCAAAAGCACTGGGAGTGGGCATGGCAGACAATTGGGGGCAACCCTGCTGTGGTAATCTGATCTGACCTATCTACCAAAAAAAAACAACCCACCTCTCTTGGGGGTATAGTGCAACATACACTAGTTTCCCCTGAAGAGTTTAGCCTTCTTTGCATAGATGAGATGAAAACACATTCCTGATTCATGGGGCAGTAACACTGTTCCTTGTGATTTGACTCATCTGTACAGCAAAAAGCAGCCAGGTTGTAGAGAGATGGAGAGTGTCTTGGAGTAACATGATTCCCCAATCTTGTAAAACATACAGAGGCTCATCACTAGTCTCTTGCTTGCTCTCTTCTGATAGTTTAACTCTTACCATGCTGCGGGAGATTCTCTTGTCCAGATACGTCCCTGTCAAGGCCATTAACGCATGAGGCAGAGAAACAGTGGTGCTTTGTTGCATCTGAGGACATCAGCTCCAGTTGCTTTTGGACTCCTTTTGTTTATGGCCTATGCTGGACCTCTGTTCCCACCAAGTGCTAGATTCAATTCCTTGATATGTACGTGGCCTCAGTTTGCAGAGCATCACGATTTGTAAGTGTTGTTTCCCTAACAAGAAGCAGGTGAGGCAGGGCAGTTCTATTCTCCCCATTGTACAGGTGGGGAAGTGAGGCCTGATTTTTGTGGAATTCAGGAATTGCTGTCTAACTGAGCAAGGAACCTCAGGGCTTGTCTATACATACAGCAGTGTATTGCTGATGCTGCACTGCTGTAGCACATAGTGAAGACTCTAGCTACGTCAAGTGGGAGCTTCTTCCCTAAGGGTAGATGCTCCATCTCCCTGAGATGCCCTCCCATCAACACAGTGCTGTTGACACCAGGGTTTAGGTCGGTTTAGCTACATTGCTCAGTGATGTGGATTTTCCAATTACATTTCTCATGTGGACACAGCCTAAGTCTCATTTTGGAGTGACTTCCTGGGTCTACCTCTAAAACTTAGGTCAGCCTAGCTACGTTGCTCAGGGTTGTGAAAAATTTCATACCCTGTGCAATGTAACTTGGGTGACTTGGCCCTCAGTGGAGGCACATGGAAGAATTTTTCCATTGACCTAGCTCCTGGTGGTGGGAGAGGAGGGAGGTGTGTGGATTCACAACAGTGATGGGGACACAATTTCCTCTCACTGTAATGTAGATGTACCATTGGGTTCTGACGTCAGTGAGGCACTGGAGTGCTGAGCAAAGCAACACCTAGATACCTTTCAAAATGTGGACTTGTCCAAGCTCACGCGGGTGTGCCTGGAAATTGAATTCAAGTCTCCTAAGTGGGCGCCCAAGCTACCAGACAGTCCTTCCTTTCTCGGTGCTGCAGCTCAGCTTCTGTCTAACAATCCTCACCAGGGCTTAACAGCAGGGTTTGGACTTTCTGCTTCAAAGCACTGCCCTCTAATAGTTTAGCCAAAGGGGTAGCTGGCAGTGGAAGTCAGCTGTGTCCTCTGCCAGGGTTTCTCAGTGGCTTATCTGTACTGTAACATCTTATAGCAGATGCAAGTTTATGGGTCTCCCTTGAAGGGTGGGAGGCGATGGATTCCCCTGGAGCTCTGGTCATGATGTCCCTGGGTTGAGAATCCATGCTCTGTGAGGACCAGCTACTAGAGGGAGCCACAGTACACAACATAAAGCCTATAAGCTTCCAGTGTGCCTGTTTCCACTGGCAAGATAATGATGCAACTCAGAAAAACGTCACCCATTTCCATTTTGATGTATTGAGAGCAATGCAAGCAAGTCTCGGTACATGAGATTGCCTTTTCCTTTTATCTTTTTATCGCCTTTTTTTTTTTTTGAAGAAGCAGATGAAAAGCACCAATCACATCAAACACTCATCAAGTGCATTAAAGGAACTATTGTTTTCAGAATGGCTCACTTTGAAGAAGCAGTAGGAACAGGATTTAGGAGGGCACCAAAGGTACTCAGGCTAGTTTAGGGGCGTATACAGTGTCAGACATTTGCTCTCCAAACTAATTAAGACATGAGCAATTGCACACACTGAATTCAAGCTGAATCAATGAAGCAAGTTTTCATTCAGCTGCCCTCCTAGCTCTGCCACCTACTGCTCATCAGTGCCATAGAAATTGGCCCAGAAATACTGTTCCATGTAAGCCGAGTTGAGGGCTGAAAAATTTGGAGGGGGAAAGGTTTAATACTGTGTGTGGAACTTTTCAAAACTGGAGATCTGAGTTCAAACACAGCCAGTTGTATCGTAAATTAGCTCGTCTCGGTTTAATCTTCAGCGTTTGCCCACATTTCAGAAGTGTTGCAGAATGGAAGGCTGTACTTGAGAGGCTAGATTACAGTGCTCTGTTGCAAGTTATAAATGAACTACATTGGGAAAAGCAGTGCAGGGTTCCAGACCTGGAATATCAGTGGATGGAAATAAAGGAAGTGCTTTACACCGGTTTTGAAACTACAGGTCAGGACCTAGTACTGGGTCACAGACCCTCAAATACTGGGTCATGGCACCCTCTGCTACAGCCACTCCAAGAATGGAATGCATTGCTGAAAGATGTACTCACTGGGTCATGGGCATAAATGATTTTCTTTCAACTAGGTCCTGAGAAAAATGTTTGAAAACCACTGCTTTATACCATGTATAATTAATCTGTGGAACTCATTGCCACATGATATTTGTGTGACAGATTGTTTAGTGTGGCGGTTCCCAACCTTTTCAGTAATACAGCATACTTCAATGAGACAAACTATTCTGCAGCACCCCTACTTTTTTTCAGATGAATTGATTTCCCATAAATATCACATTTATTTACATTTATTATGGTTATGGTCTTTTTTTAGAATGTTCAAATTTTAGAATCAAAAGACTGATACCTTGTTTTTAATTTGATTATTGTCACAAATTCTATGAGTTGTAATTTTGATTGGATAGAATATTGTTTAAGATGAAACAATGTTTTACACTGATTTTTCACTACCTTTATACAAAATTTCTTGGCACACTTGGACCATTCTCACAGCACACCAGCTGAAAAATCACTGGCTTAGTGGGATTTAAAGAAGATTAAACATGTACAGAGATGTCAAATACCTACAGTTTCATGAGACAGATTGCTGGCATGAGCCAACAATTAACCTGGAGCGGGAGCTACCCCCCATTGAAGATTATTCCATGTTTGTCCACTAGCGGGTTTCTTGCACTGTCCTCTAAAGCAGCTTTCAGGGACAAAACACTTCTGACTAAACAGACAATTGGTTTGATTCGGGATGTCAGTTCCAGTGTTTCTATGTGCAGCAGGTTAGGACTGAATTGCATCAGCAGCAGTGGAAGGAGGCAGAGCAATGCAGTAGTAAGGAGTGCTGAAGGTCAAGTCTCTGGTGCATTGGCAGAACTGCAGAGGTGGAACTGGTGATGATAAGGGCTTGTCTACATAAGGAATTATTCAGGACTAGCTACTCCTGAATCACTCCATGTGTAGACAAGCCCTCTAGGCAGAATTTAATTCTTCTATTTGCATAAGCATTAAATTCACTAACCCTATTGAATTAAAGGAACGAAAGCAACATTATTCTAGATCACTAAAGAGATTGTTGCTGCTAGAGAGTAAGATGAGTAGCCCAAACTAAGTGTGGAACTGGCTTATCAAGGCACTTTGCATTCCTCGGGTGAGATGTAGGTGGGGAGGGAGTGGAGGATTTTGAGGTGGAAACTGACTGCACTGTGCACTCTGGCCAGAGTTGCCACCAGCTCTTCTCCATGTACAGCCATGTTTAGCTGTCTCAGTTTATTATGAGTTGTTCCCCACCCTTCTTTGAAGCATCCACTACTGGTCCTTGCCAGAGGCAGGATCCCAGACTCAATGAACCAAAGAGCTGATCCATGATGACAATTTTTTCTCATTCCTTTGTAACAGAACAGATGTAAAACTGTACCTGGCCTTCCCTTGGAATGTTCTTTTTAAATGGAAACCATGCACATAAACTAGTCCCATCTGTCAAGGGTATTGACTGAAGAAGGGAAGAACTTTTAAATGGTTCTAGCCCTTTAGAATGCTGCGATAATGGGAAAATACTTTGTAACTGATTTCCCACCTCCCCCTCGGCATGTCTTTGCCCTATAAGTACAGTGGTAATAAATGGAAATGATGAAATCCATTCCTGGGCCAGATGAGTTTTTCATGTCTGCAGCTCCCTGAGCTACTGAAGCCAAAACATATCACGGGAGGCAGACGGATGTCATTATGGTCAGAACGTCACTTTGCAGCTGCTGGAAATAGGCATCTGTGGCCTATATTTCACCGTTTTTGAAAAGCAGAGGAATATAAAATTTTAAGTGATAATGTGAGTTTTATCTTTATGGGTAGAAGGGGAGCACTGGGCCTCTTATGTGCCAGCCACAGAGGGCATAAAGCTAAATTGAACACAAAAGTTTAATCTGGATTTAAAAAACTGGGAGGAATTGGCAACCACTTTCACAGTTGGTGGGCCAGTCAGGAGTCCCAAAATGGAACTTAGCCAGCGGGATGGGTAGAGAAAAGGCAGCCAAATAACAGGTGCAGCAACCACTGGTGAACAAATAGCAACAGAAGGATCACTTCCATTAGCTGTCAGAATGAGGGGTCATCATGTGATTTAGTCAGAGCAGCCTTAGCACTGAAGCTCTTTCTTAAGTTTCCTGTGTTTTTTGGTTTCAGACTTGTCTATGTAAAGAATCAGCCAACTTTAACAAGGGTGGTTAAACGAAGTTCTGATGTAGCTGAGTTTATACAATGGCTTGGTCCAGCTTACGTGGATGGGGCAAAAACAAAATAAAATCCATGCTGTTGTTTAGGCCTCCAACTTGACGGGTATGTCCACACACAGTCCTTATTTCGAAACAACAGAGGTTATTTCGAAATAAGGAATGGCATGGCCACACGATGCACGGCCATTTCGAAAGAAGCAAACCGCTTCTTTCGAAATGGCCGTGGTCCTTTCGAAAGAAGCTAAACCTCGTTGCCTTTCGAAAGACACGCCCCCTGCCGGCGCGTCACGCCGGGGGATCCCCCGGGGCCGTGTCGGGGGGGGAATGCCCCGACCCGCCCCCTTGCCGGTGGCGTCAGGCCGGGGATTCTGGCTGCGCTTACTCCGGTCCCGGCGCGCGGCTGCAGCTTGGGGGGCAGCAGGAGCTTTAAAGCCCCTGGGGCAAAGTGCCCCGCTGCCCGCTCCTGGTGGGTGCTTGCAGGGGGCTGCGGGCGCCCGCCAGGTGAGGCGCGGTGCCTGCAGCCCTCTGCAGGCACCCACGGGGTGCAGTGCGCCTTTGCACTGCACCCTGTGGGTGCCTGCAGTCCCCTCCCCAAGTGAAATAGCAGGTCCACACTGTGGACCTGCTATTTCACTCCCTTATTTTGAAGACACCATTTTGTTATTTCGAAACAAGTTATTTCGATATAACAGGTTATATCGAAATAAGTTATATCGAAATAACTTGTTTCGAAATAACAAAACCGTGTGTAGACATAGCCGACTAGACTATGTTCTTTTGAAATAGCCTGGTTATAACAGGGGTTTGCTTCTGTCCCCATAACCTGGGCCAAACTATTTTGCAATAGCAAGGGAGATTTTTCAAAAGTGGGCGAGGAGCCAGATTCCAGATGGAAGGTGGGGTTGGACTCAAACTCAGATCAGAGCTGAGACTTAGGGTGCAATGCAGTGGCCAAAAGCAAGGAAATGGCAGTTGATTCAGGCCAAATGCTTGACCTGCCTGTGGCCCTGCTTGAAACTGTGAGCCACAACCAGAGCTAGCCCCATGCTGCAGACCTGCTGTTGACCGTGAATCCTGCCAGTGTAGTGGAGCCCTGATGCAGTTCCAGCAATGGGGAGATTTCCAGATGAACTTCCTTGAGGAGGCTCAGACTGAACAAAGGCTCACATTCAACTTGTGTCCAATCTTGGTGCCAGTTAAACCACAGAGTGACCAGGGCAAACCCTTGTTAAACCTGAGATTAAAAACTCTTTTTTGGCCTCACTCTGTATTAGGTCAGAGCACAATTTGGAAGCAAAACTCTAACTGGTCAAATAGGCCCATCTTTCCATATGAAAGTTTGGAAGAAAATGGAGGGACCGTTCAGCTTTTCCTGAACTGTAAGTAAAGCTTCCTCAGAGCCAAACCTAGTCCAGGCTGGATCAAGGGCTGACCGCATTCATCTGATAGGATGGGTAGGATTCAGTCTCTCCTGGCTTGTATACGACATCTGTCAACATGGTGTAAGTGCACCAGTGCTGCCAGCTGAGCTGTGTGATAGAAACTGGTTTAGCGAGAGTAATGGCGAATGGTGGCACTGTTAACAATTATCCTTGAGAAATGGAGGATAGGTGACATCCCAGAGGACTGGAGAAGGGCAAATGTAGGATCTGCCTTTATAAAGGGGAACAAAGAGAACTTGCTAAATTGTGGACCATTCAGCCTAATTTTGATACCTGGGAAGACATTGGAACAAATTTTTGAACTATATATTTCTAAACGCCTAGAGGACATCAGAGTTATAAGGAGTAGCCAACATGAATCTGTCAAGAACAATTTTTGCCAAACCGACCTAATTTCCCCCTCTGACACGGTTACTGATTTACTGGATGTGGGAAGCAGTAGAAATGATGGATCTTGATTTTTAGTAAGGCTTTTGACACAGTCTATCATGGCATTTTCAAAAGCAAACTAGGAAATGAGGTCTAGATGAAATCTATGTGCACAACTGGTCGAGAGATTGCACTCAGAATAGTTATCAATGGTTTGCTTTCAAACTGGGAGGATGTATCTAATGAGGTCCCGCGGGGTCAGTTCTGGGTCCAATACTATTCAACATTTTTATCAGCATCTTGGATAATAGAATGGAAAGTACATTTAAAATTATTGTGGCTGATGCTCAGGTGGGAAGGGTTGTATACACTTTGGAATACGGGATTATAATTCAAAATGAGCTTTACAAATTGCAGAATTGGTATTAATTAAAAAAGATGAAATTCAAAGACAATAATTGCAAAGTACTACACATGAGAGGGGAAAATCAAATGTACAAGTTCAACATGGAGAGGAACTGGCTGGGCAGCAGTATTGTTGAAAAGGATCTGGGGATCATAGATGCTCACAAATTGAACACGAGTCAACATATGAGGCAGCAGCAGAAAAGGTAATACCATTCTGGAGCGTTCACAGGACTGTTGTATGTAAGACACTTGCAGTAGCTGTCCTACTTTCTTTGGCGCCGATGAGCCTTTAGCTGAGAACTGTGTCTTATTCTGGGTGTTATACTTTAGGGAAGATGGAGATTAATTGGAGAGAGTCCAGAAGTGAGCAACCAAAATGGTAAAAGATTTAGAAAACCTACTTGATAAGGAAAGGTTAAAAGAAGGGGTCATGTTTAGTGTTGAGAAAAGAAGTTCAAGGAAGCCTGATAAGATTCTTCAAACACGTTAAGGTCTGTTGGAAGTGGACAAGGATAAGGGCTCTGCATGGCTACTGAAGGTAGGAATGATGTAATCTGCAGAAAAGGACATGCAAGAACATAAGAACAGCCATATTGGCTCAGACTAATGGTCCCTCTAGTCCAGTGGTTGTCAAACTATTTTTCTTGGGACCCAGTTGAAAAAAAATCATTTATGCACCGTGACCCAACAGTTAAATCTTTCAACAATACATTCGGGTCTTTTGGTGGCGGCAGCAGTATGCACCATGACCCAGTACCTGAGGGTCTGCAGCCCTGTACTGGGTCCCGACTCATAGTTTGACAACCACTGTTCTAGTCCCACATCCTGTTTTATGAAAGTGGCCAATGCCAGGTGCTTCAGAGGGAATGAATATAACAGGTAATCATCTAATGACCCATTTGCAGTTTCTGAGAAACAGCAATCCCTGCTTATACTGGTCAAAAGCAATTGATGGACGTATCTTCCATAAACCCCATTAACATCTTAGAATTTACACCGTACTCTGGCAAGGAGTTCCACAGGCTGATCGTGCATTGTGTGAAGAAATGCCTTCTTTTGTTCATTTTAAAATCTGCTGCCTATTAACTTTATGTAGTGACCCCTAGTTTTTGTGTTACAAGGAGGGGTAAATAACACTTTCTTGCTTACTTTCTGTACATCAGCCGTTATTTTGGGGGTTGGAGGTGATAAGTGATGTTCTGTTGTTTTCTTTCTTGGGCTTCTCCTGTAGTAGCTGAATCTGGGGTACCCACCTGGCTCTGTCAATCTGTTTCTTCACTTCTGCAGGTGGGTACTGTGGTTTTAAGAATGCTTGATGGAGACCCTGAAGGTGTCTGTCTCTGTCTGAGGGACTGGAGCACATGTGGTTATATTTTAGGGCTTGGCTGTAGACAATGGATCATGTGGTGTGTTTAGGATGAAAGCTCAAGGGATGTAGGTAACTATACCGATCAGTAGGTTTTTGGGATAAGGTGGTGTTTATATGCCCATCACTAATTTGCATTGTAATGTTCAGAAAGTGAATCTCCTCTGTGAAGTGTTTCAGGCTAAGTTTGAATATGGAGTGGAAATTGTTGAAATCTCTGTGGAAATCTTTAAGGGCACCCCTACTGTGGGTCCAGATGATGAAGATGTCATCGATGTAGTGTACGTAGAGGAGAGGTGCGTTGGGGTGAAACTTGAGGAAATGCTGTTCTAAGTTGCCCATAAAAATGTTGACATATTGTGGGGCCATGCGGGTACCCATAGCAGTGCTGCTGACTTGGAGGTATAAATTATCCTCCAATCTAAAATGGCCATGGATGAGCACAAAGTCACAAAGTTCAGCCACAAAGTGAGCTGTGTTAACATCTGGGATGCTTCTTCTAATGGCTTGTAATCCATCTTTGTGTGGGATGTTGGCGTAAAGAGCTTCTACATACATGGTGTGCTGTCCTTGCAGGCCTGCGTTATTCACTTCCATTTAACTGAATGCCCACTTACCCAAAAGTTTCAGATTTACCATTTGGATAAATGGGAGTGTTTGGGCACTGTTGGGAGTTCTAAGCACAGAATTTTTAGCTATTTGCATTTCCTCAGGCCCTATGTATCAGGAATAGTACCACATGTTTTCAAAAGCAAGCTGAGGGAGCCCTGT
This sequence comes from Podocnemis expansa, assembly GCA_007922195.1. NCBI lineage: Eukaryota > Metazoa > Chordata > Testudines > Podocnemididae > Podocnemis > Podocnemis expansa. The sequence continues at coordinate 20,623,618 of ML682026.1, read as the reverse complement.
GATAAGAGGCAGCTGGGATGGCATGAAAACAGAATGGTAATCACTAAGACACCATGGAGATGCCAAACCCAGTGAGTAGGCCCTTTGTGGCATCCTGCTTCATCTGTGGACTTCTATAGATTAACATGAAAACCAGGGGAAATGTAAGATCTCTGTGTGTATGAGAGAGATTTGCTCCAATCCCTCAGCAAACAAACCAAGGAATCACAGTCATTAGCTAAAGCTTTAAACAGGCACATGGTCTGTTGGGGAAGGATGTTGTGTGTAGGTGGCAGAAGGATTCTAGTAAGTGAATTCGACACCCTTACCTTGTTCTCGAGATCTTCTGCTGCTTTGCAACCCCAAAGGCCTCAGAAACTGACACATCTCTGATCTGCTGCTACAGCTGATATTCCACCTCCCGCACCCTGAGAGCGTGGGGCCGTTCGATACAAACCACTGCCTGTAGGAATGGGGGTTGGTGAACTGTCGAGAAGTCTGCCTTTAAATGGGAGAAATATGTGAGCGTGGTTTGCTGAGCTGTTGTGCTATTGATTTAGACATTTCCTTGGGGTTTGCAATCTCACTCTTCTTCCTTTTGTTTAGTTTGGGGCTCTGCTGGAAGGTATTGACAGAATCTATTTAATAATTTCTAAGTGAAAAAGAAAGGCTAAGAGGAGAAGGGGGAGGTGCAGCCATTACAGGGAGATTCTGGGTGAAAGAAGTCTTAGCTCTTTAGAATTAAGGTTCATACATAGAGCCCCAATGATAACAAACCAAAAGCACCTGGGAGACAGGCTCATGCGTTTTTAAGGAAGCTTTTGTCTTTTCCTCCTCAGATGCATCTATCAGCAACAGTGGTCAATAGAGCGATGAAGCACATTCATTAAGACTTTAACATAATATTGCGATAAATAAATTTGTTAGCCTTTAGTGCCACAGGACTCCTTGTTTGTTTTTTGCCTTACAGTTAAACTAAGAGAAAGCCAGCATGGAAGGGGAAAATGCTAGTTGTTTTTTCTAGCTCAGACGCTTCCCCTTTTCATCAGAAAAGTGTGTCTGGGATGAATCTCTTCAGATGTCCTTATATGAAGAACTTATGAATGTCAAGTTCCAAAGGGGCAGCCATGTCTGACGAAGTGGGATTTTCTCCCACCAAAGCTCATGCAATGAATGAATTTGTTAGCCTTTAAGTGTCACAGGATTCCTTGTTTTTTTATGAATGTCGAGGATCCAAAAAGGAAAACAGAAAGCACTTGATCCACGCAGACACTGCTTCAGAGTCATTTGTCTGTCTTTGGGCCCCATCTTCCCCCCTATTCTGAAAAAGGAACTTATGAGTGGGCAGGTCAGACCATGTTTAATGTGGTTAGTCTGAATGGATATGTTTAATTCCAATAGCCTGAAAATGTCTTCCAAAGGGCCAGGGATTTTGTGACTGTTTTGAGAAGAGAAAATGACTATTCCCATGACCACTCTCCAAGATGAGTTTGGGGTGTTTATTTCCAGCTCTCGGTGCACGCCTCATAATAGCTGGTGCTTATCTTAAAGCCCAGCTCCTGGAATTGAATGAGGATGTAAGAGTGTCAGCTCCCCCCCCCCCCACCGACCCCTCCCTTTCTAGCCTTCATGGCTGCTGAGAAATGCTGCCAAATGTGACCCTTTCTGATTCAAAAACCAGAAGGCAGCTAAAAGAGCCACAATTCTTGTTATATTAAAAAAAAAAAATCTAATGATTTTTAAGCAAATCTCATTATGGGGGGGGGGGTGACTTATTGCATTGGTTCTACTGATTCTCCATGCCACTTCTACCAAAAGCAAACAACAAGAAAATGGAGGCCATGTGAAAGAATCTCACACCCTTGTTATTCCCTAACAAACGTGGGGGTTGACTTGTGAGTAGTTGTTGACTCCACTACTGTGTGTGTAATATGTTACCTCTGTCATCAGGGACTGTTTAACTCATGCTTTGCACTGGGGGAAATGAGGAGTGAACATACAGAGCAATGGAGAATCAGGTCTCTGTTCTCTCCACATCATTACTTTTGAATCTGTGACCCATCTCCCTCTCTCAGCATCTCAGGGGTAGTAGGACTTGGTGAGACAGAAATGAAGCATTCAGGGCATGAGCAGAAGATGATTTCCTTTATGGAAGGGTTAGTTCTCAGCACTGCTTGTGTGATGTTGCTTATGAAAAAGTTGTCTGGTTTACAGGAGAAAAAAACAATCTCTGTATAGTATTAAAATGTGGGTAAAACTCTGATGTCTTCACTTAAGGCCTTACACTGGCCAAACTCCCACTACAAGGCAGTGCCAGGGGCTGCAGAATTCAGATCAATAAAAACACTTACCTTGTTTTTAAAAAAATCCCTCTATATAAGAACTGGTGAGAAATCATGTTTTTCCTAGGAACAATTTCAGTGAAAAGAAAAGATAGTCTTTGCCACTGAAAATTATTTCAATAAAACCTGACCATTTTCCATGAAAATGCATTTTTTTCATTAAAATTTCTGTTTTCAAAGTTTTCACAAAATTTTTGGCCAGCTCTAATATATGTAGAAGTAGCTTCACCTCCATTTCCCTGAATAACCTTTGTTACTGTTCTTGGGTTAGAGATGCTGTTAGACCAGGAATAGTAACAGACTCCTATTGATTTCTGTACAACCTAGGATCTTTGGAAAATCCTACCTGATCTGTGTCCTTAGGTGCCTCAGGCCCTTTAAAAATCTGGTTGTAAGTGACTTTCCTCAACGTCCACAGTAAATTGGTGGTAGAGCCCAGAGCAGAATGTAGGAGACCTCCTTTAATTCCCAGAGGATCCTGCAGATTTGAAGTAATAAAAGGTTATTGATTCAAATCCAACAGAATTCAAAGATGCCACATGCCAAAAATTACAAGCAGCTCTAAAATGCTGCCTGATGCAAACGATCTCCTATTCATGGTTTAACTTATTGCCTCCTTTTCATCCCCACTCTGATTCTCTGAGCCGTTCTTCCACCATTCACAGGCAGCAGTGTGTAACCCTTGGAGAGTCAATCACTTCTTATCCTGCCCTGTATAGATGTCAGGCTGATAGACCTACACTTTCTTATCCTGTGTCATCCTGTTTATGTTTTTTGAAGAAAGCTAATGTTGTACCAATATTTAGGTCCTCTGGAACTTCTCCAGTGCTTCAAGACTTGAAAATAAACATTAACTGTCCAGTGAATGCCTCAGCCAGCTCTTTTAAGACTTTTGGATGCAAGTTATCTAGACCACAGTTTCTCCAGTTTTTAATACCAGAGACCAGTTTGTTGCCTTCCTAAACTGTGTGAGGGAGATCTCAGGGAGAAGCACTGAGAAACACTGATGTAGATTTGCTGATTTAAAAATGTCTAACCTTAGTAGTGGCTCTTTTAAAATCTTCCCGAGTTACTATGGGGAAAAAGAAAGGTATTTCATCATCATGAGATGGCATGAATATACAGTAGCACCAGCACCGTTGTTAGAATTCTTTTTGTACTTAAAAAATCCTTCTTATTGTCCTTACCTCTGGTAGTCATAGATTTGTCTTTGTGTCCCTTTATTTCCCTTACCATTGCCTTCTGATTTTATGGGAATCCCCTTTGTCGTCCTAAAAGTGCCTGGTTCACCTTTTTTTGTGTCATCCATTCTTCTGTAGACCACTTTTGTGTCCCTTCTTATCCATCTCCTCTCTCCACTCTCTAGCCCTAGTAATTTTATTCTCTTCTTATAGATGCATTTCAAAGGGCTGACGGAAGAATAGGCTGCTGGCCCTCAGCAAGGTTGGGGCACACACTACTGTAGACTGTAGACCCACTAATAGAGAAATCCTTTGCTCTCTCACACTGCTCGCCTGGCCATGTCAAAGCTGTGTCATAGCTCATCTGGCATCAATGTGTAGTATTGTTCTTTCTTTATTCAAGCAAAGTGCTCTTTTCCTGCTGGAACATTAGCTGCTTTTTTCATGCGTCTGAGTGCAGCTTTCAGCTGAGGGGGGCTATCTAGAGCAGCAGCAAAGTTCCACCTAGTAAAGCTGTCTTCGGTGCAAGGCCTTGAAGGTCTCATCTTGGGGAGACTGCAAGCACTGTGAGAAGAGATGTGGGCTGAATGAAAGTGTAATTGGCTAAGACTGCTTGGGGAACTGACAGCTGCCAGTTGAGACAGCATCTGGCTTTCACCATATTATTTTTTGGATTGTGTTTGTCTTTACTTCATGACAGTCTGTATTACCATCTGCACAACCTGAGCGATTAAGGCTCACTGAAGCATGCATGGAAAAGACATTAATAAAGTTGTTAGGTGAAAAGATTACAGCAATCCAAAGTTGTTTGTAGACAGATGTGCAAATGCAGTGGGAAAAGGCTGGACAATCAAAAACTAGCCCTTCCCAGTAGCATCTACACCACTTCAACTGTAAGCTCTTTGGGGCAAAGATTGTCTTTTGGTTTTACATTTGTACAGAGCCTAGCCCAGTAAGGTCCTGCTCCATTACTAAGACTCGTAGGGTATGTCTACATTGGCAAATTAGTCTTTAGCCCTTGGCTACGCTAGGCTTTGCCTAGTTCCAACTAGGAAGTTTCTTAGTTCAAACTAGGCAAAGCTCAGTCTGAATTAGTAAGTACCTGTATTAGTTCAGACTTCTGTGCTTAGTTCGAACTAAGTGTACGCAAGACACGAACTAAGGCTTAATTCAAACTTAAAACGTTCGAACTAAGCCATTAGTTTCAACTAGCTGTGCTTTCTAATTTGAACTAAAAAGCCATGGTTAGTTTGAACTACCCCGAGGTTATTGTGGACTAACCTCAGACTTTTTTAGTTTGGACTTGCAAGTCCGAAATAAAATTGTGTATGTAGACATAGCCATAGGTGCTGCTCCAATACAAATAATAACTAACAATAAAAGTGTATTTTCCTAGAGGCCTTGCAGTCACTGGCTACACTGAACCACTTGCTTCTCCACACAGAACAAAACGGTTTCATACAAGCCTCTTCCATGAAATATCTCACTAAATTCTTTACTGTAATGTTGCAAGTGCTCCTGTATGGTGCCCAACCACAGATTACACATTCTTGGATATTTAAGAACCCATTTTACATATAGACAATGTTGGCAGGAGCCCTGAAGTTACTCCTTTTTTTCTTTTCTTTTTTTATAAAGGTGTCATGGATCTCTGAATGTGCCTAGGGATTCAAGTGAATTTGAAGCAAGGAGTCCTGTGGCTTCTTTTGCAGGACTAGACTAACATGGCTGCCCTTTTGGAACCTGGCAAGTGAATTTGAGTCATACTTCTAATGGGAACCTTAATTAGAGAGCTTGAAAGGCCATACTTTCCCCCCAGGTTTGGCCATCTGACCTAGTAATCAAGGCAGGAAATAATTTTTATGCAACTAGGATGCTAAGGCTAAACAGATTGTATTCTAATAACCAAAGATGTGTGGTGGTTTTTGTTTTTGTTTGGTTTTGAAGTGAGTTAGATGTGATGCATGTACTTGACTGTGACTGCGTTCTGTAGACACACACTGAGAATGATACTACTTGAACATTTTTGTCCATGTGTCACCTGCAAACAATATATATGAGGGATTTTTTAAAAGTTGTGAGCAGGAAGACCCTTTTAGCATTTTGCCTGGCAGACTGCACCTCTCACAGGACAGTAGGCTCTCTAGCACCATGCTGTGAATTTAAGCCGGTTGACATTTTCAGTCCGGAATTGTTTTAGCCGAAACATGCATAAATAAATAAATTAAAAAAATCTATAGATCAAAAAAAGAACAAAATTGCTTTTCAATTTAATATAATTTATGTATTGATTTTTAAAATACATTTTATCATTTTCCAGCTTCAAAAAATTATTTTCAGAAAAAATTGCTCTTTTTAAAATTTTTTTGATGGTGAAGAAATTCCACCATGTGGTTAAGATGACCAAAACTTTTATTTAAAAATACTTACTTCAAAAATGGAAAACAATAACTGTACATTTTTCATTTATTTTCAGAGTGAAATAAAAATGGTTTCAAAATGTTATGCACCATGTTGAATCAGCTCTACTTTGAGTATTGGGTATGAACCTAAATGCTGGCCTTGTGGTGGACTTGATCTCATATTTTTCTGATTCTGAATTAAGAGTGCTGTCAGCTGATCCATATACTGACACACATTAGTAGAAGCAAAATTTTGATGAGTGCTTTCTTTAGCTGTACAAGCATCGTTCTTGTCAAGTTTTCCCTAGTTATATATGTTAAGCATTAATACAATATTTTTTACAGAGGTGCAGTTTCCTATGGAAGTGAAGCTCTTAATATATGCTTATGTCTTCATCATCCTTATGTTTCGTGTCATTAAGAAAGAGAAGTAAACAGCAAAAACTATAAAAGGGAGTGACTCATACCTTGAAGCAGGGCCTACAAGAGCATTCATGAGCACAAGCAGCTTTCTTCTGTTGCCCTGTGATATGATCTACTTTTAGGCCACGTGATATTTTATTGTCTATGTTTAAGCTCCATTGCTATTGAACATCTGGTAAAAGGGTGGCAAAAGCTTCTTCAAGGTGCTTCAGCTCAAATGCTGGGTGACATGTAGAGAAAGAAACGTGAATGGCTGGATCTGAAACAAGATCCTGTAATAATAAACATATTGGGGATTAAAAATGGTGCTTTTAAAAATGCTGGTCCTTGTAAATGTGCTGGAGCAGTGTTTGTCTGTGTACTGCTGATGAGGAACATTTGCTTCTGGATTGTTTCTAAAGCAAAGCCAAAACGATTCACTCTGGGGACAGGACTTGGGCTTTGGTGCCCCTTTTTATCCTCATATTAGAAAGATTATGGTACCTCTGAGGTTAAAAAGAGAGAAGATCAGTGGGGGAGGATAATACGGCCAAAGCTAGATCTTGCAGCCCTTACCCGTGTGAATAGCTGTGTTGGAAAAAAGAAGACTGACTAACCGGAGCAATGGGGTGCTACCTGGTTAGGCCCAAAGTGTTTAATAATTGTACTCTGAGAGCTTACACATATTCTGTCATGTGAAGATTTCAGACCACTTATGGAGGTTTGTATGATAACACTTTGACTCTCTCAGCTCCTCAAGAGGTATATGAGTTTGTTCTCTACAGTGTTTAGTTGTTTTTAGCAGGTGAGCACCAATACATTGAGCGCACAATGCTCAGATCTACCTTCTAAACTTTATTGGCCAACTTCAGGCATTTACAGGCTGGCTTTCAGAAGCCCTTAGTGCCCACATAGAAGTCAGTGGCTGTGGTGGCTGCTCCACTTCTTTGAAAATCACATTAGGAAAGCCTATATTTTTTGGTGGGGTGGAGAAGGGTTTCTAGATGTTCTGAGCAACAGCAAATGCAGTTCAAGCAAACAAGAGCTGTGGATGCTTTGGACCTAATTTTTGGAAGCACTAAATGTTTTTAAGCTGGACAGCTCTATATCAGTGAACCTCCCTGAAAATGCAGACCTGAATGACTTGCCACAGGGCACTTGGGAAATCTCTTGGGCAGCTTTGGGAGTCAAATCCTGTTCTCTGAACTCCATTCCTAGTTGTTGCAGGTCCAGTCTAGTGCCTCCTTCTGGACAGCAACCAGAAGCACAAACTGAATCTCCTGGGAAAACCGAGGAATTATATAACTCTGTACTGCAGCTTTCTGGAATTTCTATGCTGTGTGTTTTGAAGATACACTTCTCCGGTGTATGAGCATAGAACTGCTGGGTAAGAGTTTTCAAAGGTCTGGTGCCAGAGGGTTCTCCTTGCAGTCTATCCCCAGCTCGAATCCCATCTTTCATCACAAATGACCAAACATTTGATGGGTCTCACCTTAGTTGCCCTGGGGTTCATTTCTCCCCTCCAGCACTGGTGCAAGCCCTCTGTGCTCCACTTGAAGCTGACAATGGATATGATGAGGCAGAATCAGACTCCATTTGTCTAAATCACAGAAGCCATTTGGTAGGATCCTCTCAGAGAGGTGCAGAGGTGTCCAGCTTGTAACTGAACTGTGAGAGAGAAGGTAGAGGGAAGCTTATACAAAACCTGCCCTATAGCTGGCTCAGGACTCTGCCAGGCATGTCACTAACTTTACTCTAGATTCTTTAGCAGGTTCTGTGTAAATGATGATTGTTTTGAGGCACTCCAGGCAGCATGGATGTCCGTGCCACTTATGGTCCCTGTTTACCTTTCACCCACGCTTAGGTCCTGTGACAACTGGGCCAATTGTTTCTTTAATAGGGCAAGATGTCATTGCAGTGCCCATGGTTTAACAATAACAATAGTCACAGCTCTGGTCTTTAGCCATGCATGGTTGTTCAGCCAGGAATGCCACAAATCAGCATGAACATCCTTGACCATTCAGATTTACTTATTCAGGTTTGGCCGCTGGTGAGTAACAAGGGCTGTGCAAATTTTCCAAATAATAATTGTGCCTCCATGATGCCGTGAGGAAAGTGGAAGAACTCCCCAGGTTGCAGCCAGTTCAGCTCCTCAGGGAAGAAAAAACCTTTCCTGATTCCCCAACCATGTGATGGATCAGATCCACAGATCACAGCTCTGAGACTACCAGTGCAAGGTGGGGCTGCTGGAGCAGAGGAAAAAGAGACTCCGTATGTGGCCTGGGCTAGGATTGACTTTAATCTAAGAGGAGGGCGAGGGACCAAGCATTTCTCTTCCTCCTCAAGTTAGTCAATGATTGGCTAGAAAGTCTGAAGGGGCAGGGCATCCCTGCATCCCTCAGCGTGTGTTCCTTCTCTTTAATCAGGACTGTCCTAGATGCAGCAGCTCCCAGGTTTCCCCCCTGTGGAGGTGTTTTGTTGGTGGTTTCAGTGCAGGCAGAATGCTTTGCACGCAGCCGAGGCCTGAGATCCAGATGGACTGAGTCAGGGGACAGAAAGGGGCCTTACCGTCCTATGAAATGTGGCTGACTTTAGCCCTGTTTGCATGCTGTGTTTTAGTGTGTGGGGTGTGTGTGCAGATGGCTATATGTGTTCATGAGTCATGGTGCTATGGAGACTGTCTTTGTGAGAAGAGGGGGAGCGAGTGAGTGTGATGTGTGAGTCTGTTAGGAGATCTGCTAGCTTTGCAGCTTGCAAGGGGCATCTCTCATTGAACCCTAGAATTAGCACTTTGCCAGGCAGCCAACCGCTCAGGGCAAAGCACCCCTATTACAGCTTTTGGGACTATAATGTTTTGGGACTATAACATGTTGCTATACTTTACTGATGGGAAGACACTGGGAAGGGCCTCTTGTAGCTTACGGACATAAAAAGGGAGCAAATATGGCTGATATACCAAAGTCCCAATTTGTGGTAGGGCTTCCTTTGGAAAGCCCATGTTGCTCATGGTCCTCTCATCTCTTTAGACTCCCTCAGGCCGTGCACTGTGCTGGTGTTGTACACAGTACAGTGAGATTTTCCTCCTTTCAGTGCTGTGGAGTCATGATGAAAATTCACAGACCAAGAGCCAGGGGTGTTACAGGATAGCAAAAAAGATCTGAGGCCATGCACCCCAGCTGCCTTAATGGGCCATTAAGAGAAGCAAAAGTCTGTAGACACCCACTTTAGGAGTGCCCTTGGAATTCAAGAACTTGGAAAAAAAACAGAATTAACTTATTTTCCTAACTTTGAATACAGATTTGACACCTTCATGTAAACCACAGAATCATTCCTAGCTGATTACAGCCTTTCCATTAGTAACAAACATGGCATATCACACATTGCAAATATTATTATTTTTCATATTAAGGTTTTATAAATGATTCTCTGAAGCCACACAGTGTTACACCAGGGTTAATTACTGGGCAGAGGAGGAGATGGGCAGAGAGGTGAGGGAGACAGGTCCTGAGCTGGGGAGCTAAAATCACCTTTTCCAGTAGGGGAAGGGAGAGAGCTAAATGGTCACTCCCCCACCCCTGCTTAATTACAAACAAACAAGAAAACTAAATTTCAAAAGCACAGACTAAATTTTAGGCACACCATATGGTGATGGTCTGCAGAATTCATAAATAGGGTTGTCATTGGCACTGCCAGCTGAGGGATGATCCCTGGGCCACATGCCCCCCCCAACTGACCTCACTGAATGGGTGGGGGAAGGGTGCCAATCCCCACCTACCTCCCTGGAGGTGGGAGGTGATCCCCAACCTGCACTGCTCTGGCTGGCCACCAAGTCACCGGATGATCCCCAGCCTGCTCCCCAGACCCACCTGACTGACCTGGGGATGGATCCCCTGCTCCCAATGCCTCCAGCTCCCCCTCCCCATAGTACTTATGACTACTGTGCAGATGCTGGTCTTAAAAAAAGTAGGACAGAGCCTGTGCAGCAGGGGAGAGACAGATTTAAAGTTTCCTCTTCTCTCTGCTCCCTGTCTGAGCTGGGTGCAACCCTCAACTCAGTTCACAGCTTAGCTCCTTCCACGCTCTTCCCACCCTGCAAACAGGGGACATCAGATGCGGGGCCTGAGAGCAAACATCCAGGACCCATGCCCTGTTGACCCAATGACAGTCAGGGCCATCCCTACAGTAGGACGAGTGGGGCAGCCACCCAGGGCCCTGGGCTTTTGCACCACTGCGCCCCCCCCATGCCAGGGACCGGGCGAGCCAGCCAAAAAGGCTGCCTGGTTCAGTGCTGCCAGTCCGCACCTCCCCTCAATGCCACATGCACTGCTCTTGGCTCTGTGCTGGAGCAGCAGGGAGGGGGTGGGAGGTGGGAGGCAACCTGGGGCCCATATCGCTGCCCCCCCCCCAGCTGCAATGCCTCCAACCTTGTCCCTGCTGCTCCAGCACAGAGCCGAGAGCAGTGCATGTGGCCGGGGTTCACGGGGGCGGGACAGGCAGTGCTGACTGGGGCCACTGCTTTTGGCTGGCTCGCCCAGTCCTCGGCGTGGGCCAGCCGGTGCAGGGGCCTTCCCCTTCCCTTGGGCTGGCTGGCCAGCCCTGGCCCCCAGGCCAGGGCAGGTGAGTGGGGGCCCCTCAGAAGGTAATTCTCCCAGGATCCACACCCCCACAGGGATGGCCCTGATGGCAGTGACACCCCTGCCAAGAGCTCAGATGAGCACAGAGAAACCTCTCTCTGCTAATTGCTGGTTTTGCTCCTGACGAGTGAGCTGAGGGAAAGGGAAGAGTAAAAGGTGGCTCTGATCTATATCTTTTAATCCAGCAAGGGGCCGAAGAGACCCCCCCCAGCACCAGAAAGAGCAGCCACGTGGGTGATTTAACTGGCAGTGGCTGGAACAGCACCTGTGGTAGTTCCAGGGGTTAGGGATCAGTGGAGCCTGTCACACTCTGGCCTCACCTTCTCTCCCACTGTAGTAATGCTGCCTCTTTTTGCAGTGCAACATCACACTCATAGCTAGCCTTGCCATGCCTCTGGCTCTGCGGGCTTGGAAGGAGAGGCATAAAGCTGGCTATGCTGGTTTTACACTAGCCCAGGATTCCCCCATAGTCAGAGAATCCTCATGGGTCCATTTAGGGCTGGTTTAAGATCCTTTTATGTCACTCCATGGCAGTGGCAAAGGATCCAGTGTCAAACTCCTATATGGTTTATGTGACTCTTTTTGTTTTCTCCTGTCGCCTCTGCTATCATGATTTTATTTGTGTGACAGCTTCCGCAGGAAGGACTGAGGCAGCTTGCACCAGAATATTCAGCAGCCCAATGTTTCGAGCACTTGGTTGAAAGGTGAACTAGCCCAGTTCAAATCCCTTCATCCCTTAAGGTGTGTGTGGGGGGGACTCCTGCGCCCTAGCCACTGGGCTAAAATGTGATGAGGGAGTTCCTCTCCTCTACCAGTGATAGTGGCCCCTAACTCCAGAGAGGACTCCTGGCTGTGGATGATTTGCTGAGATAAATGCCTTCCTGTAGATGAGATTTAGATGCTAATCCACATCCCTCTGATCTTCATCTCCAATTCATGAGTCATCTTGTCCAGTGTGCTGATTTTTGTGAATCACAATTGAAGGCACCTAGCTCTCCCCACTCACTGTCCAGGGCCTCTGGGTACCTCCCTCTGGTTTGTGGATCACAGTGTTGCTCCTGTAACTTTTAGGTGCTGTGATGCTCAGGATGATGACACCTGTTGTGCACCCAGGCCCTTGTTTGTCCATCTTTTCCCTTCTCCTCCTTCCCCCTCCTCCACGCTGAGGCAGGATGTACCTAGACTGTCTGATGGATGTTTATCTAACCTGTCCGACTGTTCTCAACTAGAGAAAACTGCAGGCAGCTACCTGAAGGTGATTGCTTCAAATGTGCATCACATACCTACATGTTTCCGCCTAAGGTTATCTTTAAAATGAGAGATCCTTTGATGAAATTCCTAGAGAGCTTTGTGCTGTCATTTGATTCCTAGAGCATCTGATGGATTCTCTTGCCAAGCAGAGTCAGAGATAAATGTTTAATTGGTTTCAAAGGTGTTTATCACTTTAATCTATGCTCAGCTTTTATGTACTCATACCTAACTGCCATTAAATATTATAACAAGTTTACTGTCTTGTGATAGTGTGATGGTGCATGGCTTGGTCCTTCAGCCTTATTCACCAGGGTGCCCCTTGAAACCTTTCACCTGCTATGGACAACTGACCCACTTTCATATTAGCTGGACAGAGCAGCTGGTGCCACTTGGAACAACAGTGGGGTCCTTGAGTCAAATTTCAGAGCATGCAATCACAACCAGGCATGGCAAGTTATGACACTGCTTGGTTGGGGGTTCTCAAGCAGGAGACCTGAGGCACACTGCCCCTTTCCCTGCCCACCACCTGGGTAGCTCTGCCCCTGCCAGTGGTACACACCATGCATAACATGCATATATCTGCAGGTCTGTTACTTATTAAGGCAAAACCTCAGCCAAAATGAATGGGATTCTCATCTTAGTAGGGACAGGAATGGTGAATCAGGCCTGCAGCTTGTACTTCCACTGGAAACATAAGCAGTGGGGTTTCCCTGTATTGAATTGTACCATTGATTATTTCAGTTCCTGCTGTTTTATTTACTTGTTCAGTAATAACTCGCTTAATAAAAGCTGCCCCCCCTCCCACAGATCACTAAAATGCAGACTGTCCAGGGCTTCTGATTTAACACCAAGAATCATCAAATAGAATTTCTATGTCAGCTGTGGAGGATTCTGATTTTTTATGTAACAGAACTTGGAGTTATCTAGGCTGCCTTGACAAATACGGTGATACTTTCGATGATGGGCACTGGTATTAGAACCTGGATTGATAGGTAAATGCGACTTTAAGTGGTAAACATATTATGCAAATAGAGGGTCCTAAATTTTATTTCTGTTGTTTTTCCATACACAACAAAAACTTTGCCTTCTGAATGATCTTTGTCAGAGATTGAGGAAAATGACTACAAGGACAAAAATAAGGACTCTATGAAAGAGCACGGTCTGTCTGTCTCCTTTGTAGCCTGCAGTAGCAACTCTAGGAACAAAATGGCTGTAGCTGTCTTGTACAGATGCAATGTTCTGAGAAACACCAAAGTGCAAATTGCAGAGGACAGAGGCTTTATAGTTGCCTATAGCCACAATTCTCAGTGGATGCATGGATAAGCTTAGGAAGTGACTATGAAGTCTTAGTAGGTAAGTGGCCAAAAGGTCTTAACAGCATATGTCACATGTGTATCTGGTCAAATTTTATGCAAAAATCTTTTAAAGCTTTGGACAGTTTGTGCAACATCACAAAATTATTACTATTTTTATCTCAGTGACCCCATCTGTGAATGGGGCCTCAATGAAATATGACAAGAGAAATATTAAATAGCAAGTAGGAACAAGAGCAGAATGAGGGATTGTCAAGAAATAACAATGGTGTGAAGTTAGAAAATATTTGCAAATTGTCCCTTGAGCCTTTACCTAAGAATGGACAGTATGCAAATACAGTTCAATAATCACTGCAAAATACAACAAGATTTCTAGGGACAGGAAGCAATTTTATTCTTTCATTATGTTATCTCCTTTCTCATAAATGTGTTTAAAAGACATTAATGAAATAGTTTGCATGCAATAGACTTTCTCTGGGACTTCTCATGGTTCTAGGGTCTGAATCTGCCAGGCACCAGGGAGAGGGTCACTTGTAGGATTGTATCCTTTTTGGGTTGGTGTTATAATGATTTTGGCCCAATGTTTTGAGCTGTGTCGAATAAGAGCTGTGTGCAATTGAGGGATGGGAGGTCAAAGGAGCTGTCTGGAGCTCTCTTCTATCCTCAGGCTGGTTCTGTGCTGGCCTGATCCCTGGCACAGTTTAGGGAAGCCTTAGGGTTGTCCTCAACTACCTCAGTTTGTTATAGTCCCTTTGAGTTCATCATAGTCCTCACAAGGCCACCAGCAGCTCTCTGGTCATGTACCCACCACATTATACAATTATGGGAGGCCTAGATTAGAGTTTTGTTTTGCAGACTCTAAGTTGTCCAGGGATTCTCTTTTGCTGGTGAAATCCCCAGATGCCCAGATCTGTTGACTTTTATAGCTCCTTTGCACCAACAAGAAGTTGCAAAGGGGCCATTCTGGAGAAGACAATCTGTATCATTTTCTTTAAAGTGTGACGAGGTGCCCCAAATTTCTCTCATCCCCCTCTGCTATAGAGCGCAAGAGAAACCATTTTGAATGACCTTGCCATCTGAAGGCTCCTCAGTGGTATCTGTGAAGTGAGTCTCAGCCCAGTTTTCTAGTTTCTGAAAACCACCACTTTCAGTGTGTGCTACCTGGAAGTCCTGTTTGGAGTGTCACCCATGGGGCAAGGATTCAGTACCCTCTCAGTCCTTGAGGGGAGTCCCTCTGGATCTGGACTGAGGTACATTTTAGGAGCAGTTAGAGTAGATGCCTCCATTGCCCAAATTGTGCCTTTGCGTAAAGTAGTGTGTTAGGTCTATGAATTTCAGTGGACTTACTCCAGACTCATACCAGCATCAAAGAGAAGAGAATCTGCTGCCATTTGAGAGTGAAAAGTCACTACAAATATTTACAGAGTAGAAACAAATGGAGTTTTGTGATGCACTTTGCAACATTTTATCATCAATTTACCTTCTCCAGAATTACTGTGTAAATACTGATAATATTTTATTCGATCAGCTGTTGTAGCAAATTCACACCCATCACCATGGTAGCTGGTCACCTATTAAATTAATGTAGAGTGCTGGCTGGGAATTTGCTCTTGAAATGTGTTTTTGATAGAAAATGCAATTTCTGCAAAATTCAAAATTTTCCATGGGGAAAATTTCAGTTTTTTGCAGAACTCTTCAGTGTTAAGCTTGAGTTGACCCAAGATTTCAGTTTATTGAAACATTTTGTCTTGGGTTAGTATGATGTTATGTCCACCTGAGTTGTTCCCATGCCTCTTGGGAGTTGTAGGTGTACCTAAAGACTCTTTTTCTCCTCTACAAGCTGGACTCTGTGAGAGAACTACATCTCCAATAACACATTCAAAAACTCCCTGCTACTTGAACTGCTGTGGTGGATCATAGTAGTCAGGAGATCATAGTGTGTCATGGTGTATGTAGTCTGGCTGGGAAGCCCAGTCCAGAGAGAATGACATATGGTAGGAGGCACCTGTTCTGTAGTTCCCATGAGGCACTGCAGCTGCTCAGGGGGACACGGAGTAACACTGAACACAGCCAAAGTGAAATGTTTTCATATTTTCAAATATAAAAAAATTTCCATTTTGCAAAGTATACCAGTGTGTTAACTCTTCATCTCAATTCAAGATGGAGATGCATGTACAGATACTGGAATCAGCTGTGGGATTTTCAACCAGCTCTGTTAGTACATGAGTGCCTAGTGGTGCCTATTAATAACTAAATCCACAGCAAACAAGGAGAGCAAGTACTGCCAGTGCAGAGGCTCAACTGTCACCCAATTTAGAAGTTTAGATCTATGCCACTTGCAGAAGACCTGTCTCTGGATCCCATTGGAAATACTGGCAATGAGCAAATTAACCTCTTCTTGAAACGAAACAAAACGCTGGACTGTCTCAACTTGCTAATATTTATACTCATCTCTTGCCTGTAGATGGCAGTGACCTGACATGATACACAAGGAAAGCAGGACAGCTTTCTAATAAATTTTTCTTTTGGGTTATTTTTGTTGCTGTACAATTTCAGAATGATGTTTATAAACCTTTTAATAAAGGATTTTCAGTTTCAGAAACAAGTTGCTGATTATTTCTGTAATCAATGCTATTGATATTAAATTGCTTTCCAACACCATAGTCGTGCTCTTTCTTGCTTGCTTGACTCTCTTGTATCTGTCACTAGGAGAATTAAACTGAGCTCTCCAAAGTCGTCTCTCTGATGAGCTTTAGAAGGCATCTGCCATTGACTTTGTATCACCCCTTGTGGATAAACATTTGCTGGACTCTAGATCTGACAAGCAAAACGACTAAGCAAAATTTAAAAGAAATGGACTGGGAACAGAGGTGTTTGATTTATGTTTGAAAACTTGGAGGAGTTCAGTGTTCACTGAGGTGTGCCAGAGATTCTGGATTGAAGAACTGAGGCTAGGTTCAGTCTTGTAGCTTGCTCTGTCATTACAGCTGTGGAGATAATTGTTATATTTTTTTCATTTTGCTGGCCAATCTGGAACATTGAAAGTAAAATCAGTTTGGGGTAGATTTGAAACTGTTAAAAAAAAAAAAGCCTGTTTCAGGTTAAATAAAACATTGTTTCAACAGTGGGCAGGATTTCTAAAAATGCTTTTAAAAAATTAAAACAGGGAATTTTGAAAACGAAAAGCATTTTTGTGTGTAAAAACGGTTGAAATAATTTTTTTTGATTTTTTTTCTAATTTTTTTTTTTTGTTTTTGTTTCTTCCTCTTCCTTGCAGATGAACAATTCTACAAAACTGATGTTCACTGGTGAAATGTTCTGGTGTGGCTGAGTCTGCATCTTTCTCTAGGGAAAACATTTCAGATGACAAATTTATTGACTCCAGGTCAAAGGCTGGTGGAGGCTGAGTTGACTTCATCTTGCACTGACTTTGCACTGGTGTAAATGATGACACAAGATGAAAAACAGTGGGGAAACAATCCCAGATTCTTTTCTCACTTACAGCTATTGGAGCTGATGATCATTTACATTGGTTATTTACATTGTAAAGTATTCACACTCACACTTTACTGTGACCCTGCTAGTGCTCTGCTGAAAGCTATATGGCATTTCTATGGATTTATCCGATGTTAAGATATTAGAAATTAGACCTTTCAATTTAACAAAATTGCTGCTTATCCCCTTCTTTCTCAGCTGTCCAACTCATGACCTTGTGGTCTGTCGTAGAACATGGGTGGCATTCGCAGACCCTGATTCTTTTACACTGTCACCTTTTATGCTGCTTTGGACCTTAAAGTGGACGATAAAGTCTCTGAGTTCTGGACTGGACATGGGAGCGTTAAATAGGTCACACTGGCTTATAAGCCTGCTTCTCTATGGCTGAGGTGTGGTGTGGTGTGGTGTGTTGGTACTGAGCTGTGGTGATAGATGCCTTCTGTGAAATTCTCTGGTTGGGGAAGTGGGAAGGACAGCATAAACTGCAGACAGATGTAAGTTTAACCTTGTATATAGTAAGTGACAATACACTACAAATCAAATGCCTACAGAGGAGGCAGGGAAAGCAATCTTGCCTGACAGGAAAGTTTTCTGAGGGCAAGATTCTCAGGGCTCGGTGTGTATAAATTTGTGTATGTGTGAGAGAGAGTGGGAAAGGGGGAAGAGAGTCCAAGATTGCGATGGGTCAGAGTTATTTAGTTTTAATCCACCAGACACAGGAGGGCTCTTCCCCTCTTCTAACATAGGCATCTGTGTTTTTCCAGTGATGTTCTCCCCTCCCATTTGTTGATGCTAATGAGAGTTGGACACATTTGCTTGAGGGCTGAATTTCAGACAGAGGAGAGGGGCCTAGGGATTTAAAAAGGGGCCTCATGATGTTCTGGGGAGGGCTTGGGGCTCCTAGAAACATGGGCATCTTCTGGTTCAAAGAAAGGGGTCAGATCCAAAAGGTTGGGGCTAGCACTAATCTTTCCAGCCATTGCTGTTGGGAAGCAAGAGTCCTGGAGAGGAACAGCCTGAGCACAGCTGGTCTGGTCCCTCAATGCAGAGGTTATATCTCTTCCCTGCAAATGCACTCAGCTTCCATCCCTCATACATAGACACTGAATTATTGTTCTGGCAAAATGGGGGATTACTTTTCTGATGGAAGATAAAACCCACAAGGTCATTCAGGCTGAGAGACTGCTTACACGTCTTCTTAAGAAATAATCGTAACATTTTTGATAGATTTTCAGTTGACCTGGTTGGATAATAACATGTGTGAGTGAAAGAGAATGAAAGCGGGAAACTGGAGGGGCTAATCAGCTCATGGACCATTAAAATGAAAAGCCTTTGGAACTTGAGAAGCCACTTAGTTTCTGGGCTACATTTGGTCCTCATATTTGTGCACTCTCATCAGCAGGGACGATATCTGTGCTATAGTGGCCAAGCAGAACAAGATGCATTGGGGCAAAGGGCAGACATAACTCTGAATTTGTTAGCTAGAGTCAGAGGTAGATTTCTTGTGAGTCAATATCCTTCCTCTGGAGTCAGTGCTCATTTTCCCTTCATTGTAGGATGTTTGTAAAACTCCAGATCTGTGGTGTTTCCCTGTGGCTGTTTATTTGCATCATTTATTTAATAACTTCTGTTACTTCAAATATTGTACGAGCAGGATATAAATCTTCCCCTGAACACTGGCCTTTGGACGTGCCTGCTTTGGGTCTGACGGGCCAGGGATCAGTAAATTGGAGTTAATGGTGTGTTACAGAATCTTTAATTTGTGGGTATTTGTAAAGCTGTCTGGCTGCACAGCACATTTGCCCTGCAGGTTGCAAGAAGGATTTGTTTGTGTATGTGTGCATTGTTCTCAAATAAGATGCGCATGGGACTTCACTGCATTATTTGGGCCTGTTTTGAAGGATATGTCACAGGAGATTTCAGGGAAATTGGGGCTATTCCCTATATAGTGAGGGGAGGGGGAATGCTTTATTTCCTTCTTTTCAGAACAGGGAGCGGATGAGTTGATTAAACAGGAGGGAGCAGAACTAACCAGGAAACTTTTTAATGTAGGCTGCATCTATTATCACACCCAGAGCTATCAAGGCAGCCCCTCTGATGCAAGCACCCTGCCTCTGTCCAAGGTGCTAGAGGAAGTTGTATGGGTACATCCACTCCCAGGAGTGGCTTGTCTCTCAGCTATACTTAAGCAGGGGGGATTTTTCAGACCCTCTTCAGTGCCTTCATAGCTAGATTTGCACTGAGGGGGGGACTCCA
The DNA here is from genome assembly GCA_007922195.1 of Podocnemis expansa. Classification (NCBI taxonomy): domain Eukaryota; kingdom Metazoa; phylum Chordata; order Testudines; family Podocnemididae; genus Podocnemis; species Podocnemis expansa. Next base: position 20,604,363 of record ML682026.1, on the reverse strand, counting down.
GACCAACTCCCGTTCCTCCGTCCCTAGAACTACAATTCACAGGGGCTGCTTGAACATGAATGAAACATGAGCTGTTAGCATTTGATTTTTTTGTTTGTTTATAAATAGAGTTTGAATCCCTGATCCCCTTCCCTGAAGCATAGCTGGGGACAGGGGGAATGTTTGGTGAGGGAAGCAGAAAATATTGTAAGAAATAAAATGCCACTTGTTCTTTCTGGGAACTGCACTCACAACCTACCTCATTCCCTTTTTCTAATGCTCTGTAGTTCCCCAATATCACTACAGTGCTTACTACACAAGGCCATCTACAGTAGTATGAAGAGGCAGACATATGCAGGAGGACTTCCAGCAGTATGCATTGACTCTTCTAGCTGTCATTTTTTGTTGTGTTGGAGGGGAACACAGCAGATTTGCATAGAGGTGACAACAGGATCATGTATATGCAGGTAGAGGATTTAGAGAGGAGGTGGCTCCTTGCCTAACTCATGACTTCACAAGAGAGAGAACCTGTATCCTAGCATAGTGAGACGGAGGCACAGAGGAAGGTTGCAAAGTGCCAGACACCACACACAGTATACATTCCTAGACTCTAAGCTCAGGAGGGACCAATATGATCTTCTAGTCTGATCTCCTGCACAGTACAGGTCACAGAACCTCACCCATCCCCTGCAATAAACCTCTGATCTATGACTATTTTATTAAAGTCCTCAAATCATGATTTGAGGACATTAAGATACAAAGAATCCATCAGCACATGAGCCATGCCCCATGCTACATAAGAGCTTGAAAGCTCGCCACAGCCCTAGCCAACTTGCCCTGGGGAAAATTCCTTCCCAACCCCAAATATGGTGATCAGTTAAACCCTGAACATGTGGGCAAGTCTTATCAGACAATCGCTCAAGAAAGAATTCTCTGTAATAACTCAGAACCCACCCCATCTACCCTCCCTTCTCAGGCCACTGACATATCCACCACCAGTAGGCAAAGATCAGTCAACTGCCAACTAGACTTTCTCATCATACCATCTCCTACATAAGTTTATCAAGCTCAGGTTTGAAAGCAGTTATGTTTTTCGCCCCTACAACACCCCTTGGAAGGCTGTTCCAGAACTTCACTCCTCTCTGATGGTTAGAAAGCTGAGTCTAATTTCAAGCCTAAATTTCTTGATAGCTAAGTTGTACCCATTTGTTCTTCTGTCTACATTAATGCTGTCCTTAAATAATCGCTGTCCCTCTCTGGTATTTATCCCTATGATATATATAGAGAGAGAGCAATCATATCTCCCAGTAGAACTAAACATTTCTTACTAGCTGGCCAGTACAACTAAGATAAACAGCTGCAATTAGATTCACTGTCACTTCTAGTTATCCTGTCATGCTGCTTCTCCAAATATTTGAGTGACTTCTTGGGAATCCATGAAAATGTTACAAGACCTGAAAATTAAACAGATCTGTGCTGGGAAAAAGTTCACTATTCACCATTCTTCTGTTTAAAGTTTCAAGTCATCCAGTCAGGGAGCAGAATTAATGACCTATAATCAAATTACATGCCACAAGAGCAAATGGGCCAAATGAAGAATTCAGAAATTGCCCATAGTCCAGAAAACATAAGTCCAAACTATTCAACAAAGGCTTAACCCCAACCTATAAAAAGCACTATGATCTAGCAGAGCGGGTGCTGGACAGCAGGAAATATCTGTTTTATTCTTGGATCCACCATTGACCAGATTTGTGCTTCCCACCATGCTGCCAGTCGTGCTGTTACCAGGCGTGTTGTGAGGTAAGGCTGGTTCTTCATGGGGAGGAACGTGCTTGTGATTGTGCAAACAAGCACACACTGCTCAGGAATTTTGTTGGAGCTGCTTGCATTTCCCCCTTTGACTGCCAGGGGCACCTATGCACTCAGAGCAAGGCAGAGCCCTGGAGCAGGTATGGATGAACTGATTCCCAGTGCTTGCAGCAGGAAACTCACCTCCACCCCAATGCAGAGTGTGGGAATGACGAGCTATTGTAACCTAGGGGCATCTCCATCCCCTGCAGAGTGGAGACATGGCAGCTACTAGAGCTTGCAAACAGAGTGATTTGGTACCTGCAAGGGGACTATGGGAGGAAGATGGTGGGGCCAGCTGGAGCCTGCTGAGGGAGTAGGTCTGCAGAAGAGGATTCTAGGAAGGGCTGGAGGAAAGACAGGTGTATGGGGCAGCAGGGTCTGGCCTATTTGTGTGAAGGGCGAAGTGGACTTATTTATCTGGTGTGCCCATGTGGCTGAATTTTCCTCCTGTAATTGTCTCTCACTCTGGGTCTGAGCATCAGGAGTTCCAGCACCACGTCAGTCAGAACCATGATTTAGTCTCTGTTAAAAATATCATGGTGGAGAAGGGAATCCTATGACTTTTTTGTGATTCTGACTTGTGAATTTTTGAACTCCTGGTGTTCAAAACTCAGCTTTTGGGAAAAGAGACTCACTTGGATGAAAGCCTGGGGAAAAATATTATGGGGGCAAAGGTACCATTGAAGTAAATGCTGATTTTATTTGAATGAGTGTTTATAGATACTTTTTGAGATTGAGATCCAAAGGGGCAGCCCTGTAATTTCCCCCATCTTCAAAGCATCTGACAAAGTGGGATTTTCTCCCATGAAGTCTCATGCAATAAATATATTTGTTAGTCTTTAAGTGCCACAGGACTCTTTGTTCGTTTTGGGACTGAGTGCATCAGAAAGGACGTTGTAATGTGGATGAAACACTCATTACCTTTTGTGCAGACATATTAAAACTCCCAGAAATGTGGCTTCCAGGAAACTTGGCTTCTAGGAAATCTGCCAATCAGATCTAAGATCAGGATTATTTGCTGTGTTTGTTTAACTCCTCCAATAAATGTCCCTGTCTTTTTTTATACTTGCTCACTTAACATTTCATATCTTTACAAAGTTCAAAAGCAATACCTCATTGAATGTTTGCTATGTTTCTGGCTGTTATCAACACTTCAGGACAGCAGAAAGTAATGTAAGGTTAATACATCAATAAATTAGAGCTCTCTGATTCAGATCCTGATGTCAGTTAAATCAGCAAAAATCCAGAGCAGCTATATTAGATTCAAACTGCAAATGTTTTTGCAAGTTAAAACTCACTGGGAAGAAAATCTTGGATTGGTTGTCTTTATGGGCTTCCAGCTTTTATTTCCTGCCACCCCAAATGCTGTGTCTAAGAACCACTACAAACTGTTTTAATATGTGGGCTTATGTGATCATAACCATACTAAATAATCAGATGGAGGAGGGAGAGAATACATATAATGGTATCACTCCTAGGAAAGATATCAGGAACCACTCGCAACACAAGCATGTGAAACTGATTGGCCAGGAGAGGAAAAAGTGGGACACTATTTGTAGCCACGCTTGGGTTGTGTAAAACCATTAGTCACACTGCTCTCCCTGTACCTATCCCATAGCTCTCAGGGCAACTCCCTGAATCAGTAATTTAAGGGAATTTTCCAAATCCCTTCTGGGAACCCAAGAGACTTTTGGGAGAAGAGGACAGGCTCTGAGGAACAAATCATTCTCTCTTAGCAGAAATAAGGCTGTGTGGGTTGGGTGGAACAATGGAGATGGCGTGTGAGAGTTTCAAGGCCATTCAAGAGACAGTATCAGAAGGCTCTGGTGGTAACCACATGAGTGAAACTTGATTTAGCTTGTGTTGTGATCAATAAATAATGATGATGATGATGATTCATTATTAAGTGCCAACAATGTGCTTGTTCAAATCCCCATATGTATCTGCAGCCTCATTCACGTTTCCTGGCTTGTATTTTTTACCATTCACAGTCGCAAAAGCTTTTACAAAAAGAATATTTAAAACACTGTAGGCCATGTAGGGAATGTTCCTCCATACCAAACTTCCTGTTATAGGAGAAAGAAAATCTTCCTTTCTCTTAATAGCTTGACTTCAGGCCAGCTCTGTGGTAGCGGATTGTCAAATGGTGTAAGCTTTGGGTCAGAAGTGATTGAGTTAATTGCCATAAAAGTAAGAGGACTTTATTTGCATGTCACCATTCCTCTGGTTAACACAGAGTGAACATCACATTAGGGGCACTGGAGCAAACAAACAAGAGACAGAAAGCAGCCAGATTCAAAAGGAGTTGAATAATTTAGGTGGCTGGGTCACAGATACTAAATGCCATTTGATATAAATTAATTTGGCAAGATGTCAGGAGCCAAGTGAAGGAGCATGGGAGCAACCATCTAGTGCTGTACGCCTATGTTACAAGCTAGGGGTGTGATTTCCCCTGCTTGCTTGTATGCACTCTTGCAAGCTGTCGCTGATGTAGTATGAGTGTAAATAGCAAGGTAGCCTTGGTATTGGAGGCATGGCTGACTCATGTCAAGTACAAAGCTGTGTGAAACCAGTTGCTCAACTGTTTCTGTGCCAAACAGCTATTTAGACCCTTGCTGGCTGGACTGAGGAGCTGTACAGTGCAAATCTTGTCCCTACCTCACAGTGTAGGCACAGCCTGACCAGGAGATGGAAAGGTGGATGGTAGAGCCCTGACCAGGATGTCACTGGAACGATGTTGGTGCCTTAGTGGGAAATTCACCCCAATGAGGAGGCTCCATGTAGGGCTGGATTTCTGGTTAGGCATGTGCCAAGGGCTGCTGGCATTCTAGGACTGCCCAAAACAGTGGCAGATTGCCACATGGGTTAATGGGACCTATGTCCAGGGGCTCCAGTTTATTTGAGGACCCCGCATATGTGCCACATGCCCTGCTCCTCCTCCCCTCTTCTAGAGCCCTGCTTCTCTTCTCACAGAGGTTCTTGCTTCTTGCCCAGACTGGAAGTCAGCCTCCAGGGGTGAGTATATTTCCTCTGCCCAGATCTGGCTGAGCTGGTCACCCCAACCCTCTGAGACTGACTGTGATCCATGTGGAGCTGGCCAAGCCAGCCTGTCTGTCCTCTGCCCTCACCCCACCCCTCTGCAGAAATCACAAAGGCCAGCTGTAGGCAGGGGGATGCTAAAGATGCTGTGCTAAGGGCTGTGAAGGTGCACGTCCAATCCTGGTTATAGGTAAGGCTTTCTGTGTCACTGGAGCTGTTTATAGGACTGCAGAAGGGTATGGTAAGAGTGGCCATGCCGCTGGTCCTCTGTAACTCATGTTAGAAAGGTGAGCTCTGGCCTGCTTCTGAATGGACTGGCCTGGAGGGAGCTGGAGCGGCTAGGTGAGGAGACAGGCCATTGGATCTGCTCTTGGTCAATGCTCTGCCCAGGAGCCACTGTATAGGGACTGCAGCAGCTATTCTCAGGGTTTCCCCACAAGTTGAGAAGGAGTGAAATGCTGTCTCTACTTTTTTCTTTGCACAAAACTGGTTTGCTTCTAACTTGTTTGGGAGCGATGAGAATGCAGCAGAGGCTGATCACAAACCTCCCATTGTCCTAATGGACTAAGTTCTGAGGGAGGGTTAAGGGAGTGAGGTTTATTTTGGTTGGGCAGCAGAATTCTTTGTACTAACATAACTGAGGTTTCTGAAGTGGTGAGAGGAGGACCTCAAGTTACCATCTTCAGACTGGCAAGGAATTAAAATGCTAGGACCAAATGATACACTTGGGAAGCTGGAAGCAGACAGGGACCTTGGGCAGAAAAACGTGCAAACGTAACCCTTGTCAGGTGGTATTTGTAGCAAAGGAAGCCATCTTCAAATATGGGGGGCTGGTCTTGACATTAACACACATTGCCTGCTTAAGCCCTCATCTGGAGACCAGGGGAAAAACAAATAGCTCCCTTTGGGTGTCCTTAACAGGTGAGTCTTCCCCTCTGAGAAGCACTGGATCTGCATATGGTGCAAGGAGAGCTTTATTAAGGGGGCAGGGGAACATGGCAATACTGAAAGGGCAAGAAGATTAAAAATTAAAACCCAACTATGGATGGGATATTGGCTTCTTCAGAGTTCTTGTGTGCCTAAAATGGCAGATGTTAGTCTGCTCTCACTGTAAAGAACACCGGCAAAGCTCTGCATTTTTTTAAAATAGAAATTAGGCCTAGATTGACTTCATCAGGAGGGGTTATGTGAATAAGTGCACTGAGATGAGTAAGAGCTCCATTAGCTGGTTTATAGAAATAAGATGCAGAAAAGACCTGTTAGAGCAGCCAGTCCATCTCTCAATGGTGAAAGCAGAGCTGTTCCTCACTGGACATTCCCCACTGTGTTTTGGCCTGCCTGATTTTTAAATGAAATGAAGCCACCTCTCCTGGGAGAATATTCCATCCTGATAGAACGTTGGTATTTATTTAAAAAACTCCAAATCATGGGTAATGGAGAATCATGCGGAGAGCAGTTGCCACAGAAGCTAGTTGTTTTTAGTGAGCATTTGCATCTGGCCTGATGTGCTGCAGACAAGAGATGTTTAAAACATTTTGTGCTGTTTTCATATCAGCAAGTGATTCCTCCATCTCTTGCACCAACATTTGTCACAGTTATTTTGAAGTCTGTTTTAGAAAAGTGTGGACTGCTTCTTACTACTGTTTGGACTGCTTCCAACTGCCATTAAGTGGGCTATTTTATTGTGGGCCATACTGACCTAGAGCCTTCCTGTTCATTCCCTTGGCTCCCTGAGAGGATGGCTCCATAGGAACTGGGCGACCGGGAATTCCCAGCTGGTGTTTGCCTCATTTCAGGAGTGTGGAAAAATCAATGGAGGGTTCCTGGCTTTTCCAAGGGTCTTTTAGTTCTTATGTCCTGCTGCCTTCCCAACCACACGTTCCACAGAGTTCCTCAGGAGATCAGTGTCTGCTCTTTGAGTTGTGTGGAGACAGCAGACCCAATTTCACATGAGGTGGGGAAGATCGAAGTGGCAGGTGCCCTCTGTGCTCCTCTAGTTGGGGCCCATAGACATTAGAGATGGGAAAGAACCATGTGGGTTGTTGAGGCTTACTCCTTGCCATGGCAGGGCTGTTTCCCAAAGTATACTTTCTGCACTTGCTTCTGCTGCTTCTCTTATCATATATCTCTCTGACACCCTGCCATATCTCACCATTTCCTAATGCTCAGATTAATTCTTCCTTTGCTTAGATTTCATCCTGTCACTCCTAGTTTCACCCAATTGGATCAAGCAGGCAAATGCATTAATATGGACAGAATTTGATGTATTGTAAACTCTGAGATTCAGAGTAAATGTGCATTAGGTGTCAGTGTTGTTTGTAGCTGCCTGGCTACAACAAATCAAAATGTTAAGAAATGGTAGATACTTTATGGGGCTATTGTTATCTCGGTGGTCCTGGTGACTTGAACGAATTGCTTAAGCTTTGTGCTTGTGGTTTATGTGTTTGTCGGAAACCTTTGCTAATACCTCAGCCTTATGTCATACAGATGGGTTGAGTTAATCTTCTCTCTCTATATATAGAGAGAATTTGTATAAACAAAGCATTATTTCTTACTGAACCCTCGCTGCTTAATCATTATTTTGTTGCAATAAGGAAGGGACTGAAGGGTTACTTAACCCTGTCTGGGGAGAGTAGCCTGGAATTTTTAGGGCTCCTTTAACCCTATAACATTTTATGAAAAGCATTTTTGTTTTATTGTTAAAATCCTTCATTCAGAGACTTGCTTCCTGGAGAACTCTTCCAATTTGATCTCCAACGGAGATGTAAACTAGCTTATCTGGGATCTTTTAATAACATATTCAGGGCTTTTAATAAACGTGAATTTAATCAGTGACTCTTTTTTTTTTCCACTGGCAAGATAATTTAATATTAACACATCACACCTTATCATCCAATAACACTTAGTCCCTGTAATCTTATGACAGGCTAATTTCTGCAGCAACGTCCCCAGTGTCAAATCTGCTCCATTCCATTACTACCCAGCTACTCATTGAGCCTGGCTTGGTAATGAATATTCTGGCTTCTAAGCCTTTATCTAAGGATTATGAAATGAATGCAGAGTTTAGCTGGAGGGGGAGTTGGTGCTTCAGTGTGCCCAGTGTTTTGTTAATGTCATTGGAATAAATGAAAACCTCCCCACCAAAGATGGAGAACAACACATATATTATAATAATAGAAAGCCCCCAAGCTGGGTTGGCTCTTGCGTTTCAGGGTTTGGGAGAGGGTTTAATGCTAATTGAGAAAGTGGGTGCTGGGAAGCTACAGGACTGCATCATTCCAGGGGTGACAGAATTAGGAGAGCAGCTGCATGGTATCTATCGCTCACATTTTGCATAGAAGAAAACCTCATCATTGCTAACCTGCTTGCCTGAGGAATGCCACAAAGCAGGTGTAAAAGAAGGATGGTGGTTCTTGTTTCTCCATCACCTGTCATCCAAGGACCTCAGAATGGTTTGCAAACATTATCTAAGCAAGCTTTGCAACAAGCAAGGTGCTATCAATTGTACATAAACTGAAGCACCCAGTGATTTAAATCCAGTGGCACATGATGGTTACATCCATGCTGGAGCAGAAAGCTGTAATTTCCAGTGGAATGACAGGTACATGAATTAGCTCTGATCAACCTACTGGGATACAGATAGTGGTATAACCATAGCAGGGTGGGTGGCTGGATGGGCTGGCTGCCATGAATGCATAGCAAGGATCTTGGAAGGAATTGAGGGCAGCTGGCTTACACTGCTGTAATCACACACTACTTCTACTGTACTAGCTCTATTAGAGGTAGTGGGGATGTGTCTCCTTGTGCTGGGAATGACTCTCCCAGCTCCAGTGAGTCAGCATCAGGCTTTGGGATAGAAGCCAGATGTCCTGACTCCTAGTTTCCTGCTCTTATTGCTAGAAAATATTCTTGGCTGCACCAGTGTTCTTTAAAACTATTTGTAGTGAGGGGGCATGGCCTGCCTCTTGAGATGGGAGAGAGACACCTGGTCCAGCCCCTGGTGGGCAGAGCCAGAACTTCCACTCCTGTTCTGCCGGAAGCAGAGGCGCGGGGCAGGAGGGGGAAGTATAAAGGGTGCGATGGGCCCTCTAGTTCAGTGAAGAGAAAGCTGTCAGAGGAGGACATCTCTTCCCCATTGCTTGAGCTGATAGTCTAGTTGCCTGCTGCTGAGGATGTGCTGTGGTTGCCACTAGTCATTTGCCCTGGGGAAACTGGTGACCCTGAATCTCAGGTATGCCCCCACAAAGACTTGAGCTCTAGATTGCTTGGTGCTCAGCCCTGATCCCTCAGCCCATAGACCATGTTTGCTGCTCACTCCGTCCTGCCCTGCCTGAGAACCCAGGGTCATAAACTACTTACTCTCCCGGTCCTGCCTGAGGGCCTGGGCACCAGGGATTGTTAATGCTTGCTTTGAGCCTGTTTGCACAGGTGCAACAGTATGCAGGCATGGCATTTACAAGGAGGAACGGAGACCTACACCATTCTTCATGGAGGTCCTGCAGGCTGCATCGGGCACATCCTTATAGGAACGTTAGAGCAGGTATATACTTAAAATGCTGCACTGATATCACTGTGGTACTGGAATGAAGATGCTCTCTGCTAAACAGAGAGAGCTTGCCCATCAGTGTAGTTTATCCAGCCCCCCAAGAGGCAGTAGCTGTGTTGAGGGGAGAAGTGGGTGTTAAGCCAGTATACCTATGTAGCTCAGGCATGTGGCTTTTTCACACTCCTGAGTGGTTTGTTTACAGCAATATAGGTCTCTCATGTAGATGAGACTTTAGTGTTTGTGAAAAAAAGAAACTTACAGCTTTGGTCAGAGTCAGGGAGGTTATTAGACAAGGGCTGTGCTACCTGCCTTCTCTCTATCTTCCTCCCAGGTCCAGCCCATCCAGGTTGACCTGCCCCTGATAGAAAGATTCTGCACTTCTGGACCCTTTCTGAACAGAGTTGGTGAGTTGTCCTCCTTGGGAACTAAACAGAGAACATTGCCTCCTTCAATTTCTGGCCTCTGTCCCAATCTGAGTCCTTCGCTGTAGGTCTGAAAGGCAAGGGGTGAAGCCAAGGTATCAGCAAAGCCTCTTTCCCACTGCATTCTGCCCTTTGCACTTCTCAGAGCTGTGGCAATGCCTGCTTCTGACACATTGAATATGTTTTGATTGTTTCTCTTACTGCTGACAGATGGTTCCTTTTCCTAGATTGTAGACTGTTTGGGGCAGGGACTATTTCTTCCTCTGTGTGTGTGGATTTAGAGCATGTTGTGGCCTGCCTGTTATGAGTGCTACCAGTGCATAGGTTTGTAGATTGATAGATTTTAAGGTCGGAAGGGACCAATATGATCATCTAGTCCTACGTCCTGCACAATGCAGGCCACAAAACCCCCTGCCAGCTCCAACAATAGACACCTAACCTATGATTGAGTCATGGAAGTCCCCAAGTCATGGTTTAAAGACTTCAGGATACAGAGAAACCATCAGCAAGTGACCCATGCCTCACTGCAAGGGAAGGCGAAAAATCCCTAGGGCCTCTGCCAATCTGCCTTGTGGGAAAATCCCCCCCTGACCCCAAATATGGTGATTTTTGAATGTGTGGGCAAGACTCACCAGCCAGAAACCTAAAAAAGAATTCTCTGCTCCAATTCAGACACCCCCCCCAACCTATCATCACATCACCGGCCAGGGGCATATTAACTATTAATACTTAAAGATTAGTTAATTGCCGAATTAGGCTGTCCTGTCAAAACATTCCCTCCATAAAAGTATCCAGCTCCATTTTGAAGCCAGCTACCACATACAGATGATAATGTCTCATAAAGACCCTAAACAGAGAGAGACCCTGAGGCACATGTATGGAGGGAAGGTTAAGGTTATAACTCAGCATTTCTGACAGGAAGAAATGATTAGATTATTTGTATTGCAGTGTTGTCCAGCCCAGGTGAGCCCTGTGCTCAGCCCTGTGCATATGGCAGCAGACAGTTCCTGCCCCAAAGAGTTTGCAATCTAAATAGAGAAGGTAAAAGAAGGTGGGAAAGGAAATGGGGGTACCGAACGGCAAAGTCATTCACTTGGAGTCACGCAGCTGGTTAATAGCCCAGACAGGAACAAACCCCAGCTGTTTTGAGTTCCAGCACCGTGTCCTAGCCAGTAGCCCATACTGTTTGCCATGCACTCAGAATGACACTCCCAGGATGTTAGGTGCTAAACAATTCCATCCCAAGGAGTATTCCCTTGCCTCATCTCACTTTTTCTGAGAGAAAGGCACCTGCATCAAAGTTAGGGCCGACTCTGGACCATGTAGGATCCCAGCGAGGCGCATCTTCAGCACTTCCCTGCTCCATTTGTTAAACTTTTGAATACCCTGTTTTTTATTTCATTTGTATCTCATTTCATGACTTTGATGCACGATTTGCACGCATGATTTATCCCTGTCATATAAAATGATAAATTTGCACACTAGGATCTGTAAATTTGTGTTTATTCATGCTGTATATAAGCAAAATGTAGTTTTTAGAGTCTGGAAGGCTTCACAAGATTCTATAAAGGTCCAGAACATTCTAGAAGGACAGTAAAAAATGAAGCCACATACGGAATACCTGAAACGTTTTACTTCAAACAGTCTATTTTCCCTTTTTTGCTAACAACAAAAATAGCACCTGAATCTGGTGCCTCATAAACCCAGGAATTTAGACGGTTGCCTGCCCGTAAATCTGGCCCTGATCAGAAGTCTCATGGTGAGTGGACGTGGGAATTCACTGAGGTGGGGTGGGGGAAATGTGGTGGAATCGCTGTCCCCTGAATGCTTTAAATCAGGATGGGGGGGTCTTTCGAAAAGAGATGTTTTAATCTATCAGAGTCAAATTGATCAGCCCGATGTGGGGACTGCTAAGTGAAATTCTCTGGTGTGTGTTATGCAGGAGGTCAGAAAAAATAATCATAGGGGACCTTTCTGGCCTGAAGATCTATAAATTAATGGAGAATAGTAACACTGTTGGTAAACTGATGGGTCTGTGGCAAAAGCCAACGATGTAGGTTTGCATGAGATTTCAGGAACCCTGGGTGCTATTTCCACTTCTGCCGTGAGCTGGCTGTGTGACTATAGGAAATTCACATGACCATTCTGCCTCTGTTTCTCTGTATGTGAAATAACTTAGTCTATAATAAGTGGGCCCTGAATTTTCGTAGTGTTTGAATCCAGAATTGTGCTTCAGGCCCATTTGTTGTAATACCTTTTACCTACCTTATGGGGGATGGCTGGTTTGTATGACCTTTGTCGCTATTATTATTTATGTGGTATGTATTTTAGGGGTCTGGGCTCCATGGAGCTAGGAAACAGACACAGATTCAAAGCATGGTCGTTACCAAGAATAACATGATGCAGTGATGGCTATGTAGGACAGTGGTCTAGGTGATAGATTGGAGTGCGTTAGCTTTTCCTCTCCAGACCTTCAGTCTTGCTGTCAGCACACTCTGTATGTGCCATTCCTAGTCCCAACCATGTGTCAGGAGCGTGGCTGGTTGCTTTTTTCCTGCTTTTCTTCATCATGGTGCTAGCCGCCTTCACTTACTTTAATATGTGCAGCTCAGAAGTCAGAAGATGAAGTGAGCTCATTTGGCATAATTATCAGAGGTGTCAGGAATGTGAAATTCAAGGCAATATAACTGTCCTGGAGCCATCACACCTTAGACAGCCTGTCAGCTCTTGATGCTGCCAGGGTAGGAAATGCACCTGCTTCTTCAAGCAGAAAATAGACGGTTTAAAAAAAATTGGTAAAGACTAAACTGCTATCATGTTTTTATGTTTAGCATATGCTTTCAGTGCCTGCTCTGCTGCCCCCTCCCCTCATCACACTCATCTGTCATAAAACCTTAGACCTTCACAGTCAGAACTGAGATGGGCAATATGGCTCATGATTCAAAACAGGGTCATTTGATTGCTGTTCTCGGAGCTAAGAGTAAGCACGGAGGAAATTTCTGCTGCATGCATCCAGGAGAGTCCAGAAGAATAAAGCTGTCTACTTTATTTCATGCATCTGATGAAGTGGGATTACACCCATGAAAGCTTATGCAATAAATTAATTCATTAGACAACAAGAATCAGAGACTTTTGTTCCATATAGGGGTCAGTTTCAGTAGGAGATTAGAGGTTAGCCAACTGGTTAGACAGCCACCACCAACTCTACTTCCCTTGTGTTACTTGGCAACATAAGTGCTTTGTGTTCTCTCCAGTTTGCACCCCCCAGAAATGGGTTCCTCTATGTTGGTTTGCTCATAGTCATCTCTACAACAACATGCAGAAATTAACCTGCCGCTGCTGTCTCTCTTTCTCGGCAAGTGCCTAATAATGAATTCAACAAAAAATAATTACCTTGCTGTAAACTGGGTTTTAGCATATGAATTAGAGTTTAACATATGAAAGGACTTTTGATGCTGTATAAAATTGATATAGAAAATGACCGTAACAGAATAACAAATTACATTTTAAAAGACAACTTTATCGAGCACAGATTGAAGGCTTGATGGCTGGAAAGAAATATCTGTGTTGGAAAGGGGGAGGAGAGGAATCATATTTGCTTCTCTAGCTGTCCTGCGCATTTTCAGTGCTATAATTATAAAAGCATTTGTACCAAGTGAATATTTCTCATGATTCTTGTACCCTCAATCCCCCTGCCCCCTGTTCCATATTCCCCATCTTTAGATGTGCAAGTAGCATGGGCTCAGCTAAGAAATGTGGTTCCAGGTCAGAACAATGTTTTCCCCAGAGCAATGCAAATTCCAGGGGAGGTGACAGGTGTACAAACCAAAAGTAGACAAAATGGGGCTGTGTTGACTCTTTGAAAGCATGGGATGAATAAGGTGCACCTTGCTTGTCTCTTGCATGTTCAACAATTTTTGACAAATCCTCACCTGAGTGAAGTGAAAGAAGGGCTTCTCCCCCATTCTATTCTCATAGGCAATCAGTTAATAATTTAGTGCAAGCTGATAATATATTTGGTTAAGAATGTAGTAAAAGTATGCTGATTGGTTAATAAGTTGGATTGATTAATTTTAAAGTCACAAAGTGTTTTGATATCCTATGTTGCAAAGAGCCTCAGGAGACACATTAAAAAGTCACTTGCGGCTTGCAAGCCTCGGTCTTTGAATCACTGGTTTAGCTACTGATGAAATTCAGCAGTGTGAGGTGCTGTTGCTTTTTTCTCCGTGAACTGTTTTATGATGTAATATATGATGGGTTTACATGTTGTGTGTGAATTTAATCAACCCCTTTTGAATTCTGGGTCACTGGGCTCTGATGAAAGCAGAAAATGGGGGGGAGGGGCTGTTGTGATAATTAGGGCAAATTTGTTGGTCTAATTAACATAACTGTGCATACCACTGGAAGAAAAGAAGGTGGGAGTTGGTAGGATGTCTCAATAAGTTGTAACAATAAATGCTGGTGGGGGAAAGGTTCAAAAGGGAGATGGACCGAATTAGTCCAAAGAACAGGCCGTAGTGGTATAACTCAAGGACTGTGTTAAGATCATGACTGGTAAACCAGACAAATGTGAGACTGGAAATTAATGATCCAAAGTTGGTGTGTTGGAAATTAGGCCTAATGGATGGACAAAATAATGAGGGTATGAGCTAATCTGCCCATCACTCCCTTCGAGGATTCTCAGGAAGAAACATGGGGGTGGGGTGGGGGAAGGGAAGCTGCCTATTGCAAACCTGGCTGAGTGAAAGAAAATGGGTGAACTTCACCGTCATAGTTGTTACCCTCACCATATCCTGTCTCCCTGAACCGCCTTTGTTCTAACCCTTAGAGATGACCTAGCTAGAGAGAGGGACCCAGCTGGCCACCTCTAGATCATCTGGGATGTGAAACTTTGTCACCACACTTCTGGGTATGTGCTTTTCCTTCCCCTTTCCTATCCCTCTTCTTTTGCCTTTTGTCTAATAAGAGTCTGGCTTAACTCACTAAGATTGTATAGGCTACAACACTGGTCTAAGCTCAAAGACCAGAAAGAAGCAACCAAAAGCAATGCCCTAAACAGACTGATGCTGGTGCAAGTTTGCCGGGTCCTGAAGTGGTGTTCTGCCTGTGTTTTTTGGCTGTCAGGTTGTAAGTGAAAGTCAACATCAGAAATAGAAGCTTCATTTTCTATCTTTGCTGTTCTCCTCTTTTCCCTGTTGTGAACGTTTGTCTTGTTTTGTTTCCTAGGAAATGGGATCAGACTTTAAGAATAACAATAATAACAACATCAGCAGCCCATTTCAACTAACTTTTCCTCCTTTCCCCAAAAAGGACACTTATTACTATCTGTAGTACCATGTAAGATATTGTTAAACAAGGAGGTTTTTCCTTTTCCTTCTAATGACCCTCTACAGTGAAAGGCAACAAGGGATGTTGTTCAAATGTAATTTTTTACTTAATACCTTACATTTCAAATGCTTTAACTCTTCTTTCTTCTCTGTATCTTTAATACAAGATTTAAAAGGTTCTAATGGTGTTTTTGCCCTGGTCCTAAGCAGACTAACATCTCTGTATACCAAGCCCTGAAACTTGTTTAACATGGTTTAATGTTGGGAGATGACAGGCTCATGTTAACACCTTTGATTCTTTGGGTCCATTTATTCCATCTAAATTAATGCAACAGGCTCACAGAACCTAGAGAGAAAGTAGTGGCAGTGGAAAAATAATGAAAAAAATAGGGAAGGGGTAGCAGGTCTTGGGGTCGGATGAGGGAGATCCAGAACAGAGAATCCCAGACAACATCCACTGCTCTGAGGGAGAATCTAGGAAGTCAGGGGATGCCACCCTCAGCAACAGTGTCCAGGTGCCTGATTTAAGAAGTGATGGGAGATACATCCCAGTCATAGTCGCCTCATAGGAATGGAAGGGTCATGAAGGCTGGTCAACTGCTCTCGCAGGCAACCCCATCATAGAATCCCATTCACAATCTTATCTGGCTTCCTTTCCTCAGGCTGACTGTTGGCCATTTCATCCAGGGCCCAGGAAAGGATAATGAAGAGGTCTTAAGACTCTGTGGGGATGCAGGTGGGCTGTGTGTAAACAACCAAATGTGAGGACAAATGCAGACAGAGCCTGACTGAGAAGTTTTGTAGGGGGTGTACAGAGAATTGCAATCTGGCACACTGCAGGTGGACATATGCTAGGATCCACCTCTCGCTGAGGAAGGGGTGAAGGGCATGTTGCTGAACTGCACTTTCCTGCACTCATGGCTCTGTGAAGGAGTTGCCAATTTGTGTCTCTGCTGTGCTGTGTAGTCATGGTGGAGTAAAAGCTGGCTCACTGGGTGAATTTACCCAGTCAACAGCTCTAGAGACTGAAGTCAACAGAGCTTTCTGACTATGAGTTACAGTGGGGTAGGTTTCCTCACATTACCTGGCCAGGATGCCTCAGTCCTGACCTGGAAAGACTTCCTTATGGGAAGAGGGGGTCCATTCCCAATGCCTACACTCAGTCCCAGCATCAGTGCTGAGGCTGTGAGCAAGTATGCCAGTTGGGAGGTGGACACCAACTGCTGGGAATTGTTCTTTTCCTGCAGAACGTGTCCTTTCCTGCCGCACATGTCCTTTTCTGCAGAATGCCCCACAGCCATCAGAGGCGGAAAGCTTTCAGCACCGCTGATCATGGGCTAGAGGTGGAAGGCTCTGCTATTGCCCACCATTATGGAGCACCTGAGAAATTGTATCCTCTCCTCTTGGCCTCCTCACACTTTCTGTGGAGCCTTCCTGCTTCAGATACACTCACATTACTGTACCTGGCCCTTTAACATCTCTCTGCAGCCATGAGAGCACCAATCAGGCCCTAATTGGAGTCATCTAGGTGGCTGCGATGAGCAGAAATTCTCTCTGAAATCAGACCTTCATTTCACTGGCTGCCAGCATACGCCCAATAAGCAACAGTGATGAGGACAGATGACGGCAGTTTTCTTAATGGCACTGACAATGCCTCTAAGTAGCTTATTATTTTGTTTTCATCTGGTGATTGTTCCATTTCCTTTCTCTTCCAACAGAGAACAAAAAACTATCCTATAAGAGATGTACTTCCCTGCCTCTCCAGGGAGCAAACGCTTCTGCTGTCCGGCAGTCGAAATGAGGGCCAGGAGTTTCCCCTCAGCCTGCACACTGAGCCAGGTGTGGCACCTCTCTGAGGTGCAAGGAGAGTGAATATAGGGGCCAGCTCCAGACCCTGCATCTCCCTCACTAGAACTAGTAGCTCAGTCTCATGGCCTCAGCCAGGTATAGCTGAGGCAAGCAGCGTTGAGCCCAGGCCACTGGGCCCTTTTCTGAGCACCTCCATGCCGAATAGTGAGTGATGCTGAACTGACTACCCCTCCTACTCCAGCCCAGATTTCAGCAAGCTTTACATTTTCTATGGGGCCATCTCTCCATGGTGAGGAGAAAGTCTGGTCTGGAATGAGCAGTGGTTGAAGTGTAATTTGACAGGCCCTGGAACCTTCCTAATCTCTGGGCCCCCTTCCCATGCTGTCTGGGCCCCCTACATGCATGAGCGGGCCCCAGCCCAGGTAGGCATCTGCAAGCACTTCTCAGTACCATTGTGTCGGTTATCACTCCATAAAAATATTTATAATTTTATATGTCATTTATGTCTATATCAATTATTGTTACAAATGAGCAGACGCTGCACAACACAGTAAGTATTGTGATTAATAATGAGATAATTAAATAAAATGTGATATGTAAATGATTGAATACAATGCAAGGCATAAGCAGAAAGAATCAAGACAGACAAAACCACAAAACTGCATTTATTTCTTGCAGCAAAACACAGATATGCAAACTCTCATTAATATCAACATACATACATTTTTGGTTGACGCTAACTTCAATCATAACAGTTTATAAAATCAATTAATATTCTTCTGTTGTCTGTCACATTGATTTCATTGCTGCACCTTCATCTCGAAGGCCAGTCTTTCTTGAGAGACCCTGAATGTTACTTGCTGCTCTCTAGTTTAAAAGTATCCAGCATTTGACATATTTTAATACAAGTAGAGATCTGTCAGATTTGTGGGGC
This sequence comes from Podocnemis expansa, assembly GCA_007922195.1. Classification (NCBI taxonomy): domain Eukaryota; kingdom Metazoa; phylum Chordata; order Testudines; family Podocnemididae; genus Podocnemis; species Podocnemis expansa. The sequence continues at coordinate 20,586,456 of ML682026.1, read as the reverse complement.
CCGGGAGTGGTGTTCCTAGGCATTCCCTATGTACTTTAACCCCTGGGAATAAGCACCGAGATGGGAGGGAGGAGGTCCCAAATTCTAATACTGGCTCTGCCACTGACTCCCTGTATGCCCGCAGGGAAGTCTCCTCCTCATCCGAACAAAGCTGCCCAGTCATGCAGTGCTGGTGTGTGGAGGTGGTAATGCCTGTGTGTTGCATCACACATGTGGAGCCATTCCTGGTGTTAGTCCAACACTGCAGTCCAGGGGTACAGTCAACAGCCAGATGGGTGACCTTGCACTGGAACCTCTTTGAGTCTGTCTACACAGCAAAGATAAATGTGCAACTGCAATGGGCTGGCTGACCCAAGCTTGGGCTGCAGGGCTGCTTTATTGTAGTGTAGTCTTCTGGGCTTGTCCTGTAGCCTGAGCTCCGGACTGGGACCCTGCCGTCCTGCAGGGTCTTCTAGAGGTCGAACTCCAAACTGAGCCCACAAGTCTACATAGCAATGAAACAGCCCCTTAGATCCCATGAGCCCCAGTCAGTTGGCCTGGACCAGCTGCAGCAGTGTAATATCTCTGCAGACAGACCCTGAATGTGGACAAGGACTCACTGGCAGTCTGGGACAGGAGCTGGGCAAGTATCTAAAAATCCCTTGCTAGGGGAAAGACAAGAGGGTAGATGATGAAGATGAGCTAGCCACAGGATCCATGACAGAGAGCTAGGAAAGGAGAGTGGGAGAGGGTGAGTGGCTGTAAACAGGAGCCGTGAGCTGGGAAAGATCGGGGAGGGGGGTTGTGGCAGCAAGATAGAGTCTGATTGACACATTTGAGCCACGAGCAGTGCACTGTTCCATCAGTCTCTCATTGTGCAGGGAAGGCACTGTGAAATGGAACCAGATAATGGAGCAATTATGGTTTCCCAGTAATGACAGCCTCTCTTTGTATGGGGCATAATTCAGACTGCGTCACTGCAAAAGACTGTGTGTGTTGGGCTGGGGGAAGCTGCCACTCCCTTGGTGGTCAGCCAGTCCAGTGTTTTCCCAAACAAGGGGCTGAGTGTGAATGGGAATGCATGACGTGAACAGTCTCAACACCTGGGGGAGGGGGTCTTCTGAAGGGTGAGGGAATTAGTACTTTAGAAACATTATAGAGCTCTGGGAGGGAAGACACTGCACTGAATAGTCAGTGGATTCTTCACTGAGGCTACTGGACTCGTACAGACCCTGTGGTTCTTGTAGATTATGTCTACACTGGAGGTGCAAGTTCAGATCAAGCAGACATACCTGTGCTAGCTCTCACTGAGCTAGTGTGCTAAAAACAGATCAGCTGCCATGGTCGCAAGGGCACTGGCTTAGTATTTCTCAGTGACCAGTCTGTGGACCAGTGTTGGTCCCTGAGATCTCATTGGTAGCATTTTGGAAGGCATCAAGCTGGCGGCTGGTATCAAAAAAGCTGAGACATGGTGAAGCGGGCTGGTTCCAGCTGCGCCAGGGACAATGCCGTCTCAGACTCCAGGTACATATTCAGGGGCCAGTTTTCAGGCTGCAGTTGTACTCTATTGTAGCTCACTACCTTGCTGAGAGCTAATGCAGATATCCCTATTTAAGTTGGAGGATGCACCTTCAGCTCCTAGGTAACTTGGCCCTCAGTGACCCTTGCTCCCAGACTGCCTAACACATTCTCTTAAAAAACAACAAGGAGTTGTGTGTCACTTTAAGACTAACAGATTTATTTTTTGCATGAGCTTTTGTGGGAGAAGATCCTACTTCCTCAGATGCTTCGAAGATGGGTGAACTTACAGAAAGGAATGAAACTAAATGCAAGGGGGTGTAAAACATAGGATCAGGTCATACAATAACAACAAATCAGAGCAGTTTTCAGGTTCAAACACAACTCCTTGTTGTTTTTTTTAATGGACTAGACTAACACAGCTATCCCTTTTGAAATTAACACATTCTCTGCTGACTAGTGTCGCCTCACAGGGGCAAGGATCCCCTCTTGTGCGCACCCTGAGCTTTGTCACCTTGAAATCTCTTCTGTTCTTGAGCTGTCTGGAGGTCTAACTGATCATCAGCATGTACTAGAGTAGTCCTATTGCCCAGCCCCATTTGGTTCCCCTTCTTCAAACAAAACCGCTAGTTTAGGACAAGATCCTGCCGCCCTTGTTCATATTGAGTAGCACCTTGTGTCAGGAGTGGCTGCACGCATTTCAATGTGCTACATGTGGAGTAAGAGACTATTCACCTTGAGCAAAGGTGGCAGGGTTTGATCCTATATAAAGGGAAAAGGCAAAAAGGAATGGAGGTGTCAAACTCACAGCCCGCAGGCTGGATGAGGATCAATTTTTTTTTTGTTATGATCAGAAAATGGACTGCAAAATGACACTTTCTTGCTCTGAATGTAGAGAGGGGAAACGGTTGGGGAACCCGTGTGGCCACATGGCCTGCAACAGCTGTCCTGCTTTTCAGTGTGCTCCTCCTCAACATTATTTGAGTTTGATACCCCTAATCCCTATGTGTGCCCTGACGTGTGTGGAACAAACCAGCTCGTTTATTGTGTCCAGGCCTTTTGCCCAATGCACAATCATACTGTGTGTATTCAACCAATGCTTTTCTTGCTCCAGCATGGAACATCTTAAGCAACGGGCTTTCCAGCAATGCACATATCAAACCATTCAGAACAGATGAGACTAAAGACAGCTGTTGGAGCATATTGTTACCTGGCGATTAAAACCTTGTTTAGAAATTGTTCTGTTGAGGACATAATTTATTATTCTCAGGCAAAATGTTTTTGATGAGAGAAAGTTAGGATTATAAACATAGATCAATTGCTTTGGGAGGGAGGCCTTTATAACAGGGTGTAGTTATTTAAAAAGTTGTTTGGAAAGTTTGAAGACTTTAAGCATGACAATAATCTCACATGTCTGGAAATTCATAAGAATCTTAGATCTGCATCAGCCTCGATTGCCGCAAACTCTATCTAGTGACTTAACATCAAGTCCAAAAGAATCGTTGCAGTTTCTGCTCATGTTCTTATATTTCCTTTATAGCTTTTAATGTTATGATGATCATAGCCCATGAAGTTTGTGCAGAATACCAGGAGACTCTGTGATCATTATTTGCCCAGAGGACAGGGTCAAGATGGAAATCTAGCAGAATGTGGATATTTGTGTGTGTCACTCCCATGGATAAGACTGTGTGGTTGGCCTTTGTAGCGATGGTGGGAATAGTGGATTTGTATTGGCTTTTGTGTCTTGACTTCTGATTTTTTTTGTGCAACTAGTCCAGAGAGGAGCAACATGAATGATTAGAGGTCTGGAACACTTGACATATGAAGGAATATTGAAAGACCTGTGTTTGTTCAGTCTGGGAAAGAAGAGACTGAGAGGGGACATGATAACAGGTTTCAAGTACCTAAAAGGTTGTCATGAAGAGGGAGAAAAAATGTTCTCCTTAACTGCCAATGATAGGACAAGAAGCAATGGACTTAAATTATGGCAAAGGAGGTTTAGGTTGGACACTAGGAGAAAATTCCTAACTGTCAGGGTGATTAACCACTGGAATAAGTTGCCCAGGCAGATTGTGGAATGTCCATCATTGGAAGTATTTAAGAAGAGCAGGTTAGACAAACACCTATCAGGGATGGTTTAAGAGGGTACTTGGTCCTGCCATGAGTGTAGGGGACTGGACTCAATGATCTCACATGGTCCTTTCCAGTTTCCTGTGATTCTAATTGTAAGGTAATGACAGGTAGTGATGGTGGCATGAAGACTGAATCCCAAAGGACACATATGAGCCAACCACAATATTTTCATTGTAGTGGAGATGAAGGATGAGATGTGGTCAGAACTTTGCACTGTGTCTCAAAGGTGAGAGATTGTAACATTTGGTGGTTCTGTCTGGAGTAGCTGGCTTATAAAGGGTAGGTAAACAATGAAAATTTGGGGCTTGCTGTATCTCTTCTCAGTGTAGCCCAGAGATTATTGTATTTGGTACGGAATACAAGAATGAGGGTGTGTGAACAAGGCAAATGTTCCACATGACATGTTGCAAAGGCAAGTGTTCCAGGGATACGGGCAGAGGTTGGGCAAGAAATCATGAAAGGGGCAGCGTTAATATTGTTTGTGGAAAGTAAACTGAACTTCTGGATGGTCCCCTTTTTTTTCCCCCTAAACAGTTAGAATTTCTGGGCTCCCAGGCACATTTCTAAATACTAATACATTTCTTATAATTTTTTTGGTAGTAATTAACCTGTGTTTTACACCCTTGGTCTTCCTCAAGTGTTTGTCTCAAAATTTCTTAGGTTTTATCCAAACTTTATTTATAACCTTGGTGTGTGAAAACTTATATGGCTGGCATTGCAGCAATTCATCTGTCTGTCTGCCTTAGGTACCTGTAGAGCTCCTGTTACCATAGTATCAAAGCACCTCACCATCTTTAATGCCTTTATCCTGACAACACCCCTTGGAGGCAGTGCAATGTGATTATCCCCACTGTACAGATGCCAAAGAGGGGCACAAAGAAGCTGAGTGGGTTTTTTGCAGTGTTTAAGGCCAGAAGGCAGCATTCAACCCTCCTGTTTGGTCTCCTGTACATCAAGATCATTACTTTTCACCCAGCTACCTTTGTATTGAGACCAATAGCTTATGTTTCGCAGAAGCATAATGGCTAAAGCACATGTTCCATAAATTGTTGTAGCTATGTTGGTCCCAGGATATCAGAGAGGCAAGGTGGTAGAGGTGCTGTCTTTTACTAGACCAACTTTTGACGGTCAAAGAAACAAACTTTCAAGCCACAGTGACCTGAGGAAGGGGTCCGGAGCTTGTCTCTTTCACAGAGAGAAATTGGTCCAGTGAAAGATATTCTGTCATCCACCTTTTGTCTCTGGATGCCATTCTGGAACATAACAACCTTGATTAGAAGACATCAAGCGATATAGAAACTAGCGCTGCCCTGGACTGTCTGGGCCAATAGTTAATCAGCCTTGCTGTGTGGGTTTTTTGTTTTTTGCTTTTTTTTTTTTTTTTTTTTACATGTGTGTGTGGTGAGCTAATTTGTCATTTAAATTTGTCTGGCTTCAGCTTCTAGTTACTGGATCTTGCTCTGCGTTTCTCAGGTAAATGACAGATCCCTGTAGTATGCAGCATTTTTGGATGGTGAAGGTATTTATATACTGTAATCAAATCACCCCTCGATCTTCTTTTGGATAAACCCAAACAAAGGAAGATCTTTACGTTTCTCATTGTAAGATATTTTTCTCCAACCATCAAATTTTTTTTGTGTTTCTTTTCTGTACCTTTTTCATTTCCGTGACACCGTTTTAATAAATGTGGCTACCTGAACTATACACAGTATTTCAGTATTGGTCTCCTCAGTGCAGAATATAGAGGTAAGATCACTTCCCTGCACCTCATTACTTCCCTGTTTATCCATCCATTGAACCCATTAGCCCTGTTCTTACTGCACTGTATTGAAAGCCCATGCTAAGTTGCTTGTCTGCTATGACTTAAATCCTTCCCTGAGTCACTGCTTTCCCAGATACAAGCCCCCATTTTGTAGACATGGTTTGCATTCCTTCTTCCTGTAATGTAGGACTTTGCCTTTTGCTGTATTAAAACACATTTTGTTTGAATGGGACCAGCTTACCAAGTGTTCCAGATCACTCTGTATGACAGCTCGGTCCTCATCATTATGTACAACTCTACCAATCTTTGTGTCATCAGTGAATTTTTCCAACAGGAATTTGATGTTTGTTCTTGGATCTTGAATGAAAATGTTGAATTAACATCAGGCCTTGTACTGGTCCCTGTGGAACTCCACTCCCACTCAGTGATGATTCTCCATTGACAGTTACTCTTTGAGATGTCAGTTAGCCAGTTCTTACTCTGTTTGAGGTGTTCATAATTGATATTGCATGGAGCTAAGTTTTTAATCGGAATATCATGTTGACTTTCCAAAGGTCACAAAGGAAGTATGGGGGTGGGGGTGGGAGGAGGGAGGATGAGAGGTAAGAAATTGAACCCAAGTTGCTTGATTTCCACCCATTCTTCTTTAACTGCATATATTGTAGTTTTGCAGCAATCCAGGTGGGATTTAATGAGCTCATGAGCTCTTTCAATATTGCAATGGTTGTTGGCAATTCTATAGGCATCCCTGGGGTATTTATAATCCGCACAAGCACCCTTGAAGTGCTTAACGCCTGCAGGATTCCCTGTGGCATTCATTCTCTTGTAATAGCCTCTGCAGTAACTATCATTCTCTCAGGTGTCTTTGCAGTATTTCTAAAACCCAAGGGAGTGCTGGGAAATGTTAGAACCCCTGCCATAGTTACAGCAAGAGTCTTTGTGGTGGCTCTTAAATCCTCTTGAAACCTTCTAGTTCAGATGTCATCAGCCTCTGAAAGCTGGCTCAGTTCCAGTGCATAGTGAATTGATCCACAGCCTGTGATTGGGCTTTTGTGAATGAAAAGCCCTTGGTTGTATGTGTGCTCAAGTTAGTGACATAATTATACCCAACCAACTGCTCTTTCCCTGCACCGTGAGTGTGTGCCACCAATGCCATTTACTGAGCACTTAAAGACTGTCGTGTTTCTGAATTTAAACTTGAATGCTGCAGACAGGTTGGAACTGGGAAAGTGTCTCATGTTAATGTCTAGTGTTTATGACTCACCTCTGTTCTATGCAGCCACCAGGAAAAGAACAAGAGGATCCCAGACCCACAGGTCCCTGATGTACAAGGCAGTGAGCTACAGTGGGGAATTTTCCAGCAAGAAGGGGATTTTGCCGGGTCACTACTGAGGCTGCAGGGAGATCCTTGGAGGATCTCCTCATACCTGATGAGCAGAGCAGATGGTACATTATGATGGTTGTGCTCATGACAGGAAGAGAGAGAATACTGATAAAGTGCCTACTCTGCATTCAGGGCCGTACAAGGGAAGCTAAATAGAGACAATCCCACTTTGCCTTGAGGATTAACTACCTTTGGCTGAAACACTAATTGCTCTGAGTTGCATCCATCGATTATCGAAAGGGGGAGCTGTCTCCCTGTGGGTGCAGGGGTGGGAAGAATCTGGATTCTTTCAGGGTAGGCACGGCACAGAAGAGCCAGTTGCTGACAGTCAGTGCTTCAAACAGCTAGAAACGAATGAGACACACAGAGACAGCTTAGCCTGGGAGTAAGCAACAGTTGTTCCCCCACCACTGGGTGTCTGTTTGGTGTCTCTAGTATTGTTGGCCTAGTGGACTGATGTTCACATTATAGTACCATCCCTGCAGCTGGCACTTCCCCTTCCACCCCCTGGCAGTCTTCAGACTGAGTAGGTCACGGAGACTACTCATCCTGTCATCCTATAGGTGGGCCTGCAGGTCAGATTTGAGGCATGGTGAAAAGCAATATGAGGATACTCATGCTGATCTGTAGCTAAATCAGGCATTTATGTCTGTAGGACTGTGACACTGACATTTCCCCAGGATCAGGCATCTACTGTGAAAGTTCAATACCCGTTAGAACTGATTGATTGGTTTATTCACTGGGAAAATTTGTTGCAGATTAACTCCTTTTTCTATTGGCAAAGTGATCTTGGCAAAAAGTATTCATTATTTGGTGAAGAGTTTGTGCGTAAACAAATTTCAGCACGTGTTCACTTTGACTTTTTTATGGTATGTGAGTGAGGAGTAGAATTTCTGCTGCATGACATGTAGCAAATGACAGATAATGCCACATAAGAATTTTCAGATGAAACAACTGTGCTAAGTTTGTGCAACTTCTGGGATTTACTTTTTCCTGTCTGCCCAGCAGCTTTTTAAATATTTTTGAAGAATGAATAACCTGACTGCACAAGTAACAGAAAACTGAACTCATTTCACTCCCAGATTCATAATTTTCTTTTGTATTCTTCTACTTAGTGTTTACACAGAGAGCATTTTCCATCTTCATGACAGGATGCAACCATTAACTAATTCCTGCAGCTCCCTTCCAGAGAATGGCTTGTCTACACACAGTTCTTGTACTGTTTTAACTACATCAAAAATATTGAAATTATGTCAAAAGAAGCTACCTCAATAGTACCTTCATACTGGGGATTGCACCCATTTAATTATATTAGGTTCTCAACCCGTATAATTAAATTAGCACAAAAACTGTGTGTAGACCATCCCTGGATGTTATTCCTATTTTTATAGATGAGGAATCTGGAGCAGGAAATTTTGTCCAGGCTACACGCAGTCAATGTTAGATTGATGTTTAGAACTTGGGAATTCTTGAGTGTCAGTCCTGTGCTCAGATCATCAGGCGATACTCCTCTGCCTAAAAATTAGAGCTAGGTGGGAAATGGGTTATCCTGAGAAAATCTTAGAGATCACAACGTTTTTTTCCTGTCCAAAACTGGGACAAAAAGATGAACCCTTGAATAATTTTGCAAATTGCCAACTGCTTTTTAAAAAAAATCAGTTCAGGTCCATCAGAACGTTTTGGTTTGACCATTTTGAAATGTTTCCTTTTAACTTGGACTGCTTAATTTATTTTTTTTTAGTATAATTTTGTTCAAATTTTGAAACGAAAATTTGTTTCAAACCAGGGGATTGGAACTTTTTGTTTAGAAGATGCCAAAATGGGATGTTTTGACAGTTACAAAACTTTTTTTAACAAGTTTTTAAAAGTAAGACATTTATGAATACCAAGACTTTCTTATGAATAGTTTTGGTTTCATGGACTCAGTTTTTATTTGACAGCAAAAATGTCTTTGCTGAAAAATTCCCAAACAGCTTTATTAACAACTAAAGGTACAAACAAAGAATATTTAATTATGCTTACATGTCCATTGTAGTACACTTCAGTGCCACTCCCCCCGCCCCCAATCAGGATGGGGTTCCATAGAGCTGGACCCTGCACAAACATGTAGGAAAAAATTAGTGCCCATCAACAATTTATCTAGGTTATATTCTAGTATTGCATAGTAACAGCCTCAAATGTTAGCTCAAGATTGAATTCATCTTTGGTATTTGGGATAGTATCTGTAGAGAAATGTAAATTTGTAGCCCTTGGAGATGATAAAATGGTTGGTGTGAGCTGTGGGGCAGCTGGAATTTTCCCACAATACAACCAGATCCTGTCTGCTATAGCAACACTTCCTGAGCTTGTCTGTAAAAGAATCACTGTATTTCCAATGAAACCACCTGCCCTGCTAACAGAAGAATGATAGGAATCTATCAGGCTGGGCAAAAACTGTGAATATGTTGTCCTCCTTATTGGATTATAATTCCCCTTAAAACTCTACATCTGGCGACAGAGGATGGGATATGTGATGGAGTAGCTATCCTTAACAATCCTGGCAACTTTGGAAAACCAGAATACAATGTAAGAAGCAAAACTTTATTTTACTGCTTGCATGGGGGTTGGGTGGTAGCTGTGAAAGCTGATTTGTTTGCCTAAGGGCTAGCTGGCTATTCTGAAAGCTGATCTGCCTGTTGTTAAGTACAAGGAAGAGATAAGGCTGGCTGGCTATTCTGAAAGCTGATCTGCCTGCTGTTAAGGGAAGAGACAAACAATAACCACAAGAGGGCATCATGGCTTTACTTACTACCCCCTTTGAAGCATATGATTGTTCGGCAGATTCGTGGCAGACATATACAGCCCGATTTCAAAATTTTGTAATAGCAAACGACATAACTGATGAGAAGAAGGTACCAGTTTTTCTAACAGTCATTGGAGTTAAGACTTATAATTTGCTATGTGATTTGCTTTATCCGGAGAAGCCAGAGCAGAAACCTTACGGGGACCTAGTGGAAGTTCTGGGAGCACATTTTTCCCCAAAGCCACTAGTAATCGCAGAGAGGTATAGGTTCTACCAAAGGAACCAAGAGGAAGGTGAATCAGTTGTACAATTTGTAGCAGCTCTGCGGAAGCTGGCAGCACACTGTGACTTCAAGAACATGTTAGAGGAAATGCTGCGTGACAGGCTGGTGTGTGGCCTGCACAGTGAACCAACACGAAAACGCCTATTGACTGAAGGTCAACTCACCTTGCAGAAGGCTGTGGAAATTGCAGTCTCCATGGAACGCGTCACCCAAGACATGCAACAGATCGGGGTCAGTGTCCGTAAAGTATCCCTACAATCTGCTCCCAGGGCACGGGGGAGACAAGAATGTTACCGGTGTGGGAAGCAGGACCACCTCGCATCAGAGTGCCGGTTTAAAGAACTACGGTGTCGACAATGTGGTAAGAGAGGGCACGTTGAACGTGCCTGCAAACAAAGGAAGGGTGAGCCGAACAGAAGTGGCAGACCTGACAAAAATGGGCCGTTGTGTTGGCGGACTAAGAGGGAAATTCTGCATGCAGTAGAGCAGAATACTGGTGATCATAGTGATACCCAATTGGAAGATGAAGATTCCATCCATGTTTTGTCTATAACAGCTGGCCCATGTAAATTCTGGGTAACACCTGTGTTAGAAGGCAAACCTACACGCATGGAACTGGACACTGGCGCAGCAGTTTCATTAGTTTCTAATCTTGTGTATGAGAAGGACTTTAGACATCTGCCGACAGTAGTTGTTTTGAACACATATACTGGAGAGACTGTTCCCCTGTTGGGTACTATTGATGTGAAAGTAGAACTCAATGGACAGACCACAAAGCTACCACTGTTTGTGGTAAAGGGGAATTACCCAGCCCTAATGGGAAGATCTTGGATCAGGAAAATCCAACTCGATTGGTCACAAGTGCATCAATTGACTAAAGAAGAAATGAATCTAGCAGCAATACTAACGAAACATGCTGCTGTTTTTGGTGAAGACTTAGGCAGTATGAAGGGAATCACTGTGAACTTAAATCTAAAGCCTGATTGCCGACCAAAATGTTTGAAGGCCAGGATGGTGCCATTTGCCATCAGACCCAAGGTGGAAGAAAACTTGGAGCGGTTAGTCAAAGAGGGAGTCTTGGTGCCAGTTACTCACAGTCAGTGGGCGACACCCATTGTCCCAATAGTGAAGAAGGATGGCTCCATTCGGATTTGTGGAGATTTCAAGGTCACTGTCAACCCAGTGTTACGTGCAGAACAATATCCTCTTCCCCGCATTGAGGACATCTTTGCAGGTCTGGCTGGAGGACAAAAATTTAGCAAGATTGATTTGAGTCAAGCGTACTTACAGATGCATGTTGAAGAAGAATCTCAAGAATTGTTGACAATTGTAACACATAAGGGGTTGTACAGATACTGTCGTTTACCTTTCGGCATTACTTCAGCCCCAGCTTTGTTCCAAAGGGCAATGGACCAGATTTTGAGTGGTTTATCCAGAGTACAGTGCTATCTGGATGACATCCTGGTCACGGGCAAAAATGAGGAGGAACACCTCACGAACTTGGAAGCTACTCTGCAAAGACTGGAAGAGTATGGTCTGCGTGTTCACCGAGACAAATGTAAGTTTTTCCAGCCCTCAGTTGAATATTTAGGACATATAATTGATGCTGATGGTCTCCATAAGTCTCCAGCCAAGGTTAAGGCTATTGTGGATGCTCCGCTACCTCAGAACGTAAGCCAACTTCGCTCTTTTTTAGGCTTATTAAACTATTATGGCAAGTTTATTCCACAATTAGCGACACTCCTGAAACCCCTACATGAGCTTCTGGGGCCGAAAAAGGCCTGGAACTGGACCGAAGCCTGTGATATTGCGTTTAATGAAGCTAAACGCTCACTGGTAAACTCTAAGGTTCTGACACATTTTGACCCATCCTTGCCCCTTCAGTTGGCTTGTGATGCCTCCCCTTATGGAGTTGGAGCTGTATTGTCACATATTATGCCTTCTGGTGAAGAGAGGCCTATTGCTTTTGCTTCACGCTCCTTGACCAAGGCCGAAACTAACTATGCCCAAATCGAACGCGAAGCACTGGGCATTGTTTTTGGCGTTCGGAAATTTCACCAGTACCTGTGGGGAAAGAAGTTCACACTTCTCACTGACCATCGACCCCTGACATCAATTTTGGGACCACACACAGGCATCCCACATTTGGCTGCTAGTCGGATGCAACGATGGGCATTGATACTTTCTGGATACACATATGAAATCAAGTACAGGCAATCCTCTTTGCATTGCAATGCTGATGGCCTTTCAAGGCTACCCTTACCGGCACACCCGCAGGATCAGGGCCAGGAAGGAATCTTTTACTTTGAACAGGTGGAAAACACACCTGTCACGGCTACTCAAGTGAAGAAAGCAACACGGGTTGACCCAGTACTCTCACGAGTTATGGATTTCGTGATGCATGGAACATTCTTACCTGACTCTCAGGTCTCTCCTGACCTCCGCCCCTATGTGTCTAGGAGGACAGAGTTATCAACCCAATCCGGGTGTTTGTTGTGGGGTATGCGTGTTATTATCCCACCTTCATTAAGACCACATTTGTTGGAACAGCTCCATTCAAGTCACTGTGGCATAGTGCGCATGAAAGAAATTGCACGGAGCTATTTCTGGTGGCTGGGCTTAGACAGGGCCATTGAAGAAACGGCTAGAGCTTGTACCTCGTGCCAGAGCGTCCGGAACACACCGCAGTTGGCACCTCTTCACCCATGGGATTGGCCTGAAAGGCCATGGCAACGTATCCATGTTGATTTTACTGGCCCGTTTGAAGGATGCATGTTTCTGATTGTTGTGGATGCCCATTCCAAATGGCCAGAAGTCTCTGTAATGCGGTCCACTACTACAGAAGCCACTATTCAGACCCTGCGTGGCTTTTTTAGTCGTTACGGTCTTCCAGAACAGCTGGTGAGCGACAATGGACCACAATTCATTTCTCAGGATTTTGAAACTTTTATGAAGGCCAATGGAATACATCATATCAGGTCAGCACCGTATCATCCTTCCACCAATGGACTTGCTGAAAGATTTGTACAGACTTTGAAGCAAGCTCTAAAATCCGCAAAGGGACGTTCTCCTCTTCATAAGCGTCTGGACAACTTCTTGTTGTCCTACAGAAATACTCCACAGGCTACAACTAAGGCATCTCCAGCTTTTCTTATGATGGGACGGCAGTTGCGCTCTTGCTTTGATTTGTTGAAACCACGAGACACACGGCAAGTGGTTCAACGCCAACAGCAGGACCAGGTCAGCAGACGTTCACCAAGAACAAAGGGCCGGACCTTCAGTATTGGACAGCCAGTTCTTGCTCGAAACTACGCTTCAGGAGCTAAATGGGTCCCAGCAATGGTCATTGCCCAGACAGGACCTGTTTCCTACTCTGTCCAGACAGCGAGTGGCCTAGTTTGGCGATGGCATGTAGATCAGCTGCTTCTCTATCATATCCACCCAGAAGATGCATCTCCAGCAGACATATCTGACTTCACCCTTTCTGATGATACAACATCAGAGCATGAAACGACTGTTTCTGTCTCTCCTGCTCCAGCCACCCCTTCAACGCCTTCAGCCTCCCTGAACCAACCGGACACAACATCCTCTCTGGTTCCGGCGACTTCCTCAGTACCTGTGATCCCACCACCACCAATACCACCTTGTGGGGTGGGCATACCAGAAGTTCGCCGTAATCCACCTCGTGACAGAAGGCCTCCTAATCGGCTGGATCTTTAGCTAGTGGTGACCCCCTCATCACGGGGCAGAATAATTCCCCGGGGGTTCGCCGGAGGTGGGGCAGTCTACCCTCATCTCCTAGTTTAGTTCTTATTCTTTCTGGGGGGGGGAGGAATATGTGGTGTTTTGGACTATCTAGGATCATTGGGGTTGTCATAGTGATAAATGGGAGAGTCGTTTAGGTGCTAGGAAAACCTGTCTGTCTCTCCTTCTCTCTCAGTTCTCTTCTATAAAGACTTCTGATACAGCTGTGAATATGTTGTCCTCCTTATTGGATTATAATTCCCCTTAAAACTCTACAAAAACTTTCCTTCCTTTTTTTTTTTTCCAAGCAGCTACTTTTATGCCAATATTGTGATACTAACAATAAAAAGAGTGCATTACCATTCTTCCTGGCATTGGGAATCCATTGTTCAGTCTGTTTACCTCCCTTTTGTTCTGCAAAATGATTAATCATCTCCTTGGACAAGGTTGTCCTCTAAATTATACTAAATTGCTGGTAATTTCTGTAATATTCCTCACTACCCACAGTAATGATTTATTGTTTACAGATTCTCTTCGACAGAGATGCCTCTGGGAACATTCCGTTTGCTTGCTTTGGAGTCCTAATGGGACAAAAAACAGAGCTGCCCAACTCTCTGAAATGCTCCAGCAGGATCAAGGACTGTAACACGGATCTAACCTCTCCCCTCCTTGTTTTTTATCTGTCCCTTCTCTAGGAGTTACGACACTGCTCCCCCCCCCCCCAGCCCGTCTCATGCAGCAATTGCAGTTACTGTTTTGCAGATTTGGAATATGGGGGAGGGATGTCATAGAGCTGAGCTGCATGAAAACATTTTATCTATCCTCTGCGAATGGCTCCATTCCCTTGTTTTTCAGTTTACGCAGCAGGAATCAAATTGGTACCATGGGTTGATGCATTGTTCTGAACCTTTTGTACTTGTCTTTGTAATTCTAAGTCAAAGCTTTCACTGTTTGAAGGCTCTCAGTGCAGATGTTTGGAAGATAAAACAAAGACACAAATACAAAGATTTAACATCACTAGTACAGCATAGGAAGACCAAGGAGTTTGACTCCATAGAAAATAATCGAAGAAAGGGAATTGTCTGAAGGTACCATTGAGAGAGAGGGAGAGCAGGAAAAGATATTTTGGTAAAAAGTGAAGATTGTCCCAACGCATTAGGAATGGTTTCATGGTGGGAACATCAGGCCTGGAAGTGGAGGTGCTAAAATGTCATTGGGAAAGTGTTCTCGTGGTATCCCAAGCTCCAATGAAAGTAGGGAGGTATTTATATCTTTGGCAAAAGGGTGACCTCTTTCCCTGAATCCCAGCCCACTTTTGCAGACCCAAAAGGTGTGAATAATTTGGACTGAATTCAGGGGAAGCAAACCCATTTTTGGTGCTTTAAGCATCCCTGTCTTTGAGGTTCACATGCTGTAAATCAGCAGATTACACAGTTGATTTGTTTGACCTTAGCTGCCTCTTTCCTCATTGCTAGGGTTACTCATGCGAGTGAAGTGTTCCCTGTATAAGGGAACAGCTGGCAGGTATACGACCATGTGACAGTGAGGAGGGAGCTAGTATTTGCCTGACCTCAATTTGTTGGGTGCCCAGCTTGAGAATTGAAAGGCCTGTCTCAAGCTAGGCAGCCACCAGTTGATGTATCACAGAGCTCTGGCGTCTCATTTCCATGGAAATTTTTATTACCTAAAGAGACAATCTAAAATAACATAATCTTGTCTTCTCATGGCGTCACATGCCTGGATTGTGTGGATATAAAAAGATCTGATCTTTTGCTATTTTGGCCCATGAAAAATTCTGGAATAATTTCAAACACAGCAATGCCCAGCTATATTTGGGTTCACTTGAATCCCGTGGTTTGGGGTCAGATGTGCAAAGCCTGAATGCATAGTCTTAGTTGTTTTTCCTTTCCATGGGTTCAAATCTGTGCATTTTGTGGCAAGCAAAATGGGTTTAGTCTGTCTCCAGGCTTGTCTTTATGACCAAACCATGACATGGTTGGCAGTCCCTTCTCTAGAGAAGGCCACTCTTGGATTATAAGTGTTTGCTGTGCATCATGGGAGTGAAATGTCTAGGCCAAACTTCTCTTTTATTCAACTTTAAATGTTTCTGTTTTTATCAAAAGTGTTCTGGCTTTCATCAAAAAATCTGAGAATCAATTTATTATCAGTAAGTAAAAGATGCATCATTTTTGTTTTAATTATTAATAATTAATTTTTTATTATTCATTTATTATCAGTGAGTAAAAGACATGTAGTTTTTGTCTGACAGAGTGGGATGCTCTCCCATGACAGCTCATGTGATAAATATATTTGTTAGTCTTTAAAAGTGCCACCAGACTTCTTGTTTGTTTTGCTGGACTAGACTAACATGGCTGCCCCTTTGGAGCATAGTTATTATTTTTTGGTTTTCAGCTATTGGTTGACAAAAAACCTCAAATATTTTCTGTTTATTGGATTTTCACATAAAACCCCAATTTTTAGGCATTTAATTTTTCAATATTTTGTTGTTGCAATTTTTTAAAGAAAAACCAAACTATTTCCTGACCATCTCCAGTGATGACCAGGTCTATACAGTTTGTGTGGAGGCATTTAGCAGCCCCTGATGCAGGCAAAAGCTCTGGTTTTCCTTGCTTGTTTGTCAGAGAAGCTTCTCTGTAATTCTGGAGTGTCACAAGCCTTCTGGCTCTGTCTCCTCAAAGCATATCCCTCTTAATGGAACAGCTGTCCACGATCTTTCACACAAGTCTTTCCTAGCTTGCTTATCAGAGTTCCCAGAATCTGGATATACAAGTAGAGCAGGTCACTTCTGGTATAATAAAGGTGCTCACTCTTGATGGAAAATCCTGTTCTTGTTTTGACTAACAAACTGCGGTTGTATATGTACAGATGGTACAGGGACCAGACCCTGGATGTTGAACGTGGACTGTACAAACCGTTATTTTGTGAGCAAGAGATGTTACTGAATTTATCACTCAGTACCCCTGGCAGCTGTTCACTTGGCAGGGGCCAGCTGCATAAGAGAAAGATGATCACAACCAACAAGCCAATGTATGGTAGTGCCAGTTGCACATAGAAAGCCAAAGTATAAAAAGAAAGTAATTCCCTCCTTTGCTGCTTCTGGCTGACTTCTGAAAACATGGTGCCTGAGAGTGGGGTGAATGATCACTCTCTTCAAGTCTGACAGATTTCTTTCTCTGCAAAGTACCTTGAAGTAGGGCTTGTGGTGAGGTGAGGCTTAGTCTGCCTCCTGGAGGTCCTGTGCATTTATCCCATAGGCTGACAAAGTCTGGGTGGTCCCTCTCACTGGGGCTTCTTCTCTGTTGCACAACCCCTAGTGAGGCTGCACCCCTGGGGAAATGCTGTGTGGGGGGGGATGGTCCCATCCTCTACCCTGGGCCCTGACCCAGGGACTCTCTGAGTAGTAGCCTTCACACCAAGTCCAGGAAGCTACTATCTTCCCTGGGTTGCCAAAGTATGGCCCCATGGTTTCTATACTGAGAAGGTTTCACAGCCTCCTGGTCTGAAGCCTCAGTCTCTGGGGTTCTCTCTTTGTTTGGGTTGGGGTTGCCTCCACCTTCACTCCCTTGCTCAGTTCTTGAAGCAAAACAAGTCCTACTTCAAGCTGCAGGGTCTAACAGCCTTGTATGTAAGAATTCTCCCACTCCCTCTGTACGTTTTTGAGTGTTGTGGCAAAACTGCAAACAAATTCCTCCAACTATTCTTCCAGCAGCTCTACTCCTCTCTAGTCTCCCTTCAGCTGCCCTGCCCTGCCCTGCCCTGCCTGAGAAGGAGGCTTTTAAGCGATGCAGCAGATTTGTTAATTGAGACACCTGGAGCCAGTTACCCTGGCGTAGTCCTGGCTAACCTAGCCCAGGAAACAAGGCTTTCCTAAGCCTGGGGCTAATATGTACCCCCTTCCACCACTCTCCGATCAGAAGTGAAAAGGAAAGGACACACAGCCTGACCAGCTCCTGGACTTGGATCTGCTCCCACCAGAGCCCTGTTGTTCCTGCCACCTTCTCCGCTGTTTCTGCTGCTGCTGCTGCTGTTGCTGGCTGGCTTCTTTCCTACCCCCCTGCCCCCCCGCTCTGTAGGGAGTGGGGGGAGAGTTACAGAAGAACAACTACCACCACCAACTGGAGAAGACCATCTCTCCTGCCAGCCAGCCAGTCCCTGCTGCTGCTGTACCTGTTACCACCTGGAGCCTGCTGCCCTTACAAGACACCACCACTGACAGGAAGCCCCCAGAGACTCAGACTTTGCTGCTTGCAGCTGGGGGTGAGCTTCAAAAAGGCTGAGAAACCTACAATTGCCACCACCACCCCTCAGGGACGGGCTGACCGTGGAGTTCTACCGCGCGTTCTGGGACGTCCTCGACCGGGACCTCACCATCATCTGGGCTGAGTCCGAGGAGAGTGGAGAGCTCCCCCTTTCTTGCCAGTGGGAAGTGCTGGCCCTACTGCCCAAGAAGGGGGATCTCTGCAATCTCTGGAATTGGCGCCTCATCTTGCTCCTCAGCACTGCAGTGATATGCTTGTAGAAGGTTGTGAATTTAGAGACTCCCTAGCATGGCCCATTGTTGTGTAAATTGGGAGACGTGCCCCAGAGAAGATTTAACATGGCTGCTCCCAGGTACACACCTGGATACCTGTCTGTATGATTAAAGTTCTATTCCTTACTCATTCTGTAGTATCATCTTTAATGAACCCTCAAGATCATTACAAGCACAGACTACAAAATAGTAGCCAAGGCCATCTCACTGCGCCTGGGGTCCGTGCTGCAGGATGTGATCCATCCTGACCAGACCTACACCATCCCAGGCGACTCCATTTTTAACAATCTGTATTTGGTCTGGGATCTCTTGGAGCTTGGGTGTAGGGATGGTCTGTCATTCACCTTCTTGGTCCTGGACCAGGAGAAGGCATTCGACAGTATGGACCACGGGTATCTCCTGTGCACCCTGCGGGCGTTTGGCTTCAGGCCCCACTTTGTGAGGTTTCTCTGGGTGCTGTATGCTTCCGCAGAGTGTCTGGTCAAGCTCAACTGGACCCTGACTGAACTGGTCAGCTTCAGGCGAGGAGTGCGTCAAGGCTGTCTGCTGTCGGGCCAGCTGTATGCTCTGGCCATCGAGCCCTTCCTCTGTCTCCTCCATTGGAGGTTGACAGGGTTGGTGCTCTGTGAACCAGAGCTGAGGTTGGTCTTGTCGGTGTATGCTGATGACGTACTCCTCGTGGTCCAGGACCTGGGCGACCTGGTGTGGTTGGAGGCTTGCCTGGCCATCTACTTGGCAGCCTCCTCCGCCCGGGTCAGCTGGGTCAAGAGCTCTGGCCTGATGGTAGGGGCCGGGTGGCCGGTCAGTTCCCTCGCACCCACGCTTCAGGCCATCCAGTGGAGCGTGGGTCCGCTGCTCCATCTGGGCATTTACCTTTTTGCCACTTCCCCGGATGAAAACTGGCATGAGTTAGAGGGCAGGGTTGTTGACTGGCTGCGGAGATGGACAGGACTGCTGCAGTGCCTCTCCCTTTGCGGACGGACACTGGTTATCAACCAGCTTGTCCTGTCCATGCTCTGGCACCAGCTCAACACCCTGGCCCTGCCCCCAAGCTTCCTGGCCAACCTCCAGAAGACAGTTCTGGAGTTCTTCTGGCCAGGACTGCACTGGGTCGCTGCAGGGATACTGAGCCTTCCCCTGGAGGAAGGGGGGCAGGGTCTGTGCTGTATCTACAGCCAGGTCCATGCCTTCCACCTCCAGGCCCTGCAGAGATTCCTTTATGGTGCAAGTAGTCCAGCGTGGAGCCACTTGGCACACACCTTCCTCTGCTGCTACTGAGGGCTCCGATATGACCGGCAGCTCTTTTATCTCGACCTGAGAGGTGGTCCGTGAGACCTTTCTGTGCTGCCAGCCTTCTACCATGACCCCCTCCAGACCTGGAGGTTCATTATGGCCTCCAGGTTGGTTGTACCCACCGAGGGGGAGGACCTCCTCGCAGAGCCCCTGCTACACAACCCCCATCTCGGTGTGCAGGTGGTGGAGGCCCCTTCTATGAGGTGGAGGCTGGTCCTGGCAGGTGTCACTCGGGTCAGAGACCTCCTGGATTATGCCCAGGGGGACTGGGTGGATCCTCATGAGCTGGCTCGGCACATGGGGCTCTCCATTCCTCGTACCCCCTGGCACCTACTCCAGCAGGTGAAGGTAGCTTTGCCTCTCACTGCTTGGATTTATCTCAAGCAGGCCCTACAAGTGGGTACCTATGTTCCCTCTAAGCTGTGCATGTGTGTGCGTGCACACAGGTCATGAAACCTGTGCACACAAAAAAATAAAGCCTGCACAAAAAATTAAACAGTGCTAATATTTTTATACCATTTTAAGAAAGCGGTTTCAAGTAGCATGTTTCAAATAAGGTTTTGTAATTTATAAAATCATTTCTATCACCATATCAAAATAAAATCTATATATTATTTGCATCATGCACACTTGCTGTGTTGCGCTCACAAGTTTGACCACGCTCAGTGGAGTGTGCACAAATTTGGACACTGGTTCTGAAAAGTTGCACAAAAGAATCTTTTTGCACACACAGCCTCTGAGAAATTAGAGGGAACATTGGTGGGTACTCTCTGCCCCCCTCTCAGCCCTGGCCCTTGGGAGCTTTTGATCGGGCCTCGGCCCTGTCAGACCCCCCAGCCATCCCTGTCTCACACCCCGAGCTGGCTGCTAGACCTGCAGCTGGCTTCTTTCTGAACTGCATCCCGTAAATATCTGTACATGCTCGTGCTGCATACCATCCATTTCCTTGCCCTTGCGTCCCACCCTGATACAAAATGGTAGGACCTCATTTCACCTGTTGAGGGCGAGGACCCCCAGTGGGTCTGTCTGTATGCCACCCTTATCCCATGGCCCACCATGGACATCTGTTGGTGGCTCCTGCATGGAGTCGTGAGCACAGATGTGTACCTGGCGCGGTTCACCCCTCGCCCGGATGCCTGCCCCTACTGCGGTGTGAGGGAGACCCTGGCGCACACCTATCTAGAGTGTGCCAGGTTGCAGCCCCTCTTCCGGCTCCTCCAGAACCTCTTATTGAGGTTCTGGCTGCACTTTTCCCTACATTTATTCCTTTATTCACTCCCTCTCCATGGCCCCACAAAGTCGCGGGACCTCCTCGTCAACCTCCTCCTGGTTTATGTGAAAGTAGCCATCTATAAGACCAGGGAAAGGAGGTTGGCTGAGGGAGGTGCCTGTGACTGTGGGACCTATTTCCGGTCCCTCGTTCGTGCACGTCTCTGGGCAGAGTTCCTCTGAGCAGTGTTCACTGGCTCCCTTGATACCTTCCGGGAGCAGTGGGAGCCGTCCGGGGTTCTCTGCTCGGTGTCCCCTTCTGAAACTCTATTTTTTGAACCTGTGGCCCTCTTACCCATTCATGTTATTTCTTCAGTTGTCTCCTGGAACCATTTGAAAGCCAGTTTAGTGCCACCTCCCCTTAGGCTGGGGGAAGGGTTTTAGAACTGGGTGGGCTTATGCCCACCCACCACCCTGGTTCTTCAACAGGACCACTCTCCTATACCCATCTAGTCTGACCCCGTCACAGGCTGTAGCTTGTGCTTTTTTTCCTTTTTATTTCAACTCATGGACTGTAGCTTTAGATCGTAATTGGAAACTTTTTTTTTTCAGGGTTGAGTGTCTTGAAGGAGAGGAAGCCACTTTTTATTTTACCCCAAGTACTAATTCATCTTAAATTTATGAAATGGAAAGTAAAATCCAGAAATCTCCTAGTTGATCCCATTTCCAGTGAGGCTAGAATACACCCTTTGCTGTTACAAGGCCAGCATGTTCTTTTTACCACCTGTTATTTATTCTCTCCATTGTTTGGAAAATCTTATATGTTGTAATACTATAAGACATGTATGTTAGTACTCGTAAGATGCAATATCTGACTCCTTTTGTTCAGCCAAAGGGGCAGATGTCTTTGTTAATGTTTTATGAAGGTAGTAATCTGACTTTCTGGAAAGGATCTCGCTGTTCACTGTCTTCATTTCACCTGTTAGGGAGCTAGTCTTCACTGATGGTGGCACAAAGTCATCCAATTGCCTCCCCCTTTGTTGCCCAAAGAATGAATTTAGTGTATGGACTCAGCTGTATTCTTGCCTCTCCAAGGCTGAGGGCCACTTGTACAGTGGCCTTAGAGGACTTCATCCTGCCAATGTAGAGACCGTTATGTGGAGAAAGGGCATCTCTACACTATGACCATTAGTTGACCTATGTTAGGTGAGTAACAGACACAGCAATAATTAGTACTATTGTTCATGCCCATGCTACTCTCCTTCCCTTGGTGGTGTGCATCCTCACTAGGAGAGCTTCTGGCAACTCACACAGCCAAATCCTCCCCACACTCTTGGATCCCCATTTCCAATGGCTCTCATTTCTTGGCTTCTTGTTGAGAACATGGCAGCTGTTTGGGCTCTCAGCTCCCCACAAGGAATGTGGCAGCTGCCTGGGCAGCCAGCAGGGAGCTCTGTGCCCAAAATCCTGCCAGAACCCTGGCTCCAAGTGGGGAGTATGGGCAGCAGCCCAGCTGGGAATCAGGGGGCAGCCCCAACTCTAAAGCAGGGAGCTGTGGATGCAGCCTGGCACAGAGCCAGGAATCCCCACCTGCTTTGAGGGGACATCTCAGTTTTCTCATCAATTTCATGGCTCCATGCTGAAATGAGAATGGCAGCCAACATGGGATATAACTAACCTCTGATCAAAGGAAGCCGTATCTGGTTCTAGAAATGACAAGTGCATCTCAGTGAAATCACAGAAATTAGGTCAGGCCTATCCTGTGCCTTTCTAAATTACTGGGGTGTGGTTGCTGAATAGTGATTAACTGATGACTTTTGCTTGCTGCCCTGTTTATTATGCAGATCTCCGTCCTGGTTGCTCAGCCCCCGTTGGGGTCCCCGACACCCACACTAGTGAAATTTCCAGGAAAAGCAGCTCAGCTCGTACATTTCCCTTGCACATGCTGAAAGTGTTCCCTGGCAGTGGCAAGGCAAAGCATTTTCAGCAGCCTGATCAGCTCCTCTTTGCTTCCCTGAAGTGAAAAGTAAAATTCAATCCATGAGTCCTTCAGGACGGGAACTCATTCAAATCAGCCAAGTTCCAAAGGGGCAGCTGTGTTAGTCTAGTAAAGTAAAAAAATCAAGGAGTCTTGTGGCACTTAAAGACTAACAGAATTATTTATTGCATGAGCTTTCGTGGGAGAATATCCCACTTTGTCAGATGCTTTGAAGAGGGAGAACTTACAGAACTGGATAAAAATAAATGCAGGGGAGTGTAAGAGATGGGATCAGGTCATACTGCAACAGCAAATCAGACCATTTGTAAGGATTCAAACTTTAGGAAACAGCACACAGAGGGAGGATGAAGTCAAATTGCCTGTTATAATGTGAAAAGAATCCATAGTCATGATTCAGCCCTTCTTTCACACAATTTAATTTGCATATTAGTTCGATTTTTGGCTGTTTCTCTTTGAAGTCTTGATGTCCCATTGATTTTCTTGATGACCATCATTAACAAGTCATCAATGGAGTGACTAGGAAGATGGAAGTGCTCAGCAACTATTTTTTTGTGTTATGATTTCTGATATCAGTTTTATGAGCATTAAGCCTTCTGCGTAGGGTCTGTCCTGTTTGTCCAATATATAAGGTGTGGGGGCATTTCTGGCACATGATAGCATAAATCACATTAGTGGATGAGCAGGTGAAGGACCCTTTGATGGAGTAGCTGGCTTGATTAGGTCCTATGATGGTATCTTTTGTGCAGATATGTGGACAGAGTTGGCAGTGTGGTTTGTTGCAGGGATATGTGCCTGCTGTAATGTTTCTGTTGTTAGGTCTGTAGCTGCTGGTGAGTATCTGTTTAAGGTTCAGAGGTGGGCTGTAGGTGAGGCGAGGTCTGTCTCCCAAGGTTAGAGAGATTGAGGGGTCATATTTCAAAATAGGCTGTAGGTCCTTAATGATCTGTTGTAGAGGTCTGACTTGAGGGTTGTATGTGGTGACTAGTGGCTTTCTATTGTTTTCTTTTTTGGGCCTTTCCTGTAGTAGTTGACTGCGGGGTACCTGTCTGGCCCTGTTAATCTGTTTCTTTACTTCTCCAGGTGGGTACCATAGTTTTAAGAAAGCTTGATAGGGATCCTGAAGATGTCTGTCTCTGTCTGAGGGATCAGAGCAAATGCGGATATATCTTAGGGCTTGGCTGCAGACAATGGATTGTGTGGTGTGTTTAGGATGGAAGCTTGAGGGATGTAGGTATCTATACTGATCCGTAGGTTTTCAGTATAGGGTGGTGTTGATGTGTTCATCCCTAATTTTGTATTGTCGTGTCCAGAAAGTGGATCTCCTGTGTGGAGTGTTCCAGGCTCAATTTGATTGTGGGGTGGAAATTGTGAAATCTCTGGAAATCTTCAAGAACATCTCTGCCATGGGTCCAGATGATGAAGATGTCATTGATATAGCATAAATAGAGGAGAGGTGTGTTGGGGTGAAACTTGAGGAAACCTTGTTTTAAGTCGCCCATAAAAATGTTGGCATATTGTTGGGCCATGCAGGTGCCCATGGCAGTGCCACTGACTTGGAAGTGTAAACTGTCCTCAAATCTGAAATGGTTGTGGGTGAGCACAAAGTCACAAAGTTCAGTCACAAGCTGAGCTGTGGCATCATTTGGGATGGTTTTCTAATAGCTTGTAATACATCCTTGAGTGGGATGTTAGTGTAAAGAGCTTCTACATCCATAGTGGCTAGGATGGTGTTTTCAGGAAGCTCACCAATGGATTGGCTTTTCCTCAGGAAATCCGTGGTATCTTGATAGCTAGGGATGTTGATAACAGGGAGTCCACATAGGCAGATAGGCCTGCTGTAAGAGTGCCAATGCCTGAGATGATGGGGCATCCAGGGTTTCCTTTTTTGTGGATTTTAGGTAGTAGATAGAATATTCCTGGTTGGGGTTCTGGTGGTGTGTCTGCCTCTATTTGTTTCTGTCCTGCCTTAGGTAGTTTCTTGAGTAGGTGTTGTAATTCTTTATGGCATTCCTCAGCTGTCCATTTTCTCATCCACCAGCCTTTGCTGCCAGCATCAGAGTGCTTCACACTCCAGTCATCCTCACATATCAGACTGTCTCAGGCAGTTCTGTGGGTGCAAGAAGTATGAGCCTACAATAGAAACCCAGACAAAACTTTAGGTAGCTGGAACTGGGTGTCATTCATGTAAACATAGAATTGGAAGTAACCTTGAGAGATCATCTAGTCCACCCCAACCCCCCTCATGCTGAGGCAGAAGCAAGTGTATCTAAACCATCCCCAACAGGTGTTTGTCCAACATGTTCTTTAAAACCTCCAGCAGTGGGGTTTGCAAGTCTATTTCAGCACTTAGAAAGCTTTCCCTAATAACTAACCTACGTCTCTCTTGCTGCAAGTTAAGCCCAACTTTACTGAGTTTCATCTTGTCAATTTCCGATCAATTGTCCAATTTATCAATGTCAATTTAATTAAAATAGTGTGGTCTAGAACTCTTGCTCACTCAGGATCCAATTCACCCTGTGTAGCAGGACAGTACTTAGACCCATGCAGCACTTTAAGTCCCACTAAGTCCTATCTTGAGGTCTTAAGTGTGCATCGGAGTGGTCACCTGCATAGGCGTGAATGCCACCCACAGGGAGGGAGTCCCAATCAAACATGAAGTATGGGGCAAGAAACATTTCTTTGGATGTATTTCTATTCAGTTTCCTTTCTCTCTTTCTGGCAACCGGGCAGCTGAACCTGGAAGATCAAGCAAAACAGATTTGCTCCTCACTAGCTGCAGATCTTGCAGTGCTTCTCAGTTGTGACTTGCACTGCAACCCACCTTTCCAGTCCTCTGTCCCCACATCCTCATCCCTTTCAGTGAAACTCGGTTTTGGCTTGCATCACCTCACTGATCTCCTGGTTCTTGGACATCCCTGAGAAAGAGCCTATGAGCCTGTTCCAAGATCACACAGCCGCTGACTGCATTGGCTAATCCACCAGCTCTAGAGGACTCCATTGTAGTCATCATACTCATATCACAGGTATCTAGTAGGCAACAAGATTTGAACTTGGCTTTCTGGAGAGGAAATGATGGTGGTTTGTTAATTCCCATAGCCCTGTCTGGGCTGACCCCTGGCCGATGTTAAGAAATCTCAATGGAGAAGTCAGTCTCATGGGATAGATGAAAACTCCCTTGAACAACTCTTGGCCTTTGTCACACAGCAGTGAAATACTTTGCTTGCTGGAAGGCAGGGCCAGTGCTGAACCCTGAAAGGGCGATGGAATAGCTGTTAAGAAAGCAGTAAGTGACATACCAGGCTCTCTCTCCAGGACAGCATTCTTGCCATGGCCCCAAAGCATCATTAATCTCAGGCAGATGACCTTTATTCCAGCTCATTAACATCAAACGCTAAAGAGAAGGAGGGCAAAGCTATTATGTAGCAATTTATATGTAAATGCAGAGGTACCAAATAAAAATGAGTTCACTGGCAATCATTAAGAAAACAACATTATTGTGGCAAGTTTTGAAAGGTCCGTGTGTTCTAAAATTTAGCAGAACAAACTAAAACACATTTATTAACTGTGTGGTCATCCTCTATTCTCTGGCTCCGAGCTTGTGGTCTTAACATCCCACATGCACTTGTAAATGTGTACAGATAGGCTCGCTAAGAGCTTATGTGATTTAGGGCATTGGTCTTCCAGCTCCACAAACCTGGAAAGGTGAAAGGTCCAAGAGGCTATGGCTTAGAGTGATAGGATTAAATTTGCTAAAGAAAACACAGACTGTAACATCCCATCTGGGCGGCCCAACAGTGTGACATAGGTGCTGACAGATGATCCCTGGATGCTGAGTGATCCAACTGGACAAAGTACTGAAGAACACATGGGGTTAGGCCTTCTTTTCACTTACACAGGAGTACCACCAGTGAGATTCATGCTTAGCCCTCTACCTCCTGTTCATATCTACTATGTAGGATTCTTTTACATTTTTTTTCTAGACCTTGCTCTGGTCACCCAGAATGTGGGACAGGGAAATGTTAGGATAAGCAAGCAAGCCAGCCTCGTGAGCACAGAGGGTGTCTGGGCAGGCAGCATGCACGCTGTCTGCTGTGACATATACACACACTCCATTCCACATACACCTATCCAACCCCCTTCCTCCCTTATCTTATATGGAAGCTAGTATTTTCTAACCTGTAAAGACCACCCCTCACCACCACCCTGACCCTCTTCCCATATATGGAGTTGTTTTTCCCAAAGTGTTAGAAAAACTAGTTTAGACCAGTAAACAAGCTGCCTGTGTATATAAGCAACTGCCATGCTACTTCCATCTTTGAAGCTGATACTGTTTTGTTCAGTATTCCCAGTACTGGTACTGTAAATAACCCTCTTCAGTGTTGTCTGTATTGCCTGATCCTTCTTGGAGGGACCTTTCCAGACTTACAATTTGGTGCAGCAAGCAGGGTACCATCGGAACCCAGAGAGTCCTCACAATCAAGGATAGAGGTGAGTACCTTTTATATTTACCACCTCTAGCGCACACCTTGATCTGGGACTCCCTGGGATACCCCCTTGGTACTCCACTGTCTCAATACAAATCTCACATAAGGCATACAGACAGGAGGACTGACACATTTCTGCTAGCATTGTGTGTATTTTGGTAAGCCCAGAGAGGGTGTGCGTAACCGGTGGAAGTCCCTGGCCAGGACTCACAGGAAGCAGAGACTGCACCTTTGGCAAGCACAGAGAGGGTGTGCTTGGCCTCCCCTGAACACAGAGAGGGTGTGTTGCGGGGAAGCTGGGTGATAATGTCACACTGTGTATCCCAGGGTACCTCAGTAGTGTCCTCAACGGGACAGTGCACTACTGGGGATGGTTCAATAATGCCTTCCTGGAGGGAAAATTATAGAGTTTATAAAGGAAAAGCATAGGAAGGTCCAAAAGGCCATGCTAAAGGATGAATGGAGTGGAAGTGTGAAGGACAGTTTGTTGTGGTGGTCTGGTCAGACAAAAGGAAAGTTGGAAAAAGGAATTGCAATATTGTATTGTGAATATGAGAAAAGGATCCAGGAATTAGAAAAACTCCAAAAGGTTTTAACATTGGAGATAAACCAAAAAACAGATCTAAACCATAAAATAAGTGAGCTCCAAGCAGAGAACAATGCCTTAGAACTCAAAATAAAAGAATATAACTCCTCTGCACATCACATTGCTGTGACCATTCAGCAGCAGGACGATTCTACCAATTCTGGCTCAGATAATAATAATGATTGTAATCAAAAGAAAATCAATTGGAAACATCTGGTTAAACAAATTCAAGATTGAAAGCTGGCAAAAACTAAAAGAGACCAAAGTGAGTGCTACCCCCCCATTCAAAGTTTAATGCCAGTGCTCCCTTGTCGCCCCTCCAAGCTGCTATACGATGGAGTGGGCAAGGAGCCAACAGAAAAATCTCAGGATATATTCAAATACATTCCCCTCAGCACTGAGGAACTACAGGGGCTGTTAAAAGACCTTCCTGATTTAAAGCCCAATGACCCAAATCTTGTATTTTGGGAAAAAATTACCCAGATGGTTACCACCTACATCTTGCATCCTTGAGATCTCCATCTCCTTACTAAAGCTAAATGCTCTGATATAACCTGGGCTAAAATCTTTGCAGACAACCATTGAAATGGTGCTTGGGCTGCTTGAATTTTGAGTCTGAAGGGGATATGACAACCACATGTACTGAGTTTAGAGAAGCTGTTCAACATGCCTTGGACAGTGGTGCTGGCAACTGGGGACTGATTGTAGGATGTGTCCAGGGTAAAGATGAACCTGCTGCACAGTATTGTGAACACAAGTGGGATGTCTATTCCAACAGTGCTGGAATTAGAGAACCAAAAAAAAAAAAGAGCCAGCATTCCTGAAAATGTTAAAAGAAGGTTTCAGCTCTCACTTACAGGCAGCCCTTAACCTAGGTGTTAACCCGGGCTCTGACTATGAATCTATTTGCATGCGGGCTTCTGAGTATGTAGCAAGACAGGCTAAGGATAAAAAGGGCAAAACCCATTGCATTGCTGTAATGTCCACTGGACGTAAAACAACATGTTATAATTGTGGTGGCATGGGCCACTCACAAAGGGAATGCAAACAGAAAATTCAAAATTGTAGAGGTTGGGGTCATAGCCAGTCAAATCCCCACATGCCCAGCACTTCCCTGCCTTTTCGCCCTGACCCCAGCTCTATACCCAACCCCCCTTCCCAGTCCCAATGTTATGTATGTGGGGGGTTGGACCACTGGGCTGCAGGGTACCCAAAGTGGTCAGCTGCATCCACCCCTAGCGAGCCCTCTGCCAACCATTATGAACATCTAAGCATAGAGGAGATGGCCAAGCTTTTAAACTCCCTGCTCTGCTAGGATTGGGTGGCCCCTTGTTTGTGAGTGCTGTGGAGACAGACGCAAATGTCTTCAGACCACATTTACAAGCATGGATCAAGGACCAGCCATGCATAATTCTTGTGGACACAGGAGCATCTGTTTCTATTACTGACCTCCCTCTCCCCACTACTAAGCAGCACAACACTATTTCAGGAGTGGAGGTGCTTGCATTACTGCCCACAAGAGTCACCCAGTTCTTGTGGAATCTAATTTGTTTTTCTGAACTAAATGTTTTCATGTAACTCCAAATGCAGCAGGAACAATCCTAGGAATGGATGCCCTTTGTGATCTTTCAGCTACTCTTAATCTAGCTCAGAGTACAATTACATTTACTGACAAACTCATGAGGACTTACACTATCCCACCCTGTAATAACAAATCTCTCTCGTCTGTTGCCACTGCTAAGTCTGTGGCTGTCTCTTAGGATATCTCTAACCCTTTCAAGAATTGTGTTCCAGGTTTCCCTCTGTCTGGGCAAAAGACAAGTTGGCATGTGGTTTGGTGCTTGCTCACCTTTGCACGCCCATCCAGGTTACCAGTCATCTTCCCCCACCTACGAAACAATACCCTCTTAAACCTGAGGCCTTGAATGTGGTAGGTGATATCATTCAGTCTTTATATCAGTGCAACATAATTGTTCCTTGCTCTTCCCCCATTAATTCTCTCATCTGGCCAGTTTAAAAGCCTGATGGGTCCTGATTATTGCACAGTCAACCAACATGCTGATATGTGTGGACTTGCTATTTCAATTTTGCAGAGGGGCAGCATGGGAGGTACCCAATCCTCTGCCTGGTTCTCACCCTGGAGAGCTAGGCAGGGGAAAATAGCCCCGAGGCCAGGGATCCCCCTGCCCTGCGTCCCCCGCTGCTGGTGGGGCAGTGGGGGATGGACCCTGGGGCAGCCTGCAGCCCCAGGAGCATGGGTGAGAGCCAGCTCCTCACACCCCTGGGGCTCAGAGCCTGCAGCCCCAGCAGTGCAGGTGGGAGCCAGCTCCCCGCTGCCCAGGGGACTTGGCTGCTGCAGCCCCAGGAGTGTGGGTGAGAGCTGGGCTCCCCGTGCCCAGGGGCTTGGAGCCTGCAGCCCCGGCATTGCAGGGGGAGCTGGCTACCGGATCCCCCTAGCTCCACTGTCTGGGCTCCCCGGGAGCCAGCGGGGAGCTCGCTTTCCCCGCTGCCCCCCCCTTGTGGGCAGCAAGGGGGGATGACAGGTCCCCAGCTGGCTTTCTACCACTGCCCTGGAAAGCTCGGGGGGGGGGGCAGTCCTAAAGCTGGCTTGTGCGGCTTGCCCGCAGCCAGCCTGGGGGAGGTTCCCTGGGCTGGCTTCCAGCAGCTAGCGGGGCAGCGGGTGCTGGAGCCACTTGCCTCACTGCCTGGTCTGGGGAGCAGCCAGGGACTGTGGGGGTAGAGCTCCCCCACGCCCTGGTCCCCCAGCCTCTGGCCGCCTGCAAGTGTCGAGGGGTGATGCCCGCTCCCCCAGCCCTTGCCAGGCTCCCTAGCCTGGTCAATTTTACAGAAACCCCGCCGGGGCTGGAGCAGCCCCGGGGCTGCAGGGGTGGAAGCCGCTGGTCCCCTTGGCTGTGGGCTCAAGCACGCAGCTGGGAAAGCTGGTGGGGGAGCGGCAGTTCCCCCTGGCTGCCTACTTGCTGGGGCAGTCAGGAGAGCCCTGGGACCTGCCACCCTCCAGCACCCCCCTCCATCTCTCCTAGCACTCTAGCCATTGTGCTGATCAGCTCCCTGGCAGGGTGCTGGGGAGGGGGGCGGGACTTCCTCCCAGGATGCCATGCACCCTGGGAGGAAGGTCATTTTGTTATATCGATATGCAGGGCATATCGATATAACAGAGCCAGATGTGGTTATTTCGAAAGCAGAGTTTTGAAATAACCCTCATTTTGATACCAGAGTTTTGAAATAACCCTCATTTCGATAAAAAACTAGGTTTTATTGTATCAAAATGATTTTCCTTATTTCAAAATAAGGGAGCTCCTTATTTCAAAATAAGGAAACGTCGTCTGGACATGACTCTTTTAAAATCGAACCAACAGTGGTAGTTTTTGGTTTAAAAGGAATGTGTGGACACAGCCAGAAGGTGTCTGGGTAGGCAGCGTGCACACTGTCTGCTGTGACACATCCACTCTCTATTCCACGCATGCCTCAGGTCACATACACCTATTCGATCCCCCTCCCTCCATTGTCTTATGTGGAAGCTAGTATTTCCTAACCTGTAAAGACCACCCCGCACCACAACCCTGACCCTCTTCCCATATATGGAGTTGTTTTTCACAAAGTGTTAGGAAAACTAGTTTAGATCAGTAAACAAGCTGCCTGTGTATATAAGCAACTGCCATGCTACTTTCATCTTTGAAGCTGATACTGTTTTGTTCAGTGTTCCCAGTACTGGTACTGTAAATAACCCTCTTCAGTGTTGTCTGTATTGCCTGATCCTTTTTGGAGGGACCTTTCCAGACTTACAGAAAGAACAACCTCTTCTCTTTCATTGGGTCTCTTGGCTGGCCCACATCACGTGTTGCAGGGTGAAGATCTTTGTCATTCTTCTTTCTTGCCCTTGCTACTTTGCCAGAAGAGTGAGAATGTTATGCTTAAACTGAGCCTATCTGTGCTCCCAGTTTAAGGCTGTTTCTGACAGCAATAGATAGGAATTAGGAAGAGCTTCCAGCTCTGTTCGCAGTTTTAATCCACAGCATTTGAGAAGGTACAAGACTAATCAAAATGCATTTGCTCATCCCTCATCAAACCATTAAAGTCTTTCATAGCAATGGCCCTAAACACTACAGCTGCCAAGAATGTCACTGAAGGGATATGCTGGTATGGTGCTTCCCAATCTTTTCCTTTATGCAGACGACTACATTGACATCAAAAGCTTTTCATGGCCCACCATGTAAGCAAGCTGTTTTAAACATTTAATATAGCCTATGGCTGTCGAGAGTCAAACTAATAACATCAAGGAGTTTTAAAAATGCAGCTATTTCCAATGATTTATTATACTCACTCACAAACATATTGCACTGATCACAGTACATTTACTTCAAGAACATTTACCTGCAGCAATTATCTTTCCCCTTCATGGACCACCTGCAGTACCCTCACAGACCACCAGTGGTCTGTGGACCACCAGTTTGGAACCATTGTGCTTGTATGCAGTATATATATTTTTATATATACACATGTATTTCTCTGTAGCACTGGAAAAGTTTGCCTCTGGTGCAGGTCTGGCTTGGATCAAATGGAAAGGATCTGATAGAGCTAAGTTCCAACCCAAAACTGAAAGCTCTGTTGTGCCACAAGGCTGTGGGGCCATTCAGTTTGTTTCGCAGTATCTGCTCAGGAGAGAAGGAAGACTGGAATCACAGGGGCAAACTGGCAGAGCTGTCTGTGGCAGTAGCTTGCAGATCAACTACCTATTCAATATTTATGACATTAGCAGGCCTTAATTGTCACAACCAGAGGCTTCAGAGCCAAACATATCTTTCCCCTCACCCCCAATAAGTTGCTCATCTGTCACTGCTGACCAAGCATGACTATCCTCTGAAAGCTGTTGGCTTGCAGTGGTTCCCAACCTTTTCACGCTAGGGACCCGTTTAAAAAAAAAAACCAAAAAAACTTTGCAGCCCCCCCAGCTGATTATATAATCTGGCCCACACTTTGGCAGTGCCGCTGGGACAGCCAGCGAGCGGCACTGCCACCACCATGGCCTACGCTGCTGGGGAGCCAACCGCGGTGACTATGGCCCCCCCGCCCTTGCCCTCCTGGCGAGCTGCTGAGGCCCTATCCCCCTGCTGGGATCTGGCCGCAGGCGGGGATCGGCCGCAGGCAGGGATCGGCCGCCTTGGTGAAGAGCATTGGGGCTGCAGCTGGATTCTGGCCCTGGTAAGGAGAGGCTCCACAAACCCCCAACATGTCTGTGGACCCCTAGGGGTCCCTGGACCCCAGGTTGGGAACCACTGGGCTAAAGCACACTTCCTGCGCCAGCTCCACAAAATATGTCAGTGCTCAGGGTAGCTTTCATGTGTGGAGATGTGCAGAGCCAGCAACAGAAGGGGAGCAAGGCTTTGGCTTTCCACTTTCTAATCAATGAGCAGAATGTTTGTGCAGCTGTTAATGAAGCTTACAGAAGATTTGCTGCAGAGGATTTACCATTCCAACGTCCTGTTTACAATGTAGTAATTAGGTTAGGGTATATTCCAGTTGGCTTCTTGCAAACTTGGTGCTCAGCATTATGGGTGATAGTATGCAAATTACAATAGATGCAGTGAGACCATTTTTCTCTTTGAAAACAAACCAAAGAAGGGCCTAGTGAAGTTCTCTGCTTTTCTTTATTGTCTGGTATTAATTCAACAAACTGAGATTCAGTTGGGCCTCTCATATAAAACATCTTGATCTCTCCAGGACATTTTTATTCATTTCTGTTGTTTCTTGTTTGTCTTTCAACAACTGAAAGGGAGAAAAATATTCAGCGAAGGCGATATCATGCAAAACCAGGAGTGAAGTCATAGTGCCAAAGTCAAATGTGCAGTAAGATATGTTTTATGAGAGAAGCATGGTAGCAAAGTGTTGAGCACATGAGCACCATATAAGGTGGTGGGAAGCAGAAGGATCATAGGTTCTGTCAGCCCAGGTTTGTCCTCAGAGCATTCTTCCTTCTCTGGTTTCCAAATATCATTTTTATAGACTTTCTCCTGAGTGCCTATACAAAGAGAGCTGGAATTAACTCTTGGATCACTGTGTATCAGGCAATGGCTTACCACTGTGTAAGCCAATAACACACCAAAGGAAGTGTTGATTTTTGGCTACCTGTTTCTTTCCAGAGTGATGAGTATAAGTCACACACTGTCCTTCGTGGTACAGCGGCATGCACAGCCTTGGAGGAGATTTTAGGTGAATCTGTTGGTTTGGTGAACATAAAGAGGTGTATTACAACACATGATGGTAGAACAGGTGTGCATAGCCCTGTGTTTAAAAAAGCTCTCTATATTAGCATCAGTGTATTAGGAAACCAAAGTCTTGTTTTTCAGCCACTTCGTTTAATTCTGCCACATTTGCTTTGAAAAGAGACATGGTCTTATTTGTAGCACAGTAAATTTCTTTGCTAACATTTGTTTCTTTCTTCCTGGATACAGACAGCTCAAAAGGTATAACTGTAAGCCTGAAATGTGGGCTTTCCTACTGCTCCTACATACAAGGTATTCCCTGGTACATAAGTTGTACCTGCATAAGAGGCCTGGTTCTCCTCGTTTTTGAGGTCATCTGTAGAGCTGATCAGGAATGTTTTGAACAAAGGTTTTTTCTGCTGAATAATGTTGAGTCCTCATAGCTGAAACTCATTGCAGAGAAGGGTCAAGTTTGATGAATTTCCAATTTTGAAAAAAGTTTCAGAATTGTCAAAATGTTCGGTTTTGACATTTTCAAAGGTTCAGCTGGTTCAAGGAAATTTATTTCAAGATGGAATATTATGGGTGGTATTTTATTTTTAGAAAGGTCAACATCTAAACACAATGTTTAAAAATGATCAGAATGAAATGTTTCCAGGGGGCTGGGGACTGGAATTTTTGAAATCTCAATCCCCCCCACCTCAGGCTGCAAAAACCATTTCCCACTCAGCTGTAGGCAACAACAAAACTCTTGATGACAGAGTGGGGTTAGAAGCAGGGCCTATCTTCTTACCTGCAGGAGCAGGGACCAGAGCATGGGTGGCCTCTGTGAAATGGAGGAGGCCAGCAGCATGGCTGTTAATAAAAAGCATCAGGAGGACCAATAAAACCATCAGAAGTGTTACCATTGGGAAATGAAGGATTATATGCGGGGGTGTGTGTTGTGTATGGCAGCTCATGCCACAGTGCGTCTGGTGTCTTGCCCACAGGTTGCTTAGCACCCGGGGGACTTTCCTGTGACACCAAGTAGCCAGGAACATGCCCAGTTCTCTTTCAGTAAAGCTGCCATACAGAGCTCTGAGCATGCTGCCTCTCATTTTTGGATTGTAATTCACCTAAAATATGACATCTTGCAAATTAGTCATCTACTCTTGCATCTGCAATGCTATCCTATTGGCAGGTGTGTCTACACTGCAAAGAAAACTGACAGATTCTAAGGTCAGCAAGAACCATTGTGATCATTGTGTTTGAAATCCTGTACAATGTAGGCCACAGAACCTCACCCACCCCCTCCTATAACCCTGGCTGAATTACTGTGGTCTTCAAATCATGGTTTAAATAGTTCAGGGTCCAGAGAATCCACCTGTAAGTGACCTGTGCTCCACGGTGCAGTGAGTAATAAAGGCTCTGGGAGATTTTTGCCCATCTTTTCAGGGGGGAAGTTCCTTTCTGATGGCAAATATGGTGGTCAGCTAAACCCTGAACATGTAAGAAAGACTCACCAGCCAGTCTCTTAGAAAGAATTCTTTCTAGTAACTCAGAATCCATCCCATCTAACATCCTATGGAGTATGTTTATCTCTGATAGTCAGAAATCAGCTAATTGCCAAATTAGGCTGTTCCATCGTACCATCTTCTCCATAGACTTAAACAGAGGCTGGGTCATCTGACTTGGGCTGATGGGGCTAGGGCTGTCAGGCTAACAAATAGCAGTGTAGACATTCCTGCTTGGGCTGGAACCAGGCTCTGAGATCCTTCCCATCAGTAGCTTTCAGAGTCCTAGCTCCAGTCTAAGCAGAAATGTCCACCTTGT
The DNA here is from genome assembly GCA_007922195.1 of Podocnemis expansa. Lineage (NCBI taxonomy): Eukaryota > Metazoa > Chordata > Testudines > Podocnemididae > Podocnemis > Podocnemis expansa. The sequence goes on along the minus strand of ML682026.1, from coordinate 20,550,715 downwards.
GCTGCTGGCCAAGTGTCCACACACTCTCAGTGACTGTGCCCTATTTCTTACATGTATGGAGATCACTGGCACCACAGATTAGTGTGAACAGGAGCCAGTACCCTTGACTGTTCACAAACAGCCAATAAAAATGTGGCAAACTGAACAGCTTTTGGGACTAAGAGTGAATATTTGCAACCACTGGGCTGTTTTGTGCAAAGGGACCGGAAAGCTCCTGTAGAGTGGCAGCTAGGGATTCCCACAGTGAAAGAAATCCCTTGTGTGGCATAAAGCTGATGCAGTCCTGTACCATGCAGAGGGTGTGGCTGGGCACCAGAAAGACAGCAGGTGTGTCGGGGGCTGGACTGAAACTTACAGTGTTTGCACCAATAACCTGCACCTACTTGCTCTTAATTTTGGCTGAGTGAGGCCTAAATATCCCTGTTGGTGGCTCCAGGATCAGAGTGCTGGCAATTAGCCTAGAGCAGAGGTTCACAACCTTTTTGGATTGAGGGGCACAGGTATCATTGTTATTTCATTGAAGATATCATTGAAGGGCCATCAGTCTTCACCAGTAGGCACCCACCCCCTAGCCAGACAGGAGTTAAGCAAAGAGTTTGATCTCCTGTCTCTCCGGCTACAGTAGGGAAACCCGCGCACCCTGTAACCCTGTGTGCTCTATCTGGGTTCCTAGGCAGTGGCTCCCTTCAGTAGCCTGTGGGACAGAAGATCCGTGTTCCCCTTCCTCTGGCTCCAGCAGGGACTCCTGGGCTCATTTTGCTAGGTGGAGTGCCTTGCTATGCTCCCTTCCACAGACAGGGAGAGGGGAGCCCTGATCTCCCAGCCCCTTTAGTGCAGCAAGGTGCCAGCTGTGCATAAAGGTGCTTCATCCTGGTCCTTAGATAGCACCTATCTTCTGAAGCCAGCGGGAGAGAAGCCATGATCCACTTTGAAAGTCCATATGGGCTGGGCCACAGGTCAGGAACCACTGACTTAGAGTATTGCTTCTCCCAAATGTATCACTAGCGGTCACTGTTTTTACACCAACAAACCAACTCTCCTCTCTTCCCTTGCCTGCCAGTTACAATACAATGGTTCATTATTTCGTCTGGCTGTATCCTGGGTAACGATATGGGGAAGTGGGGCCACAAAAGAGCCTTGAAAGAAGATGACGTAAGAGGGCAGTGACTGAGTTGTGGAGGTGGTAATATTGTATTGATTTCCCCATGTTTATACAATTATAAAAGGCTTTTCGATAAGCAGCATGAGGAAATCTTCAAATCCCAAGGCTTAGCTGGCTTCTTTCTCCGTCTTTGAAAAACAAAACAAAACAAAAAAATTAAACTAAGCAAGCAAACCATAAATAATCAGAAAAGCAAGATAGGAATGCTTTGATATTGGAATATGACTGGGTTATTCCTTTTAGTTTTTTATCCTAGACCATATTAACTTTCAGAATTGTCACAGAAGAGCTTGTATAAGAACAAAAAAAGCAAGGAGTCTTGTGGCACTTAAAGACTAACAGCTTTATTCATCGCATGAGCTTTCATGGGAGAATATCGCACTTCGACAGACGCTTTGAAGAGGGAGAACTTACAGAATTGAATGAAAATAAATGCAGAGGAGTGTAAGACATGGGATCAGGTTATAGTGCAACAGCAAACCAGAGCATTTGTAAGGATTCAGACTCTAGGAAACAGCACACAAAGGGAGGATGAAGTCAAATTGCCTGTTATAATGCGAAAAGAACACATAGTCACGATTCAGCCCTTCTTTCACACAATTTAATTTGCATATTAGTTCGATTTTTGGCTGTTTCTCTTTGAAGTCTTGATGTCCCATTGATTTTCTTGACAACCATCATTAACAAATCATCAGTGGAGTGATTAGGAAGATGGAGTACTCAGCAACTGTTTTTATGTGTGTGTGTGTGTGTGTGTGTGTTGTGATTGCTGATGTCAGTTTTGGGTGCATTTATTCTTCTGCATAGGGATTGTTCTGTTTGTCCAATGATAAGGCTTGGGGCATTTCTGGCACATGAGGGCATAAATCACATTAGTGGATGAGTTCCCTCTGTGTGCTGTTTCCTAGAGTTTGAACCCTTAGAAATTCTCTGATTTGCTGTTGCAGTGTGACCTGATCCCATGTCTTACACTCCCCTGCATTTATTTTCATTCAATTCTGTAAATTCTCCCTCTTCAAAGTGTCTGTCGAAGTGCGATATTCTCCCACGAAAGCTCATGTGATAAATAAATCTGTTAGTCGTCAAGTGCCACAAGGCTCCTTGCTTTTATTGCTTTACTAGACTAACATGGCTGCCCCTTTGGAGCTTATAAGAACAAAAGTACCCATGTGTGTGTGTGTGTGTGGGTGGGTGGGTGGGTGGGTGCTTGTGTTTCTCTGTGCCTGTGTGCAAATGTGTGTGTTGGGATTAACTGCATGTCTGTGTTATCTGTGTGCAGGTAAAGGTGTTCATATTGTGTCTGTGTCTTTGTGGATTTCTTTGTGTGTCTAGCATGTGTGGAGCACTATCTGGGAATGTATTTGTTTCTATGTTTATCTAGACTTCTGTGTATCTGTGTTGATGGGTGTTTACATGTGTGTTGACTGGTGTGTTTCTCTGTGAATTTGCATGTGTGTTTGTTTGTATTTCTGAGGGTCTGTAAATCTGGGTTTAAGCATATTGTCTGTGCGCAAGTATCTGTGTTAGGATGCACCTGTCCCTGAGTATTTATTTCCATTTGTACGTGCTGCTTCTTGTGCATCACGATGTCTAAGGAGTTTACCACTGGAGGAAAATGGCATGTTTTGTCAAGAGGGCAGAGTTTACAGTGAAAGCCAATTTAAAATGATAGCCCTGCATTTCTGCTGCTCCAAGTTGCTTATTAGAGCACAGAACTAAAAAGATTATGGCATTCAAAGGAAATAATTTATAAACAGCAGATGTTTCATAAACTATGATAAAAAAAAACACACACACACAGTGTATGCCTGCGCCTTGCTTCGGAAAAAGGTATCTAGATGGAACAGCTGCTAGAAAAGCCAAGGGACGTCAGCTGCAGAGTGGCAGCAAAATGCACTCACAATGATGAGCGCTTAATAAGAAATTTCAAAAGCAATGCAAAGAGGGGATCTGAGGGAAATTAATCTCATGCATTTTTAGAAGAAATAGGAAAATGATGTGGAGTGGGTGATGTGCGGTGGAAGAGGAAAAGGGAAAAATAGTAAATAAAGATGAAGAAAAGTTGTGCTGAGAATGGAAATAATTATATTGCATGCTCTGGGCTGAATTGGGCTATTTTGCAATGGGCAAGCTGAAATCTGACCTGCTCCCTCTTTTTCCCTGGCCTGGGTTCCATGACAATGGGACTGCCACTGGGGAGATGGTGAGTGATGGGGCGGAGGCAACAGGGGTTGTCGCTCCTTCTCAGAGTGCCTCTTTGATATAGCTGTAAAAATTTCATTTGAGACATCAAAGTGCCTTTTAATTCCAGCCTTCAGTTTGATTGATTTCATTTAATCTGTATCCATTAAATAGTGATGCCAGGGTTTCAGCAAGTGTCCTTCCAGTACTTTTCTAATTACCGGTGTTCCTTTTGGAATTTGCCCTCCTTCTTTCTTTTTAACTCTTTGCGTCTAGTGCAGCCACCCTGTAATTCCTGTTGCTGTCTTTGAAGCTGCATGATACCGGGATATGCACAATGGTGGAGTGAGCAAGGCAATCCTCTCTGCCACTACCCCAGTGTCTGAACTGGTCCTTTACCCTCTTCTCTCTTTTTGCAAGGATGGGAGACGGGTTGAGCATGGATGAGGAAATGTGCCCAGGGAAGTTTCATCAGCGAGTGGTCCCACTGGGCCCCTGTAGATGGTGCCCAGAGTTGGGTAACCAGGCTGGTGGCACTTCTCCCAGAGTGGCCGGGGGAAGCTGGCTAAGTCTCATCCCTTCCTTCCTCACAGCCTCCTTTGAGTATCTGGAGCCTGCCTGGGGTGTGCAATGGGGAGCTCAGGACAATGGTGGAGGGGAGGCAACATGGGTTGGGGGGGGGAAGCAGTGGGGGGCTGGTGAGTGAGGGAGACAGTGAGGTCTGGGGTTGCTGGGTGGGTGGCTGATGGTTTAAATGCCCCTTCAAAAGTAGTTACGCAGTTAAATCTCTGCACCTGCTCCTGTGTGGCAGCAGAGGCACAGGCAAGAGGGCATCACCCATTCTTTTGCATCTGTGTGAAGTTTTGGATGGGGCTTCATTTCTGGTCAGGATTTGGTGTATCGTGTAACCTACCAGGGAGAGTGCGCTACAGGCACCATGGGTGCCGATTGGCAGAGGGTAAGACTTAGTACAGCCTCCAACTACAGAAGCGTGGTTCTTTGGCTCCAGCAGTAGTAACTCATTGGAGAGGTTCTTGGATTAATCCGCAAGGGGCTCTGTCAGACTTGGATCCTGTCATACAATATTCTCTTGGTCGTATCTAGCTGTGGCTTTTAGTCTTCACAACAAAGAGTCTTTTCCAGCACCACACCTCCATAGACTTGCTCTGGCCCCATCTTATGGCTCTCATCCCTTTCCCACTCCCCATGTGCACCATTGGCTTCTGTCTCTGCCCAGAATCCTACTGCCACTGGTATGACAGCCGCCTTCTCTCTAAGCTGGCCATCTGCATGGAGACTGGGGACACCCTTCCTGCATCTTTGCACCTCAGCATCTGTATCTATTTCCAAACCTCACCCGAAAGCATCTTCTTTAGTCCTGGCCTCTGTGTGTCTGCTTCAGAGCTATTATTTTTACAAGCCTCTGTATGGGATTTTCTAACCTGTTTGGACCAATACTGGGCCAGGAACACTCCACCCTTTAGGCCATGCACTGAGGATGCTTCAGGGAAAGAAGGGCTGAAACTAGACCATCCTGTGCTATTGTGCTTTCAGGTTCCTCGGCAGGGACCCTGTGGAGGATGAGGGTCCAGGTCCTCCTACTAACCCCAGTGCCTCCCGTGTCTAGTCCTGAGGTGGTCAGCGCTACTAACAAAGATGCTGGCCTATCTGAACCCCATTCAAAGGTTCAGGACAAACTGGACTAAAAGAGAGACTGGAGCAGCTGGCCCTGACCAGTAGGTCTGAGTGAACAGTTGCTCTGCTACAGGCATTATGGGATCCAGTCCCTCTGAAAGACATACTTGTATACTAATAATTGTATGTGCAGGCATTGGAAACCACTGCAGAGAGACACATTCAGTAAGATCCAGATATTTTTTTCCATCAGATCCTTGAGCTTGTTGAAGGTTTCCTGTTGGGAATCTAAGGCTCTCATCCACTTCCATTCCCTCCTCAAGGGGAGACCTGAGATTCTTTTCTCTAAACCCTCCCTGCTTTTTGATTCTCTGGTCATCACTAAACTCTCTACTTTGCACAGATCATTGTAGAAGAGCCTTTCCAAGTGCCACATACCAGATATGGATAGGTCACAGAGAAGGTTCCACCTAAAAGAAATACATGAAGTTGTATTCCCTTCAAATATCTTTCATCCGCTATCACTATGTCTGTTCTTAGGTCAGACAAAGGATGTTACACATACTTAATATAATTTAACATTCCATTACATCTTCCCCTTTAAATTTTACATTTCTATCATTTACATTCCTATCAGTTTCTAAGCATCTGACAAAGTGGGATTGTCTCCCACAAAAACTTGTGCAATAAATAAATTTGTTAGTCTTTAAGTGCCACAGGACTCCTTGTTTGTATTCCCATCATTTACACTTATGCACTATCTTTAAAGTTGAGTACAGATCAGTCTGTAAAGTGTTTCTGAAATGTATTGGCTTTCTAATTACACAACCTGATCTCAATCAGTTGCTGTCCATTAATTGCAACAATTGGCTGTGGTCCGTTTGGAATCGGTGAGTCTTTTTCTTGTTTTGAGCCCACCATCTGTACAGTTTGCTCCATTGATTTTTCTGTCTGACGAACAAACAGTCAATCTCAACCATTTTTGTTGAAATCGTTGTTGTTGGTCTTGATCCTGCATGATCTGAGCAAATAATTCTTTTTCTTTCTGACAACTGGAGTACTCCATCTCTTGCTGCCCAGTTTGACACAAACATGCTCACAAGGATCTAGAATAGGCAGATTGCTGAGGAATGTCTGTTGTAAAAGTGTTCATAAGCTCATTTTGCCTTTTTATCTGATTTGATTATTCTCCTCATGTCTGTCCATTTTGGAGATAGTATCTTTTTCAAAGATGGATCAGTAGTTATGGGTTGTCTTCCCATCAGGGGCTAAGCTAGACTGTCCCCAGTAGTTGCTATTGATGTTTAATCTGTAGTTCAGAAGGGAAAAGAAGGGATTTTTCTGCTACAGGCTTTTTAAAATTTTATTTATTTATTTATTAATTTTTTGGCTCTCTGTCTAGCTCTCTGAGCAGAGGCATTGCTGGTGCCAGGCTTATGGGGCTCGAGCGCTGAGTCCCAGTGCCACAGCCCCGGGTCCGCTGCAGCGGCAGCACGCTTAAAGTGTACGAACCCTAAGTCCTGGTGCTTGAGCCACTGATCTTTTTCCAGGCCAGGGGCTGCTCCTGTCTCTGAGCCTCTCTGTTCACTTGTGGAAAATGTGGGCTACTATTGTTATGATCAAAAATCATATTAAGCTGAAAATGACATTAATTTTGCCACAATAAATTGTAGTCTATCTGTCACCAGTGGTTCTGGAATACCAAAAAGAACAAAAGTGCACTTCAGTTTCTGGGTAACACTGTAACATGTTATATTCTTCAAGTACATTAAGTCTATACATCTGGAGAAATAGTCCACTACAAGCAGGTAATCGTATCCTCTGAATTCCCATAAGTCTGCAGCCATTCTCCTCCAAGGAATTCTTATTGAAACTTCTCTGGCTTGCATTGTTCTGTTAGTTCTGCAATATTCACATGTAGATACTTCATTTTTTATGTCTTTGCTGATGACCTGCTGCTCCACTGGGCTGTTCATGGCATTTAGTTAGTCATTGATATCCTCCATGGATGAGATTTGCGGTTTCTGTTTTCCTTTCCTCTGGAATTATGATGCAATTGTGTTTAATCATAAATTCATTTGACTCAATTGTCTACATGCTGCAAGTCCCTTTTTTGAAAATGGTCCACATGTGTCCATAGCATTTACGTGTACCTTTGTGTTGTCTTTGAGCTGACAGGGAGCTGGGCTTCATTGAAGAATGCCTGCTGCAATCAGAATTTTCTTAGGAACATATTTTAGCAATTGATTTAAATCACTTTAACGTTATCTATAGATGCTGGCATCTCAGCAGTGATTGATCCAGGTCTTTTGAGTTTATGATGGTTACGAGTGGTTTATGGTCTGTTTATCAGTGTTAGAGGATCTAATCCATACAGATATCTATAACAGTCTTACATGCCCATGTGCTTACTAGGTACTCCTTTTCAATTTGTGCATATCATTTCACTGTTTCTGAGAGTGTGTGAGAGCAAAATGAAACAGGCTTCTGCTCAGTTCCATGGTGTTAAAACAATATACCACATAGGCCAGAGCTGCTCGCATCCACATTGACCTTTGTGGGTTTATTCACATCCTTGTGTGCAGAGGTTAAAGTAAGCAAGAATGCACAGGAATGGAGTTCTGGGGCCCACTATTTTTAGGGACTCGGTGTTCTGTGGCCCCTAAAAATAGAATATGGAGCCAGAATGCTACATTCCAGGTCCCACCATTTAAAAATAGAGGGCCCTGGAATGCAGTGTTCTGGCTCCATTTCTATTTTTAGAGGCCCCTGACGCGGAAATGTGTTCTGGGAGGCAGGGAGCTGCCCGGCCTGGGCTGAGACTGGCCTGAGCCTGCTCTGACTAAGCATGAAAGGCTCTGAGCATGCTTAGTCAGAGCAGGCTCAGGCTGGAGCCTCAGCCCAAGCTGGGGCCACTCCACAGTGACATGGTGGTCAGGTAACGGGACCGTGGGGGGTAAGGGTTGGGGACAGGCAAGCCAGCCCAGCGGAGAAAGGGTAAAGGTGATGGGGTTGGCCCAGGGCATCAGGAGAAGACTCATAGACTCTAAGGTCAGAAGGGACCAATATGATCATCTAGTCTGACCTCCTGCACAGTGCAGGCCACAAAACCTCAGCAACCCACAGTGTGGCATGGGGGGGTGTTGGGGAAGGGGTGAGGGACCAGCAGTGAGAGAGGGGCTGGGAACAGTAGCTGGGGTGGGGGGTAGTAGCTGGGGTGGGGGGTGAGTGTTTAGGGGAGAGTAGCTGGGGTATATGAAGGGGGCCTGCACTGGTGCAAGGAAGGCCCAGACTGACACAAGGGGGGCCCGCCAATTTAGCAGGGTTCCAAGGCCTGCCAACTTATATTTTAACCCCTGCTCATGTGAGAAAAGGAGCTGCTGAAATAATTTATTTTTCCTTTTTTGAAGACAATTGCTTGATTTGGCCTCAATAGCCACAGTGTGTTGGACTTCAACAGTTCATCCACTTTTGTCACTATAGAAATGTCTTGCAAGTATAAATCAAAGTAATTTACCCTTTCCCATATGCATCTCAGTTCTGGTGTATTTGCTGATTGCAAATTGCTTTTTCCTTTTTCAGTATTAGGTATGATTCCATCTTTATTGTCTGCCCTAACATTCAATTCGGGGTAGGTAGAAAAGGCACTTTTAGAATTGTAGAATCATAGGCTGTGTCCACACGAGGCTTTTATTTCGAAACAACTTCTGTTGTTTTGAAATAAAACTTGACAGGTCAAGATGACATTTCCTCATTTTGAAATAAGGAGCTCCCTTATTTTGAAATAAGGAAAATCATTTCAATACAATAAAACCTAGTTTTGTATCGAAATGAGGGTTGTTTCGAAATAACCCTGTCTGGCTGTGTTACATCGATATGGAACACATGCACCCTGGGAGGAAGTCCCACGTCCCCTCAGCACTCGGGCCAGGGTGCTGAGGGGAGGTGCAGGGGGCGGTGGGTGCCCAAGCCGGCTTCACCCGCTGCTCCCAGCTGCCGGGGGCAGGGAGGGCGGGTGCCCGAGCCTACTTCACCCCTCTGCCCCCGGCAAGGGGGAGTGGCGGGCGAAGCCGGCTTGGGCGCCTGGTGCTCCCCACCCCCGGCAAGGGGAATTGGTGGGTGAAGCTGGCTCATGGTGTCTGCCCCCCCCCCCGCTAAGGGGGAGCAGCGGGAAAAGCTGGCTGCTTCCCCTTGCCCGGCACAGGAGGGCAGCGGGCACCCCAGCCGGCTTGGCTGGCTGCTTGGCTGGGTAGCAGGGCGGTGGGGGTGCCCCGCTCCCGCCAGCCCCTGGCCTCCTGGAAGCAGCCAGGGAAGATGCCAGCTCGGGCACCCCGGCCGCTTGTCAGTGGTGGGAGGGGTGCCGTGAAGTTGATCACAGGCTACAGAGCCTGCAAGGGGCGGGGAGAACTGGCATCCCCCAGCCCCCCGCCGCTGACAAGCGGCCAGGGGCGCCCGAGTGGACATCTTCCCTGGCTGCTTCCAGGCAGCCAGGGGTTGGGGGGCAGGGCACCCAGCTAGCTCTGCCAGCACCTGGGCTCACTCCCCCACACGGTCTGGGTGCATGCCGCGGGGGCAAACAGGGGCTGTGGGTGCTGGGGAGACCCTGGCAGGGGATTGGTTGGCAACAATGCCCTGCCAGGAGGCCATGTTGCCCCACATCCCATGGTGCCCCTGTGCTGAATCGAAATAGCATGTCCATACACTGGGCATGCTATTTTGATTTGAGGGGTTGCCATATTTTGAATTAACTTTTTCTTAATTCGATTTAAGTTATTTCAAAATAAGACTTTTATTTCAAAATGAGTTATTTTGAAATAACTTATTTTGAAATTACAATTTACATGTGGACATAGCCATAGAAACTGGATGGGACCATGACAGGTCATCAAGTCCAGTTCCCTGCACTCATGGCACATACCATCTTAAACCATCCCTGACAGGTATTTGTCTAACTTGCTCTTAAAAATTTCCAGGGATGGAGATTCCACAACCTGTCTAGGCAACTTATTTCAGTGGCTAATCACCATGACAGTTTGGGTTTTTTCTTAATGTCCAACCCAAAACTCCTTTGCTGTAATTTAAGCCTATTGTTTCTTTTCCTTGTTTAACTTCATTCTAGGCTGACTGATTAGTCTTAGAAGTTTGAAGGTTTTATGTTGTGTTCTTCCATTGAAGACCTATATATCAAAATGTTGTTGTCCATGAAATCTAGAACTGCATTTGTGTTCAACAGTTCTGCCTTTGTTCTTTGAAAAATTTCAGGTGCACTGGTAATCACAAAAGGTAATTTTTAAAAGCAAAATTTCCCAAAGGGTGTGCTAATGTAGTGAGTTTAGCACTTTGTCTAAAGGAATTTGCCAGAATGTGCTGGAGGCATCCAATTCAGACAGTATTGTAGCTCTTTTCACTTTGGTGGGGAAGTCATCCAGTGTTGGAAGAGTATGTATTTTTCTCATGTGGCAGTATGTCTTTTAAGATTCACAAAAATTCTTTTGATTACTGGTACCACTTGGGCACACTGTGCTATTGGCTCAGAGATCTCCTCCATTATGCCAACCTGATCCATTAACTTTAATTCACTTAGCAATTTATGAAGCAGTGGGATAGAAATCATGAAAGGTGTAGGTACACTTCATGGTTCAGCATTGTCTCTTAATGTTATTTGTACTGGATCTCCTGTCAAAGGCCAGTATCACCAAATATTCCATGAGATCCATCTATCTTTCCTACTAGGTCCATCACGGCTGCCATCCTGCACCTGAGAAGGCTGTTAGGCCTTTGATCACAGCCACTCTGAATGCAAACCTTTTGTCTTTGTAAGTTGTTTCTGTGTTGAACTGGCCTATTCACTTCAGAATACCTCCAAGACTAGTCAAGGCTGTGTCAGATGACTTTCGCTCTGCAAGGGATTGAAGACCATTGTAAGTCAAATATGGTTCTTATGTTTGCTGCTGAGTCAGTTTTAAAGGCAATACTGTTTTCATGAATATTCAGTTTCTTTCTCCAGGCATACTTTTTCCTCACATATGATAGATTCAAAAAACACTGGCTCTTGATTATCTGTTCCAGAGGGATAGCTGTATTAGTGTGTATGTAGCAATAACGAAAGTCCTGTATCAACTTAAAGGCTAAGATCTACATCTGAATTGCATCTGATAAAGTGGGTTGCAGCCCATGAAAGTTTATGCCCAAAGAGATTTGGTAGTCTTTAAGGTGCCGCAGGACTTTCGTTGTTTTTGATTATCTCTAATACTAATCATCTCTTCATTCTAGACTGACTGATTAGCCACAGCACTTTGAAGATTTTATGTTGTATTGAAGGCCTATATATAAAAATGTTGTCCATGAAAACTGCAACTGCATTTGTGTTTAACAGTTCTGCCATCTTTTGCTGCTTCACAGCTTCAGACTGTTTTGTTATTTGAACAGCTGCATGTAGGGTTAAGTCTATTTTTAATTACAGTGAATGACTATAGTCTGTAAGGCCAATAATGAGTTTTTTTCAAATATCTTCATGTTTTACAGGCCCCAAAAGCACAGTTTTCTACCAGTAAAAGTAAAGCTTTGATAAAAGATTTAACAGATTTCCCAGGCTGTTCAATTTTCTTGTGAAAACATACCCTTTTGTAAACCATATTTCTCTGAAGTGTAAAGTGTGCATCACACATAGCCAGAATCCTTTTGTAGTCATCTTTGTGGCTGTCTTCAGTGAAGATAAAAGATTTAAAGATATGCTTTGCCAGCCTTCCCATAGACTACATTAAAGAGGATACCTGTACATCTCCACTTTCCTTGTGGAGTTTGGTTGTAATGTGATTTGTAAAATATTGCTTCCGGTCTTTCAAAGCTGAAGTTCTTCAGGGCACTGAAAAGCAGCCTGTTGATAAGAGCAATCCTGCAAGCTATCTGTCTTTTTTTTCCCCACCTGCTTGCAACTTTTGTTGCTGCCTTTCTTTGGTTTCTGTTCTCTTCTGGCACCAGGTAGTCTTCCTTCACTTTTGACACCATGTCATGTACCAGAGACATAAAGATCTCTTTAAAACACAGCCAGCCATCACTATTGTCAGCTCAGATAAGATGTGGTACACATGGGGCACGTCTACACGGCTCTTTTATTTCGAAATAACACTCATTATTTTGAAATAAAAAAAATTTGGTCTACATGATGTTTCCTTATTTCGAAAGGACGGACCTCGTCCTTCTGAAATAAGGATCATCCTTCCGAAAAAGTAAAACCTGCCCCCCCTTGAAATGGCCGTTATTTTGAAACGGATATTTCAAAATAACACCTTTAGACCTGTTGTTTCGAAACAGTGGTCCAATTGGCGTTATTTCGAAATATCCGTTTTGAAATAACGGCCGTTGCGATCACATGGTTTTCCCTATTTCGAAAGGAGCCCTTTCAAAATAAGGGTTTTATTTCAAAATCAGTCCTTTCGAAAGGAAATAAAACTGTGTGTGTAGACGTGCCCATGGTGTTTAAAACATTATAATACAGTTTTATGATCCATTATACTGAGCATGCTCACTAGCCCTTTGAATCTGGGACAGGTCACCTGTTGTAACCTTAAGTGAGTCATTTTGTTTCAGACAAGACTGCTGCTGCTCTCTTCATTGTAGGTATTTAGCTAATTTAATGTTGTTTTATGACAGCTTCTGCTCTCTCTCCTGCCCTGGTGGCAGGTCATAGGCGGTGTTCACTCACATTGGCTGTGTTCACACACAGGGGGTTATTTTGATACGGTTGTTTCGAAACAACCGTATCGAAATAATGCCTTATTTTGAAATAACTTAATTTGAATTAACAGTTTGTTAATTCGAATTAAGGAAAAAAGCTCAAAGCGAAATAGCAGGTTCAGGCAACAGTTATTTCGAAACAAGTCACCATTGTTTCGAAACATGTTGTTTCGAACCAGTTATTTCGAAACAACGTTGTTTCGTCCCCACATGGGCGTCGTGTGAACAGGGTATTTCTTATTTCGAAACAACCTCTGTTGTTTTGAAATAAGAGTGCTGTGTGAACACAGCCATTTTGTCACAAATTCAGAATCAGGTGGAGGTAACAGTGTCTGTTAAAGTTTCCTGAACAGACCCCAATTTTCAAGCTCACAGTTCATTCATATCTCCTCCTTTGAAGTACTCAAACCCAGCACTTGAGGGTTCCAGTGCAGGATTTAGGCACCACAGTTGGGATTTCAAAGGCACATAGTGAATTAGGGAATTAGGCACCTGGGGAGCTCAATATCCTTAGGGCATACTTGTACATGGAGTTGTTCAAGAAGAGCTCTTCTGGAAAAAGTCCATGTGTGGATCTTCTTTTTTGAGTTCCTAGTCCCTGTGCAGCTTTCACAGCATGTAAATTCACACAGGAACAAGGCACCCTCATTCTGAAATAAGAAGGTTTACCCAGGGAGTTATTCTAGAGTAACTGATCCTGAATAGCTCCATATTTAGAAGAGCCCTTAAGAAGGACAAAGACTTAGGCTGGGACTTTAAATCTGTTTCTGATTTTTCTCCTTTCTGTCTCTCTGCTGAATCTACGGGCAGATTTATAAGGATGGCAGCAAATTCACTGCCATGAGTTCAAACTTCCTGATTCCACTGAGGGGTCTGTGAAGACTCACTCAGTCGATTGGGAAGTTGATCAAGTAACTCCACCTTCTCAAACAGAGTAGTGCTGAGTCAAAGGGATGGCATTTCCCTTCAGCTCAGTGCAGTGGACATGCTGCCGTAAGTAGGTGTTAGGCAGTTGAAGGAAGATATGCAAGTTATTTGAAGTTCCAAAGGGGCAACCATGTTAGCCTAGTAAAGCAAAAAAAAGCTAGGAGTCTTGTGGCACTTAAAGACTAACAGGTTTATTTATTGCATGAGCTTTTGTGGGGGAAACTCTCACTTCGTCAGACGCTTACAGAATGGGATGAAAATAAATGCAGGGGAGTGTAAGACATGGGATCAGGTCATACTGCAACAGCAAATCAGAGCATTTTTAAAGATTCAAACTCTGGGAAACAGCACATAGAGGAGTGTCAAATTGTCTGTTATAATGGGAAAAGAAGCCATAGTCACAATTCAGTTCTTCTTTCATGCAATTTAATCTGCATATTAATTCAATTTTGGCTGTTTCTCTTTGAAGTCTTGATGTCCCATTGATTTTCTTGAGGACTATCATTAATACAGCATCAATGGAGTGATTAGGAAGATGGAAGTGCTCAGCAACTGTTTTTTTTTTTTTTGTGTGTGTTGTGATTTCTGATGTCAGTTTTGTGCCAATTTATTCTTCTGCATAGGGATTGTCCTTTTTGTCCAATGTATATGGTGCGGGGGCATTTCCAGCACATGATGGCATAAATCACATTAGTGCAGGGGTCTCAAACTCAAATCACTATGAGGGCCACATGAGGACTAGTACATTAGCCTGAGGGCTGCACCACTGAAACCTTTCCATACAATACTATTGCAAATATCAGTAACAGTAGTGTCACTGTGGGCCACAGGAAATAGCTTTAGGGGCCATATGCGGCCCACGGGTGGCATGTTTGAGACCCCTGCATTAGTGGATGAGCAGGTGAATGACCCTTTGATGGAGTAGCTGGCTTGATTAGGTCCTAGTTTGTGTATCTCTATCTCTCTTTCACTGAAAACTGCAGTATGTGTAGGCCAAGGCTAAGCCTTTTTAATGGTTCCTTGGTGTGGGCTACAGAGAATCATATTATTTGATTGCTCATTCCCCACCCTGTTGGTGTAGATAGAATTTTCCTGATGTGTGCATTTAGGAATGGGACACTGTTCTATATGCATCATGGAGGGAAAGCAGATTGTGAATTTACATGCATTTTTATTTTTGCTTTGTGCTCACATTCTTCAGCCCTTGTTGCTCATTCTCTTTTTCCACAAAGACAGAGGATTCATAAAAACCTGGTGCGCCCTCATCCCCTGGAGCTGGATTGAGACATGAGGGATCTCAGTCATGAGTTTGTTTTGCTTTGGGTATTTTTGGTTTTTTATTAATGCAAAGGATGGCTCTAATCTGAAGGGGATTTTGGAGAACTCATGCAAACAGGATTATTATTTCTTTGTTTTACAGTTGGTCCTGGGGGCCTTCCCGTGTCAGGTGCTGTACATACAGATTTCTACGGCCCCAGGCATGACAGGACCTTAGCATCAGCTGGAGCCTCTAATTACTACTGCAGCATGAATGATAATGAAAGGACAATCCTTGCTTTAAAGAGCTAATAATAATTAAAGGGTGAGGTTTTCAAAGGGATTTTGGACAGGCAATTCCCACTGATTTAGTTGGGAATTAGGTATCCAAATCTTGTAGTGTAGTGAAGGTTAATGAATCAGTGCTCTTAAGAATTGTGAGAGTCCCAGACAAAAAGCATCACATAAAGTTTCTCTTGTTCTTCCTCCATAATTGGGAGCTGTAGAACAGCCACGTCCCAGTGCTAAGGTCCAGGGCTCAAGCCCCTGCCCGCAATCACTAACAGAAAGAGGAATAAACACATAGGCTTCTTATATTCCATTCACATCCACACTAAAGTAATGCATCATCCCATGACACTGGCTTAGCCGCTTTCACTGCTCCAGATGATTGGTCTCTAGATTGAGCAGAACAGGTGGCTTTAGCATCTTTGCATGGTAGTGGAGACCAGGGGTGTAGATTTGGTTGCCATCTGAATAGAAATGCATTGAAGAGTCATTCTAGGACTGTTTTGCACTTGAATTGATTTTGGCTTCTTTGAGGAGCAGATGGGAGGGGTCAGTGTATTAACGCTCTGTATGTTTCATATCCACAGAGCCAGACAGGGGACAGAGGGGGAATGTGTTGCATCTGCCTACGTTCGGTAAGGCAAAAAGGCTGCTGTCTGTCTGGAGGTGGAAGATGTCACTAGCCACAGAGTGTGAGTCTCTCCTTCCCTTCCAGCCAGAGGGAAGCGAGAAAGATATTATGCCTGAGAATGACACACTAACATTGTCTCATTGCTTGTTCTTATAGATCTGGGTGTTATACAGTCAACAGGAGACAAAAGCTGAGGGATTTGCCCTTCTCTAAGGCTGTGTCTGTACGTATGGTGGTAAAATCGCTGCTGTCAGTTTGTTCTTCTGGGTGTGATTGAATGATCTGTCAAGACTGCTCCATCGTTCTGGACTTTGCATCAGTAACGCCAGCCTGGAGGTAGTGTAGAGCTAAGGCGAATGGATGCCATTGCTCTTCACCTTAGCACAGAGCGTAGGGGGATGTAATTGAGCATAGTAAGGTGATGGGAGATACGCAAGGTATTTTATGTATCTTGTGTATCTGCCCTTGACTGCTGCCAAAAAGTGTGGCAAGTGTAGACTAGGGCTAAAATTTACATGTAAATGGTAGACGCTGGAGCTTGGCTGAAACTGGGTGGTGCAACTGGCTGAAACCTGATGGGAGCAAAGAATGAGGGAAGAGGACAAAAATGGCTCAAGCAAACAAATTTGTCCAAGGGACAGCTGTTACACCAGTTGAAGAAGCCCAGTGCACTCTGGCCACACCATCTTACAAACATTCCCCAGCATGCTTTCTAAGCTGGGAGGATTGGACTGGTATGCGAGAATTCAGAGCTCCTGTGTTTGCCATGCAAAAAGGCTGGTGTATGGCCCTGAGTCTGCAGTCTGTACAGGACCCCCAGTCTCCTTTCATTTACAGGCCTCCTCACCCAGCTTGTGCTGGGGTGTTTAGACTGAATCAGAGGCTGTGGTGAATACTGCTGCTGCTGTTTCGCTCAATGCCGAGAGGTGCTTTCTGGATTTTTGTGGGGTGGGAGCAGGGGGGAGGTGTGGGATTGTTTTATTTCTAATGTGGAACCTGATATAGAACAGCTGCTTATTATGGATAAGTTTCACAGGGCCAGGGGACTGAAGGAGAGAATAAATCTGGAGGAGTGGAGCTTGTTAAAAGTGAAAATGATTATCAGAAAGAAAACAAACCTGCTGATGCAAAGGGGCTTTTACAAGCATATTTGAGTAGGACTGTGTGGGGTTTTTTTCTGTGTGGCTTCTATTCCCCCCACAATCATTTCCAAACAAATCATCTGAAAATGTCAGGTTAATAAAAGGCGTCTGAGCCCAGAGGCCCTGTGCTGCTTTGTCACTTCTCCTCCTTCTGGTTTCCATTCCACAACCTTGCACGCAGAATCCCTGCTTGAGCTGTTAAAAGGAATATATGATGAGAGAGAGTCTCATCAAGGTCATTAGAGCCCCTGGTTTGCCAGCCATCCTCACTTTTGCTGGTTGCCCCCACCAGGGATTGTAGAGGTCAGTGCTTGAGTCTCCCCTTGCATTTAACCACCTGTAGTTGGTAAGGTTGAGAGTTTCAACCTTAGGAGCCTCAGGGAATCAAAGGACTACAGCACTAAAATCCCCCTGGAATCTAGCTGCTTTGAAAGTCCCAGGCTTCCATCTCTGGGGAGTGGGTGTGAAATCCTGTCTCTGGCACAAAGCAGTGGGACATTCTGACAGGGGAACGCTTTCTGCCCATGTGCCAGTGTAAAGGAATGTGGGGTTGGGGAAGGAACTGGGCACTGGGGGGTACAGAGGTATATGTAGGGTGAGCTCTTCCATATTCTACACCCCCTTTTTACTGACTAGGCCAGTGCAAAGAGGTGGGAGAGCCTCTATAAGCTCCCTTTTGCAGGGAATGCCTTGTAACTGGTGCAATGTGGAGAAGAAATTTGCTGGGAGAGAAGGAAAAGTGAACAAGGTCTTAACCTCGCTGATGGTCTTGGAAAGAATGTGTGGCCCAGACTCAAATCTGTTCCCAGCATGGAAAGTACTGATTCGTCACTCATGTGAGACAGGGTCTGCAGAAGGATGGGGATTGGCACATGCATCCATTAGGCAGATGGTTGCCTAGAGGTGCCGCTTCATACACACACCCTAGTAGGCCTGGCAGCCTCAAACATCCCAAAGCATTGTATCCAAAGGTCTGCCTCCCCTCCCCAGTCAAATGCCACTGTCACCTCAGCGATGAAAAGTGCCAGTGATTTCATAACACACACAAAGAGCCAGCTTAGACTGCAAAGTAGGAATTTAGGTAGATCGTAGGTGGGGTGTAATTAGTCACCTAGACTTTGGCCTGGACACTAGGGCTTTTCCAGAAACAAATGATTTTTAATGCTTTCATGCTTCAGTGGCCCCGCTAGGAGCACAGTACCCTACCAGCCTAGATAAAGTGTTAACGTGGCAGAATTGGAGCCCCTCACCATCTTTAACCTCCAACACCCCCGGGAGGCAGACAGTGCTTTGATGCACAGAGAGTCCAAGTGGCTTGCCCAAAATTGCGAGGAGTGTCTGGCAGAATGGGAAAATGAGCCCCGTCTCCTGAGTGACAAGCACACCAGCCTTCCCCCTTTGGCCTGACAATCCCACGCTGGGGCCCTGGGACAGAAATGACTTGGAAGGCAGAACCCACTCTGCTGGCTCATCAACACTGCCTCTTGCTGTGCTTACTTGTTCCTCCACTTCTCCCCTACCTCTCCCCTCAGCTTGGTGCTGCCTGGCTCTAATGAGCTCACACACAGCACAAGGTGGAATGGCTGGCTCGGGGGTTGGGGGGAAATTTTCTCTCCTTTGCTCCCAGTGGAAGGCAGATTAGCTTTTTAAATGGAAGAACTAGCATCAAAAAACCTTTGCAATTTCCTGCTGAAATGGGCTAATCTGCTACTTAAATAGGGAATGAAACCGGCAAAGCAATCAGCAACCGACGGGCGAGCACAGTACTTGGAGATTGTGGGGGTATTAACTCTGAATCCCAATAGCTGGGGATGGCACCATGTGTACAAAAGGTGGCAGCTGCGTGTTACATCACTAAAGATTTCTGGCGAGAACTAGAGCCGAGTACATTGGTTGTGTTTATTCCGATCTCTGGGATAGCACACCAGGCCCAGGGCAATCAGGCACGTAGACTTGCTTTTTCCTGATATTGCCTTCCCTTGCAACTCTCAGTCACTGACGAGTGAGGGGTCAGCTAGTCAGTCCCCATACATCTTTGTCAAGGCACCATGCCAGGACAGATGGCTGCCATGGGATTTAGGAGCTAATTTCAGGGGATCAGTGCTGAGATTACACTTTCCTGCTTCCAATTGCTGGAAGAGTTTTAAACACAGGGACCCAGCTGTAATGTATTCGGTGGCACAGCTACTGACAGGGGCTCAGGGGCTGGAATACAATAAGGGAAAAGAGCTGAGGATGCACAGAGTGTGAAAACAAAGTAAGCTCATGAGTCTGAGGCGATGACAGGGGGGAAGCAGCCGGAGAAGGAATGTAATAAGATGGCAAGAAACTAGCACATCCGCAGCAGTTTGCTGCACCCGCCAACCTAACACTTCTAATGAGATGCTGCATAGTGCTAACGAGATGTGTTGATTTCTTTAAATAAATATTGTAATAAAATATGCAAGAACATTCAGACCACAGCTTTTCTATGTCTCTCCTTCTGTTGTCCTGAGAAGGGTTTCTTGAGCCTGACTGTGGGGTGTGTTCGTGGCTAATTTAGCCCACTGATGTGGTGCAGTCAGGTACCAGAATATGGTTTTGCTGGCCCTATGAAAGGACGAGCTTCCAGGGGCATAGACATGATGTAAGACAGGCACCTCATTCACTTGCTGTCAGTATGGCAGGGGAAATGGGATGTGGTCTGAAGAAATGGGAGTGTCCGGTGGGGAAGCTAAGGGAGAAGTGGGACATGTCATTTTTAGGCTGAAATCCCAGTGATAACTGTTCTTGAGAGATTTGGGCTGCATCAGACTTAGAATGGGAAAATAGCCTTGTTGTGAAGATGGCAGTTTGTAGGGAGCCTGTGTCAGAATGGCCTGAGTCACCCTAAATTTAGGGGCTGGAACACTACTTAAAGGCCTAATTACTGCTGACCTTGCTTTGCTTCAAGTAGGAGAAATGTTGGGGTGCTTTGAAGCGGGAACTAGAGCATGGTGCAGAGGACAGTTGTGCAGGGAAGCCTGAGAAATAGGCAGGCTGAGGGAAAAACCTTAGGGTGAGGTTTGCTTCATTTAATATCACCATTATTTATTGTATTGAAGTAGCATCCAAAGGCCCACTGTGCTGAGTGCTGTACACGTGCATAGAAAACCATGGCCCTCCCTGGAAGAGCTGGTTGTTTGAGTTACAAATAAAGCCAAACTTCAGGAAGGGTTTAACTTTGAACTGCATGCTCTGCAATATAGCAGCAACACTGGGAAATGTGGCCTAATGCCCAGTGCACTAGATTGAAATGCAGGAGATGTGGGTTCTGTTCATTGCTCTTCTGAGTGACCCTGGGCAACTCATGTCACCTCTCTGTGCCTTGCTGTTGTCCTCTGTAAAATGGGATGTGGTGATACTGATTTCCTTTGTAAAGGGATTTGAGATCTAGGGATGGCGCTTGAGGATTATAAAATTGATATCTGTGACCCTTGAGTTAAAAAGGCTGGGAATCACTGATCTAGAGAGAGGTAATTATTTTAGAAGTCCAAGGCTGCTCTGGTTCTGGATATGCCTTGGAATCAAAGCAAGAGGCAGGTTAAGATGTTTGCATCTGAACCCACTACCACCACTGAAACTTAAAGGGGGTTGTATTTGAGTTTCTGCTTTCAGCCCTTCTCTCCGAAGCAGCTACTCTTAGGCTAGGTCTAGGCTAAAAAGTTAAGCACGACCCAGCTACGTTGCTCAATGTTGTGAAATATCCATTTCCTTAACTGTAGTTAAGCTGACCTAACCCCAAGTGTAGACAGCACTGGACTGACAGCAGGACTTTTTCCATCAATTTAGCTGCCACCCTTCTGGGAGGTGGGTTAACAGTGATGGGAGAACACTTTCCTTGGCTGTAGTCAGTGCCTATACTACAGTGAAGCGCTGCTCTGGTTTGAGTGTAGACATAGCCAAAAGCTTAAGTGGACAAATTCCTTCCAGCCGAAGTGTAAATATTAGCTTTGTAGATTTCTTTTTCTGCTTGCTTGGGGGACTTAGGGCTATCGAGGTAGCGGAAGAGCTGGGAATTTAGTGGGCAGATGCATGAAGCAAAAGAAAAAGGTTAAACGTCCCTGAAGTACAGATGTAATAACAGAACTGCTGAGCACTCTGCTGCAGGAGGACAAATGTAAGATAATTCCAGGCTTTATTGCTCCTCCAGGCCTCCTTCTCAACTTGCAATTCTTCTCCAGTGCTCTGCCTCCAGCTACCCAGCTGCAACAAACGACAGAAAAACTAAAGGGTGAGGGGAGCCAGGAGACCAGTAAAGAACTAGCTGGAGTTTTCCTTCTGAGTGCACTTCTCTGCATCTCTACTTCTATTCAGCAGCTGCTGTACTCAAAGAGTAGCAGACTCAATCGTCTGTAACACTTTGCATCCTGAACTCTTACTTTTAGCTTGCTTTTCTGTTGCCATTTTCTTCCATCCTCTGTGGCCAAATTTACTGTGACTTGATTTGCTCCTCTGAGCAAGATCAGATGGCGATTTACTTCTCTTCTCTCCAGTGTCTATTTTTAAAACGTGCTAGTTTCCTTCTCTGTGGAAATAATGCATCAGTTGCTTCTGGTATTGGAAAATAGTTGGGATCCTGTATCACTCCTGAGTTGTAAACAACAGGGCTTTGGGCTGGCCCCTGGTGCTGGGCAAACAGTGCAGAAAAATCCCTTGCCTGTCCAAATCAGCCCTATTTAAGGCTGTCAAATGAAGCCAGACTGGGGAGCTAGGCTTCAAGCTTTGAAGAGTCTAATCCACAGTCCAGTGAAGGAAATGGAAGGGTTCACGTTAGCTTTAGTGGACTTTAGATCAGGACCTAAGTGCTTGTCCAAACCTTTGGAGATACACATACCACCAGCATCTAAAATGGTGCTTTGTGAATGCAGAACTATTTATGCATATAGGGGCCAGATGGAACTATTAAAAATACAGACCTGACTGGGAGAGGGGGTTGGGACTGCTTTTCTCCTAAGGCATATGGAGCTCCCCAAACTCTTTGTAAACATTAATTGTGGAATCCCCCAATATCCTGAGAGACATGTGCTTATGCTCTGAGGCTAACTGATTTGTCCAGGGTTGCATAAGTCAGCAGCAGATTTGGGAACATAATTTAGTCACCTTCACAGCTGGCCTTTCTTCACCATGACCGTGACACGTTGCCTTTCTTCATCTGCTAGATCAGTGGTTTTCAAACTTTTTTTCTTGAGACATAGTTGAAAAACGTCATTTAGGATTGTGACCCAACAATTACATCTTTCAGCAATGCATTCTAGTCTTTTGGTCATTCACTTGCACATCCACTAATGTGGTATACGCTATCATGTGCCAGCAGTGCCCCTTTGCCATGTATATTGGGCAAACTGGACTATCCTTGCATAAAAGGATAAATGGACACAAAACGGATATAAAAAATGGAAACATCCATAAACCAATATGAAAACACTTCAACCTCCATGGACACTCAGAGGCAGACTTGAAATTTGCCATACTTCAGAAAAGAAACTTCAGAAACAGACTTCAGCATGAAACTGCAGAGTTGGCGCTAATCTGCAAGTTTGACAACATCGGGCTGGGTCTGAACAGAGACTTAGAATGGTTAGCACATTACAAAAAGTGATTCATCTGTTCACACATTCTCTCCCTTTGATCTACTGGTGTGAATGGGCCCCATCTGCTCTCTGAACTGACTTTGCTAACACTTCCCCTCCTCCATTCTGGCATGTGTATATATATGTATATATATATATACCTCTCCACTGTAGTTTCCACTTCATGCATCTGACAAAGTGGGTTGTAGCCTGCAAAAGCTTATGCTTGAAGAAATCTGTTAGTCTGTAAGATGCCACAGGACTCTTGCTGCTTTTAGTCTTTTGCTGGTGGCAGCTGGGTGGGTCTGTGACCCAGTGCCTTAGGGTCTGAGACCCAGGACTGGGTCCTGACTCTAAGTTGAAAACCACTGTGCTAGATCACCTGTATCAATACATACAGTGCTTGTTTTTTCTATCACCTTCATGGTTGTTCCAAGATCCCTTTTTTGGAGCACCGAGAGCTCTCACACCCTCTACACCTAATGTTAAAAGCAACACCCTTTCAGATGCAGATTTGCTACATTTTTCACTGGTAAACTTTCCCAAGCTCTTACTAGTCTTTGGACACCCACTGCAAGTGATTTCACTCCAGGAAAATACCTACTGGGGGCTAATCTTCCAGGAAGGAATTCAGAAAAACTGGTGCTGTGCACCTGCTGACCTTGAGATGGAAGGAGGGAGCGAGCAGGCCGAGTAGTGGAAATATCAACACTTGAGTCCTGTAGGTGCAAGAGAAAGGTTCTGAAATAAATTCCCAGCTCTGGGCAAACTTCAGCTGTTGATGAAGTTTCAGATCCAAACATCACAGGCTGGACACATCTCCAGGAGGATCAACTTATTTAGGACCAGATGGTGATCTTCTTACTCATGAGAAGCAATACTTCTCATCTCAAGCTGCCTCAGAGAAGTCAAGGTAATGTACTATTCATTGTGACTAAGCGGATTGCAATCTGGCTTTTATTTCTTCATTTAGTCCCATTTAGATAAAAGAAGTGCTAGGGCAGGTTTAAAAATGCAGGAGAAAACCCCCATAAACATTAACTCAAACATTTTCCTAGGATTTTTTGGTTGACAGATGGATGAAAACTTTTGTGCAAATGGTTTCCTTTTTTTGTTTTTATGTTTGTTTGTGGGTTTTTTTTGTTTTTTTTTTGGTGCACAGTCAAAATGAAAAAATTGGATAAATTTTGGCACATTGGAGCTGCTTTAGAAAGAACTAAGTAGTTACACCGGCAGCGAGGAAACATGAAGAGTGCAGATATATGTAATTCTTTGCCTGTAGAGTGCCGATCTGCCCTCCGCTCCCTGCTGAGAAGAGCTTATTTTGATTTCCTTACTGAGCTTTCCCTGCTTTGTTGGAAAAGAGATTCTGGAACATTTGCCTGTAAGATTATATAAACTGCAGGTTTTCAGCTCTCTTTCCCTCATGGGTTGTTGCGTATCAATGTAAATGCAGAATTCTCTGACAGCTAATATTTTTGGGGGAGTGCATGTGTGAAACCTGAGAGCGCGGTGATAGTTACCATGCGCCACAGCCAGCAATGCTGACTTGTAATTACACCACCAGAAGCAGGTTCAAGTGCCTTGAAGGCTAGAACTGTGTCCTGGCAAGGGGAGTTCAGCTGAGGATTTTTCCTGTATCTCTTGTTTGGTTGTGTTTAAGAACTGCAACATGTATTCACCTATAATAAAGTACTCAGGGCACAATCTTAGAAGGTGCTGAGCACTGTCAGTTCCCATTGACTATAGAACTGGAATGATCAGGGAGGGAGGGCTGGCCACTGACTTCCACCTCTAGGGGCCAATTCAAATCCAGTGGCTGGCTGTCAGCAGCACCAGATGATGGCTCGTCCTATGTTAATTTGCTCATCTTGGTCCTGTTCTCCCTTCCAGTCAGGACTAAAGCCTATTTATAGGGAAGTGCATGAAACTTCAGGTATGTCCACAAACAGTCTTTAAATCGAGATAATGCAGATTATTTTGATTTAAAAGATCGCAGGTTCACACTACATTTCCCTATATCGAGATAAGGAGCTCCCTTATCTCGCAATAAGGAAAGTCATTTTGATACAATAAAACCTAGTATTATATCAAAATGATGGTTCAGTCAAAACTGTTATTTTGAAATAACGCTGTGTGGACGTGTTATTTCGATTTAACACTTCTACCCTTCTCCTTCCCAGGGTGCTGTTCTTTTTCTATATATATTGGGTGGGGGCATGGCTATTCTAGGGGCCATCTTGCCTAACCTCCCATGGTGCCCTTCTCTTAATTTGAACTAGCAAGTCCTGTCCATGGACGTGCTAGTTCAATTTGAGTTTCTAGTGGGGACATGTTAAATCAATTTAACTTAAATCGCTTTAATGATTTTATAGTGATTTTATTAAATCGATTTAACTTAAATCTTTTTAACTGCCCAAGTGTGGACATAGCCATTGTGTTCCAGGGCCTAGAGGACAAGGACTTGCTTGTAAAACTTTTCAAAACACCTTAGATACTTTTGTACATTTTCCACCTAGTGTTCAGAGCAGAAAGCAGGAGGGAGAAATTTAGAGTTGTCATGCTCCCCTACTTCCTATAATTTAAACACTAAACTACTTCCAACATCCCTAGCACCATTTATATGGAGGATTTGTTTAAACTTTTGTAGGCTTCCTTTTATAAACAACATGCTCCACTTTTACAAGTTCCAGAAGGGTAGGCTTGTTAGTCTGTGCACAGCAAAAATAACATGAGCCCTGTGGCACCTTAAAGACTAGGTGTGGCCAAACTGCGGCTCGGGAGCCACATGTGGCTCTTGAATGAAAAATTGTGGCTCCCACAAGAACGTCAGCAAATCAATTTAGGAAAGCAGCCCCAGCCTAGGAGTTGAAGAGGGAGTTGGGATGGTGAGCAGAAGTACGGCATGGTTGGGATTTTAAAAAACTCGCCACTAGCCTGCAGTCTTCTACACTGAGCAGCAGTTAAGTTTTTACTGCATAGGCCTAATTTTCATGGTAACTTTAAGTAATTATTAGAATCTGACATTAGTAGGATCAATATTTGTCCTCTTTTTATGACAAAATTAAAGTGTGCAATGAATTTTAAACTCAGTAATTTTGGAGTAAGTAAAAGTATATGGCTATATGCCTCAGTGTGGTTCACGAAGGTTTAATAATCAGCTTGTATGGCTCTTGAGTTCCATAAGTTTGGCCACCCCTGTTAAAGACAAATAAATTTCTTTGGGCATAAGCTTTCATGGGCTCCAACCAACTGTGTCGCAATCTGGATTGGAGTCCATGAAAGTTTATGTCCGAAGAAATTTGTTAGCCTTGAAGGTGCCTCCGGACTTGTTGTTTTTGATGTTCCATTTTGACGTCTTCACAGAGATCATTCCCTTGCCGTAGAGCCAGTGATGAAAATGGTGGCATCAGCTGCACAGAGGGAAGTTAATTCACCAACCAATTGCAATTTTGCTTGTGTTCAGACAGCAGGATTTGGTCCCAGGAGTAACCAGCAGAGCTCTGTAACTGGCATGTAGGGCACAAAACCAGTGCAATTTACACTGAATGCCATTCAGCCCTAGTACCAGAGGGTACAGCTTCCATTAAAGGAAGCTGTGCTTGATTACACGAAGGCTGAATTTGGCCCCCTGGGATGTTGGAAGTGGTTTGGTGTTTAAATTGTAGGAAGTAGGGGAGCGCGACGACTCTAAATTTCTCCCTCCTGCTTTTAGCTTTTCATTGGCACTTTCTTCTTGCTGCATACATTACTCGCTTTGCAAACCCACTAAAATCACCAGGTTTAATTCTTCACAGCGCTCTATCTTGTGTAGAGCCTTGTCCCAGTGCAAAGTGGCATAAACCGCTACATCAGGGTTCTCAAACTCAAACCACTGTGATGGCTGCATGACTAGTACAGGGCCTCATGAGGACTAGTACATTTGCCTGAGGGCTGCACCACTGAAACTTTTTCATACAACAATATTGCAAATATCAGTAATGATAGTCTCATTGCGGGCCGCAGGAAATAGCTTTAGGGGCCACATGTGGCCCACGGGCTGCGTGTTTGAGACCCCTGTGCTACATGATTAGAAGAGTGGCTTTGCACCCATGTTGCTTAGGTGTAATTGAGGATACAAGATGCAGGACAGTGGAAAGCCAGCTGCACCACATTGGGACAAGGGCTGCTGCTTTGCCAAACGCACCTGGCAAATGTCTGCCCACCATGTAAATTACACTGTTGTTTAAATCCTTGTTGAGTTTGGCTCATGCACTTTGATGGATGTTACATGAGTTCTGTTAACTGAATGTGGGTTAATAGGGTAGTGTGCGCCAATGCTCCCTTAAGCTGCGTGGGTGGGCACTGGTGTAGCAGCTACTGCTCACCTGTGCAGGCAACACCGACCCCTACTCAGGCCCAGCAGATACAGGCCCTGGAACATATTCTTCCCAGTGCCACGCCTGGGGCTGGGAGAGCTTAAAATCACCTGCCCTGAGCATGCGCTCAGAGCGGGAGCTGCCTGCAGTCATATTATCTCTGCCTGGCAGGTAAGGGCGACAGGGGTAGGGTTTTATGGAGGAAAGAAGGGATTGGGCAAGGCAGAAAGGGGGATTGTGCCGCGGGGAAACCTCTGGGAGGGTGTTACAGGTAGGGGGAGAAGGGGCTGGGCAGGCAGAGGCAGAAGTGGGAACCGCCCTGCAGAGAAATGGGAAGCGTGTGTGGGGGTTTACAGGAACACATGGGGGACCAGAGGATGCTGGGGGGGGGCAGGAGGGTCTGGAGCACTTGGGTAGGGTTAGCAAATGTCTGGCAAAAGGAGGACCTGTCCTCCTTTTTACCTTCATCTCCTCGGGCAGGCATTTTACAAATAAGTTATTTTGTCCAGCGTGTCACTAATGAGGAGTAGAATGGTTTTTAAAAAAGGGGAAAAAAACCCCTCTGTAACACCCAAGTTCCTGAGCTCAGCAGAGGGATCGTCCCCCAGTGGCTGGGTATTGTAGCAGTGATCTCGGAGGTGGTCACATGCACACACAGCTCAATGGAAGCTCTGCACAAACCACTTCTCACTGACAGGTTGGGAAAATCCCCTGACTGAGTCCTGTGTTTGGGTTTGGCTAGCTGCTCTTTCTCAGCAGCAGCTTGGTTAGTTCAATTGGTGGAGGATGATGCTTCTTCATCTCAGGGTTGTGGGTTTCAGACCCATGTCAGACAAACTTTTGGCCTGTTATTCCCCACGAAAGGGTTAAATCAGAAAAAAAAATATAGGGACACTAATAAAATTAAGGAAAATAAGGTATACCTTAAGTAAACTTACTAATAGGGGCCAATTAAGTAAAACAAATGAAGGGGCACATTTGGACTGGATAGAAAGAATTTAGGACTTTTTTTTAAATTATAAAATGGGCTGCTGTGGAAAATGAAAAATGAGAGGCGAGTTAATTGTTTCTTTTTAACTTTTTTAGGTGCTTTTCATGTTTATATTTGCAAATTTAGTTAACTTTTTTTTAGTCTCATGAACATTAATGAAAGGGTCATGAAAAACTTTAATAAAAACACTTTTTGGTAAAAGAAAACATTTAGGTTTTTTTATTTTAAAATAATTTAAAAAACACATGACATTGCACAGTTTTAATGCTGCATTCATTAATTATCACCCATTTTCTGTGGCATAATATGGTAATGACAGTTATATTAATACTACATTTTCTCCATGTCCTCCTTTTTGTATTTCCCTGTCCTCCAGTGAGACTACTTGATTTCAGTGTTCCCTCTAAGCTGATGCTGCAATTGAGCAAGTTATTGATGCACTTAGGGAGGCGATGGGCAGCAGGAAAGGAGCCCAGCCCTGCATTGGGAATCAGGAGGGAACTTGCTCAGCTGCATTCATAACTTGCTCAGCTGCAGCATCAGCTTAGAGGGAACATTGCCGCTATAGTTTAAAACACAAAAAAAAGATACTGGGGACATACGGTTTAGTAGGTCATAATGGCCAGCCAAAGAGGGCCAGCTGTGACTTGTGGAAGAGGTAAATGCAAAGGAGTTTTTTACAGACAGTAGGTAAGGGCCAGGGTTTCCTTTTTAACTATTCCCCAGAGATTTTTCCTCTCTGGCTTGTGGATTCCTCTTTCCTTGCCAGTATGTTCACTTAAGTAGCGAGGGAACTGGTCCCAGTATTGAAATCCTGGCTTAGGTTGCAAGTAGAAATTCCCATGTTCGTTTCTCATCCTAGGCATCCAAGTATACAAATAAAAAATCACCTCATGGTTTGATAGGTTGTGCTCAAAAGTGGCCCAAGACTGGAATATTAAGAGTTTACTGACTGGTCAGGAAAAAGCTATTTGCATATGTTAGTTTGCTAGGGGAAACATCTTGCATCATGTCTTGCAGCAGGTAATTAATAGTAGTTTCTCAGTTGTGCCAGCAATACTTAATTCTCCAAATGAAGCTAAATTATGTCATCCTACAAGAAGTTGGTCCTCTCTCCTAGTCTTTATGCTGAAGACCTAATTTTCTCAAAACCAGGAAAGCAACTGTGCATGCAAAATGTGAGGCTCATTTGGTTACACAGTAACTGTTAGATGTGCAAATTGGGTAGTTCTCTACACAAATGAACAATTACATCTTGGACTAATCCAAAACCTGTAAAATGAAGCTATATAAATTCAGGCTAGAAATAAGGTGCAACTATTTTTTTAATGGTGCGGGTAATTAACTATTGGAAACATTTAACAAGGGATGTGATGAATTCTCCATCACTGGAAGTTTTTAAATCAGGACTGGATTGGATTGTTTTTTAAAATATATGCCGGAGCACAGCCTAGATCAAGTTCTCGGGCTTGCATTATGCAGGTCGGACTAGGTAAACGAAATAATCCCATGTGGTTTTAAAATTTATGACCTGGAGAATGTACTTGCAATTCCTCCTCTTGCATATGCAAGCACTAATAATGTATAATAATTAGTAGGCAGAAGTGCATTTTGGAGGGACAATTGAACACCAGGCCTTCCTCTTTCAATGCACACAGAGCAAGGTTAGGAAGAGCACTGAGCACCAACGGTAATTCAACAGTTAAGGACGAACAGCAGATCTGCTGGTATACAGAAGTGCTACGTTCCTTATTATAGCTGTCAGATAAGTTATAATTTAACCTGCATGTAAAAAGAATGTTCTCTGGAATGGAACTAGGCTTGATATCTCTCTTTTTTGACATGTTATTGCTGGAATATATGCTAGGATTCATCTCAGTTTTCTGTAGACAGCATAAAATACCCAACAGAGCCAAATACAAGAAGAGAAGGCTCAAGAAATATATTTTGGTATAGACAAACTATGTAAGTCTAATTTCAGACGCTGTTTGGCAAGGGTGAGGCTGGGCTGGAGCCTTGTGTTTTAAGAAAACATTGCTTTCCACCCACCAAAGAGTAAGCGATGGCCTCCGCGGGTCAGATCCTGACTGTGATGGGCCCATGTTGGTTTGCACCAGGTGATACTATGGTATGTTTAGCTCTGAGACGTTCCCAATGGTTAGAGAGGGACAACAGCTATTAACCCTCTGGTTCAGGGCTGGATTGAGGGGCCCTGGGTTGCTCATCACTGCAGGGGCTCCAGCTCCCCACCACAGTGACTTGTGGGTGGTTGGTGCTGGGGGGCCCTGGGGCTAGAAGTCGCTTTCCGTGGTGTTTCTGCCCCAGTCCCTGTCCAGCTGATCTGCCCGCAGGGACAGGGCCATTGGCGGGCGGTGCAGCATCTGGAGCAGAGTGAATGCATGTTGGCCTGCCCTGCCCCATGGGGCAGACCAGCTGGCCAGGGGTGAAGCAAGAAAACTGTGGGGTGTGGCCTCTGGTTCCAGGGCCCTGCCCCTCCCAGTGCCAGCAGGGGCCTTCCTAGCGCCTCCCGGGCCCCGCCAGTGGTGTGGCGGCTGAGTGGGGTGGCAGGGGGCTGGGCCACCTGGATAATGCAGGGGCCTCAGGGGATGGCTGGAGCCTGGGGCCCCCCTTTAGGCTGGTGCCCAAGACTTCAGCCCTTATTGCCCCTGCGGTGATCTCGCCCTGCTCTGGTTCCTTGCCTTGGGTGGGGCTGGTCTCTAATGTTGTCCATGAAGAAGCTGGACAATTCTAGTGACAAAACATCACCAACTTTCCATAGGGCCCAATTGCTGCTGGAGGAGCCCCTGGCTTCAGGACTTATGGGGAAGCTGTGGCGCATTAGTGTGAGACCCTTGACAGAGGATACAAGGAAGCCTCCTCTATTGCAAGAGCCAGCTATGATCTCCATGTTCATGGAAGGTTTGCTTGTGTCTTTAGGCTTCCTAGAAGTCACAGCTATGGGCCTTAATCATTTGGTGCTTTTGCAAGCATTCCTCTTCATTTCTAGAGCTGTTGGTCTTCAGTTCCATGAGAGGCAAGCACTTGTTGCATCTGTAAAGTGGAAGCCTAGGTGTAGCTTTTCAGCCACTGGAGGTGTTTTGCTTTGCTTCAGCCTACTGGTGAGGGTTTGGCATGTTCCCATCCCCACCAGGACTGTGGCTCAGAGATTCATGAAGAACCCAAGAAGCTTATCAGCTCTCCAGATTTTCAGCTTCAACCTTGATCCGTGCCATTTAATAGACTTAACACACCCAGTCCCCTTGCAAGGAAGCTAAAATCCTGCTCAGTGACTTTGTACCATTAACCAGCATAGCCTTGCTACCCTCAGACTCCATCCGGATAGCTGCTCATTCTTCTGTCTTTCAGGCATATGCAAATGTAATTAATATCCTCTAAATTAATCTTCAGCACTCGGGGGAAAAAGACACAATTTTCCTCCCCTTGCAGCCTCCCCATACTCAGTCCCTGTTCGTCAGTATGACTGTGTGAAATAACAGGGCTGCACAAAGGAGCATTTAATATCCAGCCGGGCCATTACGGAGCTCAGTCTGCAGCTCCCTGCATGGAAAGATAATCAGTGTACCTGCTGCTGTCAGACTTTTCAGTGTGAGCTGTAATTTTTGGCACCTGAGGCTGGGTGCAGAGGTTCACTCAGGTGCCATGGAATTTCAAAGGCACCATCGACCGGGAACCCAAGTGGCCCCCTTCCCCACCCACACAGCCATGCTGTGTTTTCCCTCTGGAGTCGGAGAGAGTCTGTCGCAGAGCAGGGACTGCCCTGCTATCTGCAGTGTCAGACCAAGGACTGCGGGTCCAGGGCTGCCCATTCTTGTGGCCCGCTGGCCCCACCAGTTCTGGGGTGCAGGGTCCAGAGCTGAGGGGGCTCCAGGGCCTGTGGCCCAGTTGGTGCTGCGGGGGGAGGTCCGGAGCCTGGTGGTGCTTTCAGGGAAAGAGGTTCAAGGTCCGTGGCCCAGCCAGCCATTGGTGCAGTGGTGGGGCTTGTGGGCCATACACTCCTGTCTCTCCCTGAAGCAGACCAGCCAGCCCAGGGACTAGGTGGGCAGGCTGATGTGTGGCAGCAGTGTGCCACTCGGGCTAGCCAGGGTTGGATTTTTGGGAGGCTACAGGGCCCTCATTTAGGCTGGGTCCCAAGGCTGCAGTCCCTAAAGCCCTACTTTAATCCTGTGCTGACTTTTTGGAGCAGATCTTTGTGCCAGGGACTAAAATTTAGAGGGGAATGTGTTGTTTATTCTGCTTTAATCCCTGACACCCTGCACAGCCCTGTTGATGCACCATAGTCCTAGTCCAGAGTGTGGTGTGCACTCCTGTTCCTCAGTTGTCACATGGAGCTTTGCTTGTTCATCTCACTGCAGATTCCTGCCTCCCGTTCCAGTCCTCTCCCCGCCACCTCTGCATTGCCAACACCTCTCACTCCTAATTTGCAATGCCCTTCCTGCTCCATAGATCTGCAGATGCAGTTTAGTCCTGAACCTCAGGTCTCTCTGCTACTCCAACCCTGAACACTCCACAAAGTTGCAAGTACACACGCCAGCAAGTACACTTCTGGCTGGATCTGCAGCTTTCCTGCAGCTCCTCTTGTGGTTGCCACATGCAGCTCTGCTTATGTATCTGTGCCTCCCCCACCTTGAGTAGCTTTAGCATTCTGGCTTAGCTGCGTGGTGGTTCTGGAGTGTGGATAAACATTCCCTAAACTACCACAATGAAACCATGTATTAACTGACATTGCGACCAAAACAGAAATTTGTCCCAGATCTTCAGAGGAGAAAGGTGCAAACTCCCCCATGCGTTATTGGTTAGGGTTAGCTTTGTTTTTTTAAAATAGCTTTTTATGTCACACCTGAAAAATATGGAAACATTACGGATGTGTGCAAATTACAAATTTAAGGATATAACACTTTTGCATAATGACTATCTGGTGACCTGAGGATGCTTTGGTTTTATTTTATTCCCGTGTTACTGATTGGCAAACTGTAGTGGGAGAGTCTAAGGGTATGTCTATGCTGGAGGCTCTGTTAAGTCACCTTAAAGTCAACTTTCTTAAGTCGACTTAGAGAGTCCACATTGAAAACTCCTGTCAACTGCCTGTGTCCACACTGGCAGGTGCTAGGTCAACAGAGGATTCGCGTATTGTGGGTAGCCGTGCCTCGTGGCCAGGAACTCTGGGAAGGGGCCTGGAGGTCAGGTAGGTCAACTTAAGGGCTTTCTCCATTTACATTAGCTTAAGTCAACTTAATAAGGTTGACTTAAGCATTAAGTCAACCTTAAGAGGTGGTGTTATTAAGTTGACTTAAGGAAGCGCTTCAGTTGACTTAATAAAAACCTGGTGTGGCCGCAGGAGTCTGTAGGTTGACTTAACCTTCTTTAAGTTGACCTCAGGCTCCAGTGTAGATGTACCCTAAGTGACTTCCCTTGAGGGCACACAAGAAGACAGAGTCTGACTGGAGCCTACAACCCATCTCCTGACTGTTTCTGGTGCTCTGTCCCCTCAATTATATCACATTCTTGACCTACACTTCACCAGTGAGCCTGGTTCTTATTTATGTTGATGCTGCCTCTGCCCTATAAGCTGGGGGTTGAGTCCCAGCTTGAGAAAACACCCATGGGCTTGCACTCAGGGAGGCCAGCCCAGTCTGCTGCTGCCTGCCAGACAGTGACTGCAGTCTGTTTTTAGCACATGAGCCTGATGAGTGCAAGTTTGAGCAGGTCTGCCTGAGCTGGGATTCTCGCTGCCAGTTCCAAGTGTAGAGGTAGCCTTTGTCCCCTTTACCTGCATGTAAACAAGAACCGGGCCTTGTGGTCAATTGCTGATTTGCAGCATTACTCGTTTTGTGCACTCAAATGAATTTTTATAGGCACATTTACTGGTTTGGATAGGCAGTGTCTCATCTCAATTCCCACATTTGAAGAGGCTGCCCCAAATTTGTCCTTCTAGTGGGTTTTTGATAGACACTTGTGTATGACATCAGAGGCCCTTTTGCAAAAGCAGCTCAGGCCTTCGAAGACTGCTTTCCTGCCCACTGACAATGGATCCAGGATCTGATTGTACTATTAACAACTGCCCAAGCTTGATTTGAGGCAGAAATAAGTGGCTTGATTTTTTTTCAGGCTCAACTAAAACAAGATGAATGGAAAATCAATAGGTGTGCTGTAAATTCCATGCAGTTAATGCATACAATATTTTAAAAGTACAACATAATAGAAAAGCAGGTAAGTAAAAAGACAGTAATTGATGGATTGCATTTGATTTTTTGCAGCAAGAATAATTGTGTGTGTAACTCTGAGATGAGGCACTTAGTGAGCTGACATCGTGTTCTGTAACTCTCCCATCCATTTAGTTATGAAAATCACTGTTTTCAGACTATGGAGGAAGCTGCATTTAGACGAGCCATGCATTTCTTGTCAACCTCAGAGATGTTGAGCTGAACATGAAGAGCAGCTGAGGAAGCGGGAACTTGACTTGTTCTCTGTTTTGGAAACAAGTTGCCATTCTTCTGCCATTGGTGGAACTTCTGTCAATTTTCTTGGGGGGGCCAAGTGCTTGCACAGCTTCTCATAGCTCAGGATAAAAATCAAAGCTGGGCTTTCTGAAGCCCAGGACAGTGCTTGGTTCACTCAGTGTAATGCCAGCCAGAAAAATTGGAGCTTTTTTTAAGATAAGCAAGGAAATTATTCCTGTGGAGGTGTTTTTCACTAATTGGAGCTGTTGTCAAGTTTACCATTTGAGATCAGAGTAGGGGTCTCCAATGTCAAATGATGAAGGCCACGCTGGTGTTGAGGGGCCATTTTGTCAGATGTTCCAGGAAGCATCCAAGTCCAGCACGCCTTGGTCCAAGTAATTCAAACAAAAGCCTCCAAATCCGTTTGTTGAATGGACACACTGCAAGTAACAGCTTCACCCAGAGCAGATAAGCTGAAAGCTCGCAATCCACCTGGGCTGTGAACTGCGAGGGACCCAGTCAGGGAGCTTACAGCAAACGGCCCCAGCATCAGGTGGCTGTTGGCCACAGCTGCAGGAAGGTCAGGTTTTTTGTTTTCTGTCTTGTTCAATTTAGACTTTCTTCTCTCGCGCTTCAGATGAGCCGGCATCTATGGTCTATTACCGCGCGCTGAGTGAGCAGGGGAAGTGGAGACCCCATGCTGTTCTGGAACCCCATAGCAAAGCCTTAATGGCGCATATATGACTGTCATTCTACCAATCTATTCCACGCCCCACTGAGAAGCATGGGCATAGGTGGAAGTTTGCCATCTAATGAATATTTAAATTAAATTTAAGAATGAAGTGTCCCCTGGAGGCCTAATTTAGTCTCTAAGTGTTAAAGTGTACAAAATATCATATTCCATGATGGAGGGAAAATAAAGTTATGCCAGGCCACTGAGCAAGGGAGTCTATCAAGGGAAGATCTAGTGCTTAATTTTCTTTACTAAATGGGTTGCCGATCCTTCTGGGGGAACTGGATTCTCATTAGCTCTTTCCCAAGATGAACAAAGCAGGGCCTGCATGCCATAGTATCGACAGGGTACATACAAAATACAGTTCCCCTCCCAGGCCATCTCTTAATCACACCAATTCTTGATTGGCTGGCTGGTCAGAGGCCAGGATTCTGGTTGGTCAGACAGAAAAACGATAATAATACCCGATGGGGAGGAGTGTGGATTAGTGACTAATGCAAATGACTTGAGGAAGGATTGTTCTGGTCCATACTCACCACTGACTTGCAGGGTGACCTTGGGGAAAGCATTTTCCCTTCCCATGGTGTAGGTTAGGGGGTCTCAAACTCAAATTACCAGGAGGGCCATATGAGGACTGGTACAGAGCCGCATGAGAACTGGTATGTTAGCCCATGGGCTGCACCACTGAAACCTTTTCATACAACTATATTGGACATATCGGTAATGATAGTGTCATTGCAGGCTGCAGGAAATAGCTTTAGGGAGTGCATGCATCCCATGGGCTGTGTGTTTGAGACCCCTGGTGTAGGTGGAACAGGATGGAAGTACTCTAATATGGGTGTTGTGAGGCAAACTAGGTGTTCATAATGTGTTTGGAGATTATCAGACGCAAAGCACTATTAAGCCTGGGTGACTGGAAAAGACCATTTCTAGCAGGGAGGAGGGGAGGATTTGGGATTTTTATGCCATTTTGGCCTAAATTGGGGTACAAAAGAGCAGAAAGGTAATGATTAACATCTTCTGGGACGTGACTCATAACGCTGCCTCAGCTGGGGGCCTGATGCTCAGAACTAGCCTGTGTTTGTGCAGCTGCAGTTTTCCACCTGTAAATTGTTTCCCCACAATTTTGCATTGGGGAATGAATTGCAGATTCCAGTTGTTTGAGAGAGCTCAGTACGTTGGCTGCTTGGCTCTGTTGAAACTCCAGCCCCACTTATGGGATCTGAGGAAGAGCTTTCAAAAACACAAATGGCATAAATGACAAATAGATGCCTAATTCCTAGTGACATTCAAATGTGATGCAGGGTCCTACTCGTGTCTTTGAAAAGCTCGTAACTCTGAGCACTTGGAAATCTGGCCTGAGATGTCTCTGTTTGCACCACCTTTCAATTAGTGAAAGTCCAACTACTATTGGAGCCATTCTTCCACTGTGGGTGCAAAAATGTGGGTGGAATTATTTTCACATACCAAACTGTACCCATGAAAACACAGATTGATTTGAGACCGGGCTGACAATCGGATGCCAAGGAGTCATTTCTGGTGTGAAAACTGCAATAGGCTCTTATTTTAATTTGTTAGAGAAAGGGAAAATCAGGCAGAAGTGCAAGTATTTTGGAGCAAATTCTGCTTCAGGAAAGGCTGGTCTTTTCATTCAAGATTGATGACTCTGCCTCAGCGTGTGTTATTAAGTGTAAAAAATACAAAGATGCAAGAGAATAAAATGTAATGCAAAAAACAAAAAGATTTATGCTTGTGAATCACCATGCAACATCCACATTTGTTTTACTGCTTACTTTTGGGGGTCCATTATGTCTCTGCAGAGGCAGTGGGATAGGGGATGAGAAAGAGGCATGCCACGCTGCTTGGAGCACTATGCCTTCCTTGGGCTTAATGAGTCCTGGATGCTACTGGGAGAGAAGCACAGTGGGCAGAGGGACCTGTACAAGGGGTACAGCCCTGTCAGCAGGCATGGAAGGCAGGGTAAATACCGAGTGGGGAGTCTGAAGACCTGGATTCTCCCCCCCATCTCTGCTATTAACTTGATGCGTGTCCCTGTGGGTTTCTGCTCTTTCCCTCCTACCCTTTGTTTGATTTGCCTATTTAGATTAAAAATTCGATGGGGCCGTTGCTGTGTGTTTGTGTGGTGCCTCACCCAGTGTGGCCCTCGGTCTTACAGTGTGATAAATAACGTATAGCTTTTTTACAGCTTACAGCTGGGGGTAAAAAAGCCTTTTCTTTTGTTTTGGTCTGAAGCACAAAACAATTTAAACAAAGCTGAGCTCCAAAATGCTATTCAATATACACAGTCTCCTGCAATTCTTGTGTTAACCCTTGACCCTATTATTGTAGTCACATTTGGGGTACTGAGTTCAGTTTTGGTCCCCCTGCTACAGAAAGGGTGTGGTCAAATTGGAGAGAGGGCAGCAAAAAGGAGGCTGGAACCCATGACTTATGAGGAGAGGCTGAGGAAATGGGCTTGTTTAGCCTGCAGAGGAGAAGAATGAGGGGAGATTTGACAACAGCCTTTAGCTACATGAAAGGGGGTTTCAAGGAGGGTGGAGCTAGGCTGTTCTCAATGTTGGCAGGTAACAGAACAAGGACAATGATCTCAAGTTGTAGTAGTGGTGGTGGGGGTCTAGGTTGGATATTAGGAAAAACTTTTTCTCCAGGAAGGTGGTGAAGCACTGGAATGGGTTACTCAGGGAAGTGGTGGAGTCTCCATCTTTAGAGGTTTTTATGGGCTGGCTTGACAAAGCTCTGCCTGCGATGATTTAGCTCGAGTTGGTCCTGCTTTGAGCAGGCGGCTGGTCTAACTAGATGACCACCTGAGACCCCTTCCTACCCTAATCATCTATGACTTTATGAGACATTGTACATATTTCCATGCTTCTTATCGTCACACTATCTGGTCTCCTTACCATCCTTACTGTGTTCATCCTCACAGTGCCTCTGGG
The DNA here is from genome assembly GCA_007922195.1 of Podocnemis expansa. Classification (NCBI taxonomy): domain Eukaryota; kingdom Metazoa; phylum Chordata; order Testudines; family Podocnemididae; genus Podocnemis; species Podocnemis expansa. Next base: position 20,512,670 of record ML682026.1, on the reverse strand, counting down.
AGGGAGGCCAGCATATCTATTCCCAATGTTCAGAGAGCAAATGGAGGTACAGAGAAGCTAAGTGACTTGCCCATGGTCACACAGAGCAGGGAATTTGAACTCACATTCTCTACATTTCTGGTTAGCATCCTGACCATTGCTACAACCTTCATTTCAGACTCTTTCATGTTGTGGCCAAGAAGAGGGACCCTGGGTGCCCCAACTTTTGCATTGTTTGGATGGCTTTATAATGCAATGCTCTACTGTGATTGGCTCCTCTCCCTGCCTCCTGATCCCAGTCCTCTATGGCAGGGATAGGTCAAATTCAGGCCTGCACTGGTGTTTAGCCTGATTTGTGCTTCCCCTGTCATGGGCTTGCCAGGCACCAGATCAGGTTCCAGGAGGCTAATTGGAGACTTGTCTGCCATGGGATCAGCCTCTTGGACTGCACGCAGGACAAGGCCCTGGGAATTCCCAGTGTCTGTTCCTGGCTCTGGCACTGATTTGCGTGGTAGGCTTGAGCAAGTCCCTCAGGCTGGGGGTTTCATAAACTCCCTTCCCAAGTGACCGGGGAGGATGGGGTAACATTTTCAAAGATGGCATTAAGCCAAAATTCTGTGTTGTGGCAGCCTCTGTGCACATTTCAGTCAGTGTCCGTAGAGCTTGGTCCAGGCGCTGCATCACGGGGTACCAACGGCACAGGTATGTTAGGGATTCTGCAGTTTGTCAGTAGGCCTGTCTCTCTGTCCCAATGTCGCTGCTGTTATGCAAGGCCTTAGCAATTAGCCTTGATACGCCATTAATCTCTGGAGCTTGGCATTAGACTAGCAGCCCTGGCATGGATAGTACCCCACAAGGAAGTTGGGAAACCAGCCAATGTGGCATGTTTGCATGATTTGCAGATATAGGTGTTTTCTTTTGGAGGTGAGCAGCATTTCTTGTGGGAGGGGACAGTGTTTATTTTCATGCACTGAAAATGCTGTCAGCGTCATGTACAGTATGTTGTTTTCATCTGTCAGAGCTCTGCAGGGAGTTTAAAGGGTGATGGTAGCTTGTTGAGGTTTCAGGGGTCAACACATCTAAATGAGATGTTAGTGTGGGGCTAGTGCAACCACTGATGATGTGGGTGACAAGTTCCAGGGGCATCTGTGTCAGTCCAGTTCAGCAAAACGAACCAGGAGTCCTGTGGCACTTTTAAAGACCAAAAGATTTATTTATTGCATGAGCTTTTTTGGGAGAAAATCCCTCTTCGTCAGATGCTTGAAGATGGAGAACCAAAGATGAATGGGAGGAAAATAAATGCAGGGAAGTGTAAAATTATAGGATCAGGTCGGACTGTTACAACACATCAGTGCAGTAGTTGAGATTCAAACAGTGGAGAGCAGCATATTCGAGGGAGGAGGTGAGGGAAAAGAAAAGCAAAATTATCTATTCTTATGAAAAAAGAACCTGTAGTTCCTATTTAAACCTAATTTGACAGTGTCAAATCTGCATATGAATTCTAATTCAGCAGAAACCACCAATTTAGGTTTAAATAGGAACTATGGGTTCTTCTCTCATTACAACAGGTAATTTTGCTCTCCTTTTCCTTCACCTCCTCCCTCGAATATATTGTTCTCCACTGTTTGAACTCAAACAAATGTGTTGATGTGCTGTAACAATATGACCTGATCCTATAATTTTACATTTCCCTGCATTTATTTTCCTCCCATTCATCTTTGGTTTCCTATCTTCAAGCATCTGACAAAGTGGGATTTCCTCCCATGGGAGCTCATGCAATAAATAAATTTGTTGGTCTTTGAATGTGCCACAGGACTCCTTGTTTGTTTTGATGATATGGGTGAACAGCTCCGGATCAATCAGATGTGTATGCAGAAGAATGCAGAATGTGAGCTTGCGCTTTAAGTGGAATTAGGCTTTTCAATGCATTTTAGGCATTTTGGAAAACATTCCCACAAGTCCTGTTGACTTTCTGGAGCACTTGAACACCTACACCACTTAGGCATTTTTTAAAATCACACTCTTAATCTCTTCAGGTCCAATTCACTCCTACCTTGCACCTTATTTCATCGCTTACACCTGTAAAGTGTTTGTGAAATGCTATCCATCCTGTGCCTCAGTTTCGCATCTGTAAAATGAATATAATGATCCTCACTTGCTCCCAGGGTCACTGTGAGACTTAATTAGTTAATCTCTTTAAGTACTTTGAAGAGAAAGTGTCTTTTTTATTATTATGGTTTGCCATAACATCAATAAACTAGTTATTTCAAACCTTCCAGCCTTTTTTCCCCTCATGTCAACCAGTGATATTCAGGGCGGTAAAACTGAGATTGGTTCACTCACTAAACTTTTTTATTTCAAATGTTCACTTTTAAAACACTATTTAATTTTAAAAATATACTGAGTAATTTACTGCCGCTACTTCTGCTTGGAGACCGGTCACTAGGGAGATGGTGGGTGTGTAACAAGAACCCAGCCTCTCTGGGAAGTTGAGCGATGAGGTGGGGGGAGTCAAAACTGGAGATGGAGAAAAGAGCGAGGGAGAGATTTGTGCTTAAATAAAAAAAATGTCACGACAAACAAGCTGAGATGTGTTTGAATTTTTTTATTATCAGAGAGAACCCTTTCCCTCCATTTGATGCCTGAACAGGAAAAAAAAATGTATATCGTTGTTTCACGCCATGTTGTACAAGCCACCAGTACACAGGTTAATGGAAAAATGCATGAATTTGGATAGATATATAAAGGTCCCTTGGGTGCTCAGTCATAAATCTTTGTAGCTGCAAGGCAGAACAGACATAAATAGGCCTGATAGAACCAACTGCTTTACATACAAATGAGCGCTTGCCTTTTATTTAGTTGACAATATTATTATTTCAAATCCAAGAGGAATATTAAATAATCTTTGTTATGTTGTCTCCATTAGGATTGATCCTTGATCTTTGAATTGTGACTGGAGCAGTGGCTCTGGGCTTTGTGTGTCAGACTGCATGAAGGCTGTGAGTGCATTTTTGTGTGTGTGTGATTCTATATAATGGGGCAAATGTCATTGAAATACATTCTATTCTTTAGAGAATTGTACCTTCCTCATAAAGCAATGCTGAGAAGAAAAGAAATAAATTGGCTCATAGTGGCCCTACGCGTGTTATTAAGGGACTGTGTATAACGGAGTCTATTGAACTGGTTCTGAGAAAGAGTTCCTTTCTTTTTTTTTTTTTTAAATCTTTTAATTGAAGAAATTGCAATGCTGGGGTAAGATGCCCAACTAACAGCCCTGGAAACCAAGTCAGGCCTTTCAGCTGCAGAATTTTCTGGAGTAGTGTAGTCCTCACCCCCCCATGTATCAACCCTGCCCAAAAGGGAACCGGCTCTAGGGGGCCGATTTTAGTTGAGCATCTCTGGCTTAGTCAACCCCCTCTACTGAGGCTGCTGACCAAGGCACTAAGAGGGAGGTGGCTTTAACTAATTTGTTGCTTATCTGCTTGGACTGAGGCTGAGACCACCAGAGACCAATTAATAGGTAACTGCCTAATGTGCCTTTATGCCACAGCCTGCTTGGTGTCAGATTTTGACCCAAGGCCTTATGTGAAAGGGCTAGATGCTCCATTGAAATCCTCTTCATCATCCAGTCCTCAGAATGAAAGAACCTTAATGAAGGATCTTTTTTGAAATATGTTAGAGTCCTGTGGCACTTTTAAAGACTAACAAATTTATTTATCGCATGAGCTTTCATGGGAGAAAATCACTAATCTTAAAAAGTGCCACAAAACTTCTTGTTTGTTTTGCTGAACTAGACTGTGATGGCTCCCCCTTTGGAGCTAAGAGCACTGGTAATTAACAGAGCATTCTTAAAAACAACCAAAGCAAATGCAGTGAAACATGTCTTAAGTGATCACCTACAAGACTGGCAAGAATCAGTTGGACTAAGGGAAGGCCTGAGCTGGATTTTGTGCTATTCCTTTTGTGAATAAAACCAAATCCCATGAAGTGGGCAAGTTCTGATGCATTACGGTCTTCATGGACTGTGTTTGAAGCCATGTCCTCATGATTTGGTACTGAGCAAAAAAGCATGGGGGCCAAAATGGTCAAAATTGTATGTACTAAAATGCATGCACAATTGTATAAATAATTTGCTGAGAACATTTACCGCAACTGTACTCATAAATGGACATTGTTGTTCATCTGCATACACAGCTACCTGATACACAATTAAATCAATTCAGGCATGAAGCTACACAACCAGTTTTAAAAATGTGGTCCTAAGTATGTGACAGCTTATTTGGGATATCCATTTGAACTACTGTGTTAGTATTTTTAAATGCTTAGGCAAAGCATGTCTGTGACAAGTATCTCAGATCTCAGGTAATTGGCATTCATATGCTTTCATCAGAGGTGCTTGAACTCTCAGCGGCTTCTCTCCTTTGCACAGTTTGGCATTTTTAGACACTCCTTTTTAGTTATGTGTTGTGCCACTATGGCCCTCTTTCTGGTATGGACTTTGCAGTTTTTAATGTGTTTATCTTTACAATACCCCTGTGAGGAAAAGGCTATTTCCCCCTTTCTGCAGATAGAGAGCTGAGGTTCGGAGACATTAAATGAGTGAGCCATGGTCACCCAGGGAATTTGTGAAGGAGCTTCAGCCCTATGTATTCTTCTTCTCAGGTAGTTTGCATGCAGTTGAGTATTATCAGCTCCATTTATCCACTCCAAAGCCCTCATCATAACAAGAAGAGACCACAAAGGGTTGACTTAGCTAAGCAATGACCTGGCAGCATACCGGTACAGAAACATCTGCCCTTGTGCAGCTGTGAGTATGGTGCTTGAAATCCATGCCTGTCACTCAGCAGAGTAACAATGGTACATGGGTAAGGAGTGCTAGAGATGAAATTAAAAGGGAAAATGAAGGTAATGCACAGCCCCTCCCCAGCTCTCTCAGACCTCTTGCAGCCAGACACTCCCTTGGGAAGGACCAGGGTTGGCTTGGAACAATGGTCTGGGCAGCAATCCTCAGCACCAAGCAGCGGTTCTTAAACTTATTTCATTGCATCCCCTTCTTTGTGTCTGTAGTAATTTTCACCCACCACTGCTGCCCCTCAAACACATATATTAATGTATGTAGGGATGGTGCTTTAATTGAATCAGTTTCAGCTTCTTTGATTTTCACTTGAATTGCTTTTTTTCTGTTATACTAAAGAGCTGATGAGCCAGTCTAATAAGAGCAAAAGTAAAATTGCAATTGAGACCCATGTTTACAATGAAATGTCCACACTGTATCATAGGAAACTGATTAATGTTCAGAGAGTAATGCCTCTGCAAGCTTAATGGAAGTCTGTCTGACAGATCTGAGAAAGCTGATCTTGGAAACCTGATTGGCTTGGAGGAATCAACTTGGCTAAATATTCATTGCTGTGGCTAAAATGTGCACTATACATTTCCTCTCTACCCCCAAGCTTCTCACCCCCCCCAAATACATTCCATGCCCCCAGCGTGAAAACATCTGGTATAGAGGAACTGCCACAGACTCGCTGTGTAACATTGGGCAATTTACTTAATCTCTCTTTGCTTAAGTTCCCCTCCTTGAAATGTAGATAACACTGTCCTGCCTCAGAAGGCTGTTGTACAGATAGAGGTTGAAGACTGCAAGATGTTCAGGGACTCTGGACATGTGGACCTTGTAAGTAGCTAAGATAGAATTTGCCAACAAGAGATTTTTATGAAGCTGGCAAAAACCATGGTCTTTCCCCACATCTGTTTGCCACATAACCCCTGTTAACTCAGATCTGCTTTGCTGAACGATATACAAATATGGCCAAAAGGGGGAATGACGACAGGAATTAGGAGAAAGCACCGTCAAGAAGCCACTCACATATATTCATACCCCTGAAATACAAATGGAGTGACAAGGAAAACCACCTGTTATTTTATCCCTTTGGCTATGTTCACACACAGGGGGTTATTTTGCTACAAGTTGTTTCAAAACAACTTGTATCGAAATAACACCTTATTTCAAAATATTTTGAAATAACAAAAAGTTACTTCGAAATAAGGAAAAAAGCGGGAGTCGAAATAGATGTTCACACTGTGGGCTTGCTATTTCGATTCAGGGGCAGGGCACCATGGGAGGTGTGGCAACATGGCCGCCTAACTGGGCCATGTTGCCAGCCAGGCACGCCCAGGCAGGAACTTCCTGTTCCCCTGGGTACTGAGCACCCTGGGAGGAGGGTCAGACAGGATTGTTTCGAAACAACTTGTTTCGAAACAACGTTGTTTCATAACCAAATGGGGTTTAAGTTGTTTCGACACAACGCCGTTGTTTCGAAACAACGGTATGTCGTGTGAACATGACATTTCTTATTTCGAAACAACCTCTGTTGTTTCGAAATAAGACTGCTGTGTGAACACACCCTTTGTTACTGAGACTATCTAGGGCCTCTGTGCTGCAACATTATGCAGTAATGTTCATTGCAAAGCCAAAATATCCTTTGAACATTGGTATGTCAAGGGAGACACTTCATCCGTGTTGGTGCATTTATTGCTGCAGGCCAGGGGTAGCACACTAGCCCTAGACTACACAGATGGTGACTTTGGCAAGTCACATCACCGCTGTGTGTCTCAGTTTACCCAGTTGTATGCTGGAGATTGTATTATTGACCCACTCTGTACAGTATTTTGAGATCAGTAGATGAAAACTGCTTCTAAGTTTCTTTGCAAGGGCAGTGTCTGGCGTATGAACAGTTCATCTCCAAACTGCTTTCTGGAGCTAAACACAATAGATTTGCAGAGTTAAATATTAATTCAGAACACACAGAGAGAAAGATTACGAGGTACAAGAAAGAAAGGAAAGATACATTTTCGCCTGAGACGTTAAATGAGATGGAAAGTCGCTGAGGTGGAAATGTGTATGAAAGCTGTTTCAGATAGCAATATAATGGGAAAAGATGAGTGAATGAGCAGTGGTGGGCTCACAAAGAAGATAAAGATTTAATGTTATCAGCTAACAAATTTCTCCTTTAACTCAAGGGGCAGAGGCCTCTCTAGGAAATGATGAGCTGGGGGTTCTAGCCACCTCTAATACTAACAGTCTCACATGTTTAAAAACCATGAGGGAGGCCCTCCCAAAATTAGGCTATTGGCTTAAAAATGATGCATCTGAGGTTCTTTTCATTTGCCTTTTGAACCTTCAGGAATCACATTTGCAAGTTTTTTCTCTCCAATTATGAGGGATAGAAACTTCCCCCCTTTTAAAAAAATGACATCTGAGAGGCTGGTGTATTCACCTGACTCCAGGAGCTGAGCTTTAAGAGAAACACCAAATCTCATGAGATTCACAGTAAACTCATAAGAGTTGGCAACACAACCCCTCCTTGTTTGCGATGTGACATCGAGTCATTGTGACCACAGCATGAGCAGGGATCGAGAAGGGAGCAGACAAGATAGAGCCAAATGGGGGGAAATTCATCCTTGTGCCGCTGACAAACCTGGTGCAAAGACAGAGGGAAATTTGCTTCCCTGACAGTTGAGCTGCAAAAGCTCAGTTTAGCTCATATACAAATTAGAGAAACCTCAAGGGCCGCCTTAATTTATGCCTAGTGGTCAAAGCTTAGTGTGAGTCCTCATCGTACCAGACTCCACCCCAACCAGCACCTGGCATGCTGTGTAAACTAGGGGCTCCTCCCAGGGGTGACCTAGAACCAGCTGGAGATATTCTCTGTAGTGGAGGCACAAAAAGCTGCTTTTTGGCCCATTGGTCCAGTTCAGGGATGGGATACAGAGCAGGTGGTTTCAGCCCTGCTCCTGCCTGGTCTTCCCGTTGTTTAGTCATGGACACTTGTGAAAAATAGGGGTAACATGCTACCAAATCTGAATTCACCCACTTTTGCCATGTGTAATTTTGCCATATTCAGGATCTGGCTGTGTATTGGTTTTTGGAGACACTGCTCCAAAAGGAAAATAAATCATCTGTTTCCTTAGTCCACTTGAAAGCTAGCATGGGTTAAGGTAGGGAGTGAACTGAAAGCATAGGGATTATTCTCAATGTGAGCACTTTTAATTTTGCAGCAAGAGTGCCTTGTTCTGGTTTAGTATAATAGACTTCCAAAATGGGCTAAACTAAATTAGGGACAAGGACTCTTATGCTGAGAGTGTCCACAAGTGGATTTAATGAGGAACAATTAATCAGAATTAACTCCCATCTGTAGGCAAGCCCTTAGCAAGCCAAGCTGCAGCAAGGAGGTAAAGTCAGAGGTGTTTATGAAGGTGTCTCTGTCTGATGTGATTTTGGCTAGCACATTGGGGATTGAACCTGGGATCTTTGGAATTAGAAGTAGAGCTGAGTAAATAATTTATATTTGAGTTTGGTGGACACCCTGAAAAATCTGAAAAAAACTTTGGTTTGAATCAAAATTGCCCAGCTCTGGTTAATATGATGAATTGCTACAGACTTCTTTCTTCTGTGGATTGACCTGTAGCACACAGTGACCCAGACCCAGTGTGAGCAGTATGTACACCAGCTTGCATTCATGAGCTTTTCATGCTACCCCAAAATAAAATTCCTCCTCAAATTAACCCTTCTTTCTCCAGTTCTAACCCTCCCACTATCCCATGAACCTTAGCACCTCTGTTGTTATTTGGTAGCCATCAGGTGTGCTGCTCAGATCTCTTGTGTTTAGAAAATTCTCCCTTACTAGCGTGTATGAAGCAGAACAAAGCTACCTTGTTTGGTTTACTGGAAAGGGCTGATATCCCTGCTAATTCTTGCTGACTGGGAATGTGTTTATTACATCAACCATAAATAAAAAGCAGAGCCAGTGACAGTAGTAAATATGTCATCTCTGTGTTAACGTGTGTGGGTAATTATTCTGGGTTTTTTTTTGGGGGGGGGTGTTCAATAAGATAGGTCATAGATGCTTTATAGATGTAGTTAGAACATTGCACCAGAGGCTATTGAGAATGTTTGGACTACCCCATTTCCTGGCTTCTTGCAGTAGAAAAACTTTTTCCTAGGAAATGATGGTGCAAACCCCACAATAATTCATTGCTTAGCTGAAATTTATTTGTCCCTCTGACCCATTGTTTGCATCTGACATTTTCCTGAAGATTTGTTTATGTAATGAACAGAGCTGGAGTCTCTATATTACAGTATACAGCAATAGTAACAAGAAGGTGCCCTGAGACAGCACCTATTATCCAAGGTCTGCAAAGCAATTTGCAACTATTAATTAATGGTGCCTCCAACACTTGTGTCAGGTAAATATTTGTGAGCAGCTGAAGAGCTCACTGCTTGGTCTCGAAAGAACTGAACTCCAAGTCTGCTCCTCGCCACCCACCCTTCTTTTGAGTCTTTCTTACACATGCTGGCTCAGATGTTCAACTCCCATTGTTTTTAGTGAGAACTGGGAACATCACTCAGTATTGCCACCTTTCAGAGCCCCAGTGTGACTTTGGCGCAGGCTGCAGACAGATCAGCTTGTGATAATGCAGAAAGCTGCAGTACCTAGCATGCAGTTTTGAGAAGTGAGACACCCTTTCTCTGTATGATGCCTTGGAGCTTAGCAGAATGTGTCATTTAGGGCTCCTTCCCAACTGTGATGTCTAGTCCCAGTTCTTTTGCTAACAACATTTCTGCATTCAGTTCAGTCATTTTTAGGAGCTCTAGTCTCATATCTTGGGTAGCTGCCATAATCTGATTTCACAGGTAAGATAACTAAGAGCAGAGCTTCAAACAGAAGATAGGGCTCCACTAACACAGAGCTCAGTCTCATTTCCCTTGCCACAGTCTGGCCAGAGGATCATATCTACTTCCATAGTTCTGTTTCCTAAGCTAGTACAGTGTAGTCCTGTGTCATGCTAACAGCCAGACCTCTCAGAGAAAGCTGGCTCCTGTGAGTTCATCAGCTCAAGTGATAGCAACTCACACCTTTATATGGAGCAGTCCTAAGTTCATGCTAGCAGAGGTGGTGTTGTTTCTGGTTGTTCTAGCTGTAACTGGTAGGCCAAAATTTGATCTGGGAACCTGGAATAGAAACCACAAATCCTTTTTTCAGTGTTCCACCACTGTTTTCTTGTGTAAATCAGTGACAGTGTGGATGTTGTCTGCTCCTGGGTGGACTGGTCGGTGCTCATACAGGATCAGCATATGTTGTACTTTCCTGCTCTGGGAGATGTGGAAGGAAAGCAGTTTGTAAACTACATCAAACACTTCTTATATATATAAAGTTAGGATAGGCCCTGGAATAATTTGGAGGAGTGATTTTAAAATATTGTCTTTGAAAGTGGAGTTGGCTGTTTTGATAATGTTTGTTCCACTTTTGTATTCTCATGATAAGGGCTTGATCAATGGGAGCTGTCCCTTCAAAGTAGGGTGTGGCTGGTAGAGAGTATGTTTGAGGATGGGAGGAATGGGTGGGGACAGATTGTTTTGGTGTGTTTGTGCCTACAGGTCCGGAGACTAGAGACCCTGGCTGTACAAACTCCTAAAAGGTGAGAACTTGATTTAAATAAATATCTTTCCAGACAGCAGCTTCACTTCCACAGGGGGCACCCTTAGCAGTTATGAGGGATTGGTTGTTAGTGTGCATTATTTGAGAATGTTAGAGCCTGTCACCTGCTTATTACTTCTTTTAATCCTGCCTAGGTTATTAGGGATTCAAAAAATTGCTCCCATGTAGTGGAAGTTTGGTAATCCTAATTCCAGGTTCCATGGCACATGCTCACCAACACTAAAGTGATAGCTTTTCAAGGCAGCTGGTCACTTTGGCTACCTGTTCATACAGTGCTTAGCAACACAATTGTGCCAGGAGCTCAGCTGGAGCAGGGCTGAAACCACCTGTTTCTCTATAGATTTGGGTGAGTTGGCCAAACTGCCATGCACACATTGAGGGAGAGTTCAGAAGCCAGACTGAAAAAACACACTTCAAAAAACCTCTGAATTTTTGGAATATAATTATTGGTGTTTTTTAACTTTTGTGATTGGCAATTTTGCTAATTAAGAAATGCCATTGCTGACTTACTGTAGTTGCTTTGTTTGCTGAGTCATTCTACCACCTCACAGTGTCGTCATCTCCATTTCACAGAAAGGTAAACTGAGGCATGGAGGCATTCAGTGACTCGCTCATGGTCAGACAATGAGTCAGTGTCATTATCTAGAAATCACATGCACAATTGCAGAGTCCCATTCCCATTAGATCAGTATATTTTCATCCAGCAGTCTCTAAAAAAAAAAAACCAAAAAAAAACAAAAAACCCTCAGTTAATGTATTTGACCATATGTATTTTTCTAATGGATACAGTAGCTAAAACATGGGAGATGTCAGCAACTGTACAAATCTAACTTGATCTAGGATCCAAGCCTCTTCCTATGTGTAGACGGAACTAGTGTTTTCCAATAAAAGATGTAAATGGAATTAGTTGGCTCTCCTGCCTCGTACTATGCAGCCATTGTTAAAAAACTTACCTCTGACTTGTCTTCCCAACAGAATAAAGCATTGTTTCCTCAATCACATCCCACATTTTTTATCCTGAGGTTTGCTTCATCCCTTTTAAATTTGTTTGCTGTCTCTATTTTGATTAAGGTTTTTAAAAAGTGGAAAAGGATGAGTACCCACTTGTTGGTTTATATTGTGTTGGCTGGTAGAGTCTGGAGAGCTCTAGAAAGGCAGTAGTGGAAGTTTATGAGTAGAGTCCTGCACAGACACACATAAGTGGATCCGTATCCGATCTGCATCTGCAAGAAACAGTCCGCGGATATCCATGTTGTATCCGCGGATGCAGGTATAAGGCTGATATCTGCGGATATCCGTGGATTTGCAGGGCTCTATTTGAGTTCTCCACTCAGTTGATAGAATTAGAGAAATCAGAGATGTAAAAAGACCACCTGAAAATCTATTCCTCTCCTGCTGTCAGTCACCACCCCATTCTCCACATTTTTATTCCCTATTTTATGTTCTTTTGTGCATAAAGTAAGTGACTTGGGTGGTAGAAGTCCAGCCTCTTCCCTTGAGAAGCATGAGCATAGTCTAATTGATCTCATTTCTAGGGAATCAGAAGATATTATTGCTAATTGTACTCCACTCACCCTCAATTAATCCTCTCTAGCCTAGGCTTGGCATGCAGTGTAGGGGCATATGAAAACTGTATACAAAGATTTGAAGGGTAGAAATAGCAAGGAGGGGAAAAGTCATGAAAACACCATGCCCTCCATGGGGGTGACAGCCTGCTTTTTTCAGTGAATAACTCTTTGGCTTCTGGCCAGCACTTTGAAGATGTATCCTGTTTTGATTTTTGTAGGCATTCATTTTGGCAATGTGTCTGCCCATTTGCTCTCAGCTTGCTGCCTCAGTATTTGCTGCTTCTTCAATGCTGCCCTCCTGTCAAAGTTCTCTCCACCTCAGATAAATTTGCACTGGTGGTGTGACCTCAATGTACTGACACCAGAGCAGGTCACAGTGAGGGAAGCCCTGCTTTACAGCAGCACAACACATATCTGATTGTGGTTCACAGTGTTGTATTGTGGTTACAGGAGTGTGACTCAGAAGATGTGGGTTCTAGTCCCAACTGTGCTACCAATCTGCTGGATGACTTTGGCTAAATCAGTTTCCTCTTCCATAAAATTGGGATAATGGGACTGACCTCTTTTGTAATTTGAGACCTACAGATGAAAAACATGATCAAAGCTATATTACTTTTTATACTAGTGCAAATTTTCCTATCATAGACTGTTCTTAACTGCTGAAGGATTAGACCCTCACTCACATGAATGTCTTGTATATTAATGCAGTCCTGTGGGACTTAAAGACTAACAAATTTATTTATAGCATGAGTTTTCCTGGGAGAACATCCAACTTCAGCTGACAAAGTGGGATTTTCTCCCATGAAAGCTCATGCAATAAATAAATTTGTTAGTCTTTAAGTGCCACAGGACTCTCTGTTTGTTTTACTGAACCAAACTAATACAGCTAACCCTTTGGAACTTGTACATTCATGGCACAGATGGTGAATAAGCAGCAGGACCAGAGAAACTTGATTTGCTGTTGGTAAAATTAAAAATCACTTCTGCAGGCAAAAAGAGCCCTTGAGCTCTGTGACTTAGCACTGACGTGTTACACTTGGGATTTTCAGTGCTGCAAAAGGACAATGGCTTGTTGTGGAGAAGTTTTATTTTCTGGTTCTTAAAAGTAAAAATTATTGATACCAGCTGTGAAGTACTCTCCCTTTCCCAAATGCCTTCCTCTTTCTCTGTCACACCCACACACACATTCTTTCTATGCATCACAAAAATACATGTTCATATTCTGCATGTCACAAGGCTAGACCCACACCCACCTATATATCTGTCTTGTCTCCCATCCATTCTTTCACAGGCACAAACTTGCACCCTTTGAAACATGTTCTGTCCAAGAACAATTGTGTTTATACACTGGATGTTGTTCTTAGGAGAACACCCACAATGAAGTACATGCTCAGGGTATGTCTACACTGCAGTTAAACACCCACAGCTGGCCTGTGCCCTGCTAACTTGGGCTTGCAGGGCTCCAGCTGCAGAGCTGTTGAATTGCAATGTTGACTTGTGCGCTGTAGGATCCTGCAAGGTAGGAAGGTCCCAGAGCTCAGGTCCAAAAGTTCACATTGCAGTTAAACAGCCCTGCAGCTTGAGCTCACATCAGCTGTGGGCCAGCTGTGGATTTTTAATTGCATTGTAGACATATCCTCAGTAACTCTTTTTCATGGTTCTCTGAATTCTTTCCCTGCCTAGTTTATTGTGTTCCTAGCACGGCATTAATGAGATCTTAAGTAATGACTGGTGTCCAGATCAATTTACTCTTCTGTCTGGTTCATCTTCTCCTCAGAGACAATATTGCTATTGATTTCTGAGCAGTTACCTTTTCCGTCTCTAAATATTGCGTGCACGTGTTCACAGCAGGCAGTGAAATGAGGACTGGATACATCCCAGCTGTGTAAGAGAATGGATTTGAAATCAGAGAGCTCCATAGCCTTGCCAGCCTGAGGGCAGAAATGTGCTCTTTCACTGAAGTGTCCTCACCCCATGTTTTACCTTTGGCAATTGAAGTAACTTCCTATATAATTTGTGTAAAATGGTTGCCAATTGTTCCCTTTATGTCCATTCTAAAGGATCTGGAAGACTGCAGTTAGATTGTTGTGGCTATGGGTGGTGAAAAGACTGCCGTGGGTAACTCAAAGAGGGCAAATAACAGGGTTTACTATCTGCGGGTGTAGTTCACCTGTTCTCACTAGTTGTTCACGGTCAGATTTTGCTCGGTGCTGCACTTGCGTGGAATGCCCATGATGCTGGAGGAAGCCATATTGGTGACTTAGTAGGTGGCGTTATTCCTCCTGGGTCAGTGCTGACCCTGCGCTCCATCGTGAGTTCAGGGAGCAGTGCGCAGCCATAGCTGCTGTCTTTTGGATGAGATCAAAGCTCTCAGTTACTAGAAGGTCTCATGCTTTGTTTTGCAAGAGCAGGCATGTTACCAATTGAGTGCTTATGGCTTTCCTAATGCACTGGGATAACCTCCATGCCATACACAGGCCATCATGCCATGCACATAGAAGATAGGCATGACTGTGCCGTAGTCCCTTTTGTCTTATGCCTGTAGCACATGGTAGTTTAGCCTCCTAAGGACTTAATTTCATTTTGGTGGTTGGGCTTGGTGTGGAGCAGCTGGGTGGTGTTGAATGGCCTGTGACATACAGGTTGGACTAGACACAATGTAGGGTAACTGCATTTGTATTATCCCTCTGTGGTCAAGTCAGGGCATCCACTGTAGGATCCAGGCCCCTCACCAGTCTTGGCTGGAGACACGTCTTTCCCTCCTGAATGGGGCAGTTCAGGCTGAACAGTCCCCTGCTTACAAGGTGAACTCCCCTGCCAACTCCAACTGTCTCAGGAGACTTGCTTTATTTTTCTCCCCAGAGATGGTAAACAGTACAATTGCCCCAGTTTCTGAGAGAGCCTGTAGATTTTGAAAGTACAATCATTGCAGAGATGTCTTAAAGCAATACAAGACCCTAAGTTTACCAGAGAGTCCCCCCACCCTCCAACTCTAAGAGAGGTCTGACTGGTGAACGTCCTTCAGAACCTACACAGAGGTTTTCCTGTGGTCTCAAAGTTCATAATAGGTTTTGTTTAGAACTTGCCCACAGACCCAGCATTCCAGGACTGATTGGGACTGAAGGTCCAGTCCCTTTGTAGAACAAGAAGGAAATTGTGGAGTCAGTTTTTATTCATGCCGTTTAACCAAAGGTCCTTTTTGTGTTCATCCTTGAAAGATCCAGTTTGAACAAATATGCATCAGCCTCTTTGTTTGGTGGTGCCTCTCAGGGAGGATACAACCTGAATCAATTTCCCTATTCAGTCCTTGCTGTTCTTAGTTCCAAGATGACTGTTGGACCACTTCTCCATCGGGAATACAAACAACCCATGGCCCACAATTCCTATAATTTTAGAAACTTAATGCACTAAGGTTTCTCCAGGAAATTGCCATGTCTGTCACACAGATGATCTGGGGTCCTTTCTGGTCTTCAACATTATGACACAACAGAGCAAGAGTTGAGTGATAGCTGTGATGAAAACCTTCACTCAGGACTTAGAAGGGACCAAAGATGAGCCATTTTTTTAGTTTGTTTGAGTCACTTCAGACAAACATGCAAAAAGCACTGGCTGGATGTGAAGATCCTTCTTGGGAAGTGATGGAAGGACTTGGCCCAGTCTGTGGGCTAGTTGTAAAAAAAAAAAAAACAACAAAAAAACCCAAAGCAAATGGACCATTTTTGAGCACTGAAAATGACTTCTCTTTGAATTGATGGTTTGTGATCTTCACATCCAGCCAGCATTTTTTGGCTCACGACTGATCAACTACAGGATTTGCTATGAAGACTATTTCACGTGGGATTGTTAGGCTGACAATGAACTGGAGACAGTCACGGAAAGTGTTTTGGTTCTTACCTGAAGTGGGTCACCAAACCTTTGAATTCTGGCCCATTGTTAGCCTCAAGGGAAAATTATTTCTGTCTCTCTAAGATACTTCTGCAGCAGCTGTCCCCTTAGTGTCTGAGCATCACACAGTGTTTAAACCATTTGTCTTCTCAGGGCATTTGTGATGTGGGCAAGAACTATCATAACCCTTTCATAGATGGAAAACTGAGGCACAGAGAGACTGTGTGTGTCTGTGCTGGAAATGCTGCAGTATAGACCTTCACCAGCAGAAGGAGTTTGTCTGTGGCTTTAGTAAGTCCATCTTTCTGAGAAGCAGTCGCTAGGGCAATGGAAAAATTCTTCTGTCAACCCAGTGCTGTCCACATTGAGGTTAGGTTGGCTTATCTACCTAAGCATAGACAGCACTAAGTTGATGGAAGAACTTTTCACACCCCTGAGTGAGAAAGCTAGGTTGACCTAATTTTCTGGCATAGGTCAGGGCCAAGGGACTTGCCCAAAGAGTCTGAGGACAAAGAACTGAGCCCATGTCTCTGGCTAACCTTCTAGCTGCATTTATCCTCCTCTTCCACTTACGGTTGTCCTGACAGGCAGATGAAAAGCACCAATCCTGGCTTGACCAGCCATGATCATTAGGTTGCACCTTCAGCCCACATCCTTTCCCTAGATCACAGTCTGAATAACTGTCCATCTACTACAGGTCTTTCTAGGGTTCAAGAGAGGAAGGACTCCAGGCTGCAGATCAACTTCTCTGGATTGTGGTGGCCCTTGCCGCATTCTGTGTGGGGAATTACTGGCAGATCCACTGGCCTGACCCAATACCTCCCAGGTGTCCTGGTTGCAGTGAGTCTCCATGGAATAGTGGTCTGGGGCACAGCAAAGGGAGATGTCCCCTTGTGGGACATTTCTTTGTACTGCGGTAGCTCCTAGAAACCCCCTCCCCCTGTCATTGGGTTAGGCTCTGTGCAAAAACAGAACACCACAGAATGTGTGCAAGCATACATCAGTTCTGTTGCTGCCAGCTACTTCTGCCAAAAGAAGAGGATGAATTTGACTTGCTCCCCAGACAAGTGCGCCCATTTGGTTCAGATCTCAGGGAGAGCAAGGGAAAGCCATTTCTGTGGCAGGCTTCCCTCCCTTATTACGCAGCTTGCAGCCTCCACCAGGAAATGAGATTCCTTTGCCTCCTTCTCCTGCATTCAGATTTATAAAACACCAGAGCTTAAACTGGTGTGTTCCTCTCTCAGTTCCAGGGCAGAAAGGAAGGGCTTCTAGCTCTTCCCAGGGGAGAGAATGAGAAATAGTGACTAATCAGAGGGGGCAAGATAGATTGCTGCTGCAGGAATAAAAATCTGTCTGCACTGGTAATAAACATCGTGGCTGCTTCCAAAATCACTCCCCAGGGTACCTTGTTCAAACTTTAGTCATGCAGGAAAAATAACTGCACCCAGCAGAGCTTGTCCATTAAAAAAAAAAAAAGCCATTGCAATCAGGGTGGGATTCAATCTCTCCTTCTGTTATTGTCAAGGAGATTGGTTTAAATGACCCAGGCTCCCTGAAGCAATAAAGTCCACCTGACCTTGGGCATCAATGTACTACTGACTTTCTTCTTACTCCTTCTGTGTGTTTTTTCTCATAAGCTTGAGGATTTTAAATGGGGACAGACATGCCTGCATGTGTGTGCATGCATATCTGAAAGAGGAATGGCTCTGAGAAGGAAGGGGGGCCTAGAAGTTTGGGTCCTCGCCTGGGAGTTGGAAGGCCTGCCCTCAATACCTAGATGTGCCACAGACTTCCTTTGTAACTTCAGCCAAGTCACTTTTACGCCTCAGTTTCCCTTCCACAGAAGGGGGATCGTAGCACTCCTATCCCACACAGAAGTATAATGAGGATAAATTCACTAAGATGCATGCAGGGGCCCAGGTACCATGACAATGGGAGGCTGCCTAAGTATAAAATGAGGCTTCACTTTGTCTTTCCCAAAGACACTCAGACATGGAGAACAAACAAGGAGGCCTGTGGCACTTAAAGACTAACAAATTTATTTGTTTCATGAAATTTTTCTTTCACAAAATCTCACCTCATCAGTTCCCATACCTTCTAAGCATCTGATGAAAGCGGGATTTTTTTCCATGAAAGCTCATGCAATAAATGAATTTGTTAATCTTTAGATGCCATAGGACTCCTTGCTTGTTTCACTGAACTAGACTAACAAGGCTACCCCTTTGGAACTTAAACGTGGAGGGAATTTTCAGTCTCTAACACTGTGAAATCAGGTAGGTGTCTGCAATCTGCATGTGCCACCTCTCTGACAGCAAAGGGCTCTTCAGAGTGTGGCAGACCTCTGCCTTCTCTGCACTAGGGTGAGAATGGTTTCTCTGCCCCCAAAGGGAAGAAGGCATTTTTAGCTCCAAAAAAAAGGAGTCATAAATCTTCAGTCACCACCCAGCAACACCCAGACCTAATCAGGGGCAGGAATGTTCTCTCACTTTTCCTTCTGCCTTCGTAGCTTAATCCCTCTGTGCAGCCATCTTAGTAGAGCTCCTTCCTCTGAAATGCGATGCTTAAAATGTATTGTGCATCAATAATTTAATTACTTGTGACAACATGTAAAATCTTTTGAAAAAAATATTACCAAGTTGGCCAATATTCATGGTAATTAAAAATGGATGTTATGACAAAGTACAGCAGGTGTTAAAAGTATTTCAGGTTTTCGGTGTGTTTAAAACATGGGCCCCACCATCAATTTTGGAGTATTATAAAAACGTGGCACGTTTGTACTGTTTTAAATAGACCTGATATATTGTCCCATATATTTTAATTATTCATGTGCAATACAACCAACCAGAGTCTATATTCATCCCAGAGGCAGCTGTAGGCGATCATTACAAGGGGAACTCAGTAAGCCATGGCTGAATGGAGATAAACCTAAGCAGTTCAGAAATTGCCCTCTTTGGGCTTGGTTCTCTGCCATCTTGCTCACTGTGCTGAGTAGGTATGAAATGATGCCAATCAGAGTTCTCCATTCAGGTGCGCTTGATATTGCATTTTACATCTGCTTTGTGTTTGCTGGGTCAGCCTCTCATTTTATTTCTGCTGTGCTAAAGTTGGAGTAAATGCTGTGACGTTGGTGGACTTGCTGTGGGTTTACTCTACTCTAAAAGAAAACTGAATCTGGCCCACTTTTCACAAGTGAGAGGATGAGAGGGCCAACTGCAAGTAGCACATGTTGGTCACATCACTTAATGCACAACTAGAAGATGCCTAGCTGTGATGGTAGAATGAACAGGTGTTTAAATAATTGGACACATGGGAAGGCAGTAGAGAGTCAGGCCATAAATACTGACTTGTACCTGCTAGTCTCATTGGCCATGGAAGTCAATGGATTCACTATGGATTTACGCCAGTTTAACTATTATTTGTCCCATAGTATTTCTCTTGAGGATGTGTGTTACCTGTGCATTTTCTGCTGTGCTAATTAAGATGGAAGATTGACAGGCATATCATTGGCTCAAATACGAAACATTTCATGGCAGCAAACTTGGGGGCCTGCACTAGGATTTCTTGGATTTGTAATTCCCAGTAGCTGTTGCCCCCAGCTGGTTGCACCAGTGGACTCTGCCCTGTAGATAATGCTCAACTGTTTATATCATGTCTAGGGCCTAGCTAAGGCAATCTGTGACCCTAAGCCCACTCTGCCCCCATGCTGTGCTCCATCCTGCTTTGGGGTGACATCAGGTCACAGAGATAAGATGAATGGCACAGCTCATGCATCTTGGAGCTTTTGTTTCATATGTCTTGGAGCTTTTGTTTCAGGCTGGCTGCAGATACAGGCAGGTTTCAGTTACACTTTTCAAGAACAATACTGGTTTGGTTACGTTTGTGGGATTGGTGGTGTGGCTGGGCCATGTGTATGTCAGTGTCAGAATCACATGACATGGGCATATTGCTCCTTGCCATGAATCTCTGCTTTGTTACTAATAGCCAGCAGACTGAGCTAGCAGAATAAACTTGCATTTAGTTTAGCATCCTGCTTTTAGCCATGGACCAAACCTGCTGCAGGGTGCATTGCGCTAGACACCTTGTCAAGTGTTTAATACTATCCCTCAGGAGAAATCTGTGCCTGACCTGGCACCAGAGGGTGGTTAGTTTCTGCCCTGGAGCCTGAAGATTACTACACTGTATAGCTAGTGCAACTGCAGATGTTAGTCTTATCCCAAGCTGGCCAGATTCTTCTGTCAGTTAGTTACATCAGAGACTTTACATGAAGAAACAAACCCTACAGTGCAGTTACACAACTCACAATCTAGGAGAGAGTTTGTGAGTTCTGTTCCTTAGGTCAGGCCATTTCCACAGGCAGTAGTAAGATAGCCGGTGTCAAACTCACAGTAAGAGGATTCCATTCTGTCCTCCTAATGCATTGCTAGGGTTTAAATCACCAGTTAATTTTCTTTTCCAGCTACTTTGTGTTCTCCAGGGAAAATGTGATTCATCCACCCTACTTTTGGGTGGTTGCATCAGCTCCAAGATTCATTGTGAGTTTCCCTACAAAAGAAGAAAGCATTTGCTTCAAGGCATAGTTCAATTTAAATGCTCTGTTAGTCTGGGACCAAAAATCTGAAGCGAAACTGTGGCCCAAGTAATAAGTTGTGGCGTGGCTGAATAGTTGCCTCTCTTGGTTGCCTCCACCCCAGAGCCTGGAATTAGCCCCTCTGTGGGCTCTTATGTATACACCATAGTTCTCCAGAGGAGCTATTTTGTCCTGTCCCCTCCCATCACTCTTTGCAGTGTTGTGCAGAGGCCCTCAGTGAAGCTGAGCTGTGCATTACACCCAGGCCTTTCCACTGCTTGTTTGCTTCTGCTGCTGCAGAGGAGGGGACTAGCTTAGTTACAAAGAGCACTACACAATTGTTGCTCTTTGACCCAGCTGCACAAGGTCTCCTGTTCCCTGGTGTTCTATTATCTTCAGTTCTTAGCTTGTGGCCATCACCATGATACCCAAGGTCACTGTTCAGGTGATGTCTTGCATAAATAATTACTGCTTTCCTCCTGGCATGAATCCTCCTCCCTTGTCCATGCTTCCCAAAAGTTGCTTTTAAGCCCAGGCTCCTGCCTCTGACTGTTACAGTTCCATGCTTTGCTGGGCAGAAAATGCTGGGAATATTTTATATGAATAGAATGAACATGATCTGTAATTTTATTTTTCATGCAGTGGAAATGCACCTCATCACAGGCTGCAAACATTTCCTTGGGAGATGGCAGCACTCTGCTCTTTTTTTCAAACAGACCCCAGATTATTCTGTTTGTGTACTTGGGGCTTTCTGTTTGTGTCCTCTCCATTAAATTCTAAGATGATTTGCTCTATTTCTGGCCTGCAGAGCATGGTTCTTTCTGGTCACAATGGTAGCATTTTCACGAGTCATTAAGGATTAATGAATGTTGGTGCTTCCTTGCAAGGTTAATGAAAAATATTCCCACGCCACAGTGAGGTGGAATGTATTAGAAGCATTTTAGGTACGCTTGTTGGCAGATGCTCAGACCCCAGGGTGATGGGTGAACTTCTAAACACTTGGATGGATGGATAGGTTGGAAGCAACCTGTCCGCACGTGCCCAGTGCATCACTGAGCGTAATGTTACTATTTCAAATTTATCAGTGAGGAAACTGAGGCACAGAAGTTCTATGACTTGCTCTGAAAACTCAGAATAAGTCATTGTCTGTCTCTGTTAATCATATGTTGTAGGCATCTACTACCTTTGTAATTAAGTGTGTAGTGTCCCTAGTTCCCAGGTCTGTGCTTAGCTCATAGAGAGAGATAAAAATCGCCAGAATGAATCAGACCCAAGATTCACCCAATCTGGTATTCAGGTTCTGATCAGAGCCAGATGCATCAGAGGAATATGCGAAAACCCCACACTGTACAGTTGTGGCATAGTCTGCTGCCCTCTACAATAGTTCTGAACTTAATCTTAAAATCAGAGATTGATTTGAACTTTGAAGCATGTGGTTGAACCTCCCGTTCTCAATTTTTGGTCTCAATCACTATAATAACTGGATATTCTTCTTATCCACAGAAGTGTTTAATCCTGTTTTGAATCCTGCTAAATTCTCCAGCCCAGGCAGATCCTGTGTTATAGAGTTTCACAGTGTAATGATATATTGAGCAAAAAGTATTTTCTTTTCATCCATTTTGAATTTTCACACCTTTTAATTTCACTGAATGTCCTCTTGTTTTCTTGCCATAAGGAAGGGGGAACAGAAGCTCCCAGTCTCAGTTCTCTCTACCATTCAGTGTTTTATTTCCTCTTATACCACGGCCCCTATTGTCTCCTTCCTGAGGTAAAGAATCCCAGTCTTTCCAATCTCTTTTATAGACAAATTTTTTCAGGTCCTTGATCATTTTTGTTGCCCTTCTCTGGATCTCTCTAGTTCCATAGTGTCCTTTTAGAAATGAGTTGACAAGAGCTGCACACGAGGCTTTATGTGAGGAGGCACCATCGACTGAGGTAATGGCGTTGTAATATAACCCTTAAAGGACAACCTCCTGACCCTTAGATACGTTTAGGCTGCTCATTTAATTACATGGTCAGGATCAAGGCGTTAGAGGAAGACTGCAAGATGAAGGAAGGAAAGGGTCGTGGCAAAGGTGCTGCAACGTGTAACGGGAAGCTGTGGGTTAATTCTCCGTTCTGCTAAAAGTGCCCTGTCCCAGCTTGGGAGATTCACCATGGTTTGACATTGGCAGTACTGAGCACAGTGGCTCCCGTTGTCTTCAGGACATTGTCTTGTGTCCCCAAGAATCAGGGTCTGGGGGATATTGATGCTGCCCTCTCTCTCCATGAAGATAACTTCATTACCTTTTGAGAGGCATTGTGTGTGTGATTGGAGGGAAGAGAGGTAGGAGACATAGAGGTGTACCTAGACAGAGAGTAATGATGTGGTTAATGTGCAGAAAATGCTCTTGTACTTCATTCATTGTCTCCCAACATCTTTTGGACCATGTAAAGCAGCAGGGAGAATTTTGTTGTCTTTTACTGGAGCCTTGCTGGTAAGTACAGGTCAGCGGTAGGGCTATTTTACAAAGCCTTGTGGGTTTCTTTTCCAAGTTCTTTGGGTCTCAGGGGTCAGACCTGGGTGGCTTGTCCTACCCGTTTAAGTTGCTCTTGTGAGTGACTTTGACCATGATGTTCTAATCATCATGAGAATCCCATGAAAAGGATGGGGAGACAGCTTGGTCGAGACACAGGGTGGAAAGATTATCACGCGAGGATAGGCCCTCGTGGCACAGTTATGAGATTTCTTACCAATCAGAATCCCTCTGGAATGGCTTGTGTAGGCATAAGTCTTGGCAGAGACCCCTGGAAATTCTCAATGCAGCGGTTGGGCACTAGTGTTGAGTCCATTTATTTACGGCCCTTCTTGGAGGGCTAAGCTGGTCATAGGCAGATGCCTCCATCATTTTGGTTTTTTACTGTATTTATACTGCCACCTGGCTGGTGTACTGAGATGGAGGGTCAAGTCTCTCAAGCAGGTTATTTGTGCCCTGAGCTCAGGGCATGGGTGGCTCATCCAACCCTTCCTAGGATGTACTTTCAGCCCAGACATCCAGTCCCCCCCCCCAGCATGCTGTGTGGGCCTCTCCACAGGTAGCAGAGCCTGTGAGAGGGGTTCCCACCAACAGGATGCAGCCATGGAGCCCGTGGGAGAGGACAGCAGAGCCTCACTGGTAAACTCCATATAGGAGCCATCCGGTGAGCGCCCTGGGGAGGCTGAGGTAACTAAAGCCATCTGGACGCCAACAGCAGAGTCGCATCATAGTGCGACAGACAGACCTCATCTTCTGTCTGGCCAGCATCAGTGACAAGATGAGGGCGATCAACAACAAGCCATGTCATGTGGCAGCAGGCAGTTGCAAGACCTGCACCATTCAGCAGCAGGTGCATCACAGGTCACAGACAGCTTAGAGCCCACGAGGATCCTACAACCTTTGGGAGGGATGTCATCCCCCTTTCCCCCCCCCCCTCCCCAGTGCCGATGGGCCGTTGACAATCCACTTCCTTTTCAGTGATGAGCTTCACACTTGTGATCCGACTCCCCAAAGGCAGGAGAATGGAGGAGAGAACCTAAAGGACCTGATTCTACTCTGGTGGTCATGTCACTCTCCTCTGTGAAGCACATGTCTGATGAGGGTTCTCACTTGGCACAGGTGTACCTGATGGTGCTATGGACAAGTTAGGATTAGAAAACATTGCTCGGTACATGCTGTTTCTTGGCCACTTTTCATTCAGGTGTGAGGCACTTGGGATGGGGAAGAGCAAGAGGGGGTGTGACCTCCTCACATGGCTGATTCTGGAATGCCCAGATGCATGGAAGTAAAACTTGGTCATGTTGATGGTGGAGGAGATGTGTTGGGTCTCTGGCTCCTCCCTCTTGTTGCATGAGCTGTCAACTGTGTAGGAATTTTATTGATTACTTATTAATATCCAATTAATGCTCTGTGGTTTGGGGGCCTCATCCCACAGTCGAGCCCAGAGTTACTAGAGTGTCTATGAATTTGGGAACCGTGATGTTCATGACTACAACACTCACACTTAGGAAAAATTTGCTGAATTTGCAGTCGTTTTAGTAACACAGTTAGCAAAAGTACAACTCCCCCATCCCAAAGAAGTAGATAGATTAATATGGAATTGTCTGTACATCAGAATCAGGAGAATTATCTAATTAACCATCCTTATGGAGACCTAAAACCAGTGAGACACATGATGGTCCAAAGAGATCTTATCCTTTCTCTGGCATGCCAAAAGATCACAACAACTTGTGCTGTGATTAGCCCTGGGCTTGAGATATGTCATGAATATTCATAAGAATGTCCTGTCTCCTCTGTCTATAGCTAAACCTTTTTATCTTAAAATTATTGGGGTCTCTCTTCTTATAGATTAGTATATTAGTTACTCCAAACATATTAGCATATACATTGGTTGGTCACCGTGGCAATCTTTCAGTGGATGTTCTGGTTTTAAAATACAGAAGCTGGCATTCATTGGTATTTTGCTGTTAACCTGTTAGAAGTGTGGTTGTACTAGTTTACTGCAGCATGCTGTTTTATGCTATCTGTTGACTTAAGGACACACCTTAAGTTGTGGGGTCTGGAAGAGTGGTTTTGGGAAACTGAAGGCAAATTCAGACGTAAGAATAGGTGGATGTGGGCTTCGGCTCCATAAAGGTCTGATCCAGAGTCCATTCAGACTCATTTTGTAATAACTACAGTGATTCCCACATTAAAAACTACAGTGATTAATCATAGGTAAACAATTTTCACAGCAGTTTTTCCAACGCTTCTGGCTGTTTCCCCTTTTGCAGACTCATGAAAGAGGCAAATGTTTTCCCAGTGCAAACTACTGTGGCACTGGCCCTTTTTGTCAGGTGTTCCCAACTGCAGAGGTAGCTCAGGTGTGTGCATCTGACAAGCAATCTCTGATTATTTTTTTCTGGTTCCAGTTTAGCCCCACAATTAACCTTGGCTGTAATTCATGCTGCTTCGATGTAGGTGCCAGTATGTTGTTAGAATGTCTAATGGTTATGAATTTTGCTTGCAATTAATTGCAGGTACAAAATTGGAAATCAGGTAAAGGCCATTTTAAAAATAAGAGCCAATGGTTCAGAATTTGCAGGTCAATATTTTAATCCATTGTAAAGCGAGTGACTTGAATAGAATTTAATTTACAGCAATTTCCTTTGTATTATTTTAAACTCACTGTACCACAGCTCTGGAAATCTCCTGTTTTCCCATGCATTTTAATGTGAGCTCCATTTCCTGAACCTAAGGTGAAAGAGAAGAGTCTGTTGATTTCATTGGGCTTTGGATGAAACCCTTAATCTGCCTCATCACACTGTTGAATTGGCAGCTCCCTTGGGGCACAACTGAGAAAAACACTTAAGAATGTGCTTAACATCAAGCATTTGCTTAAGTCCTGTTAAAATCAGTGGAATTTAAGCAGATGTTACAGTTAGGGTGACCAGATGTCCTAGTACTAGGCCAGAGGTTGGCAACTCAAAAGATAAGAAGAGCCATTTAAAAAACCTTCAATAACCAAGTGTTTTGAGAGCTGCAATGGGTGTAGCCTCCAGATGGAGGGAGCTGGGCCATGGCTCCTATTTCAGTGTCCCTTGGTGACAGGAGGGGAGCCTGGAATCAGGAGCAGGTCACCCACAGAGTCTCCTGGTGATGGGAGCGAGTCCAGAGCCTGGTGTGGGCCGCCCTCAGTGTCTCCTGCTGGTAGGGGTGTGGGCCTGCGGCAAAAACCAGCAGCTAAAGAGCCATGTGCACTAGGGACTGAAATGTATATAAGGCCTTATTAGCCCTCACCCGATTTTTCACAGTAGCTACCTGGTCACCTGGTTGCCCTAGCTTCAGTGGATCCGGATTCTGCTCTGAACCAGGACTTTGGGGACAGAGTTATTCTTTTAAAAAGTGGTTGAGGACACTTTTTAAAATACATTTGGAGATGAGCCCTTATTTGCAATTTGGGGTTATTCTTGGATTCATTGTCTTTTTTTTTTTTTTAACCCAAGGAACCTCTGTGATCATCTGTCTAGTTCAGTGGTTTTCAGCTATTGCTTGCATTACATTGTATCTGTCCTTTCACAACCCCCTAATCCTTAGCTCTGGGGTTTAAACTCTTTTTAGAGACTTAGTCACTCAGTTCTTGAGTATTGAAAGCGATTTGGCATCCCCGGCAGGCTTTACTTCAGCAGGTAGTGCAGAAGAAGAATAGATGTTTTTAGAGATGGCAGATGAGTTACTGCTTCATTTTTCCTTATTATACAGGTTGGCAGCACCACCATGAAAAAATAAATACAGAGAACAGGACATTCCATCCTCTACAAAAAGACAACAACTAACCAAAGAAAGATGTTCGGCTAGAGAGACCACGAAACTGACTAAGGGTTTGTAGCTGATTTTATTGTTGTATAGCATGATTAAATAAATGAACAAAGTTGAGTGTAGAAGCACTTGTCAGCAAGGTGCAAATTAGCTGTTCCTCATCAGGAAGTATCCTGCAATATGTCTTCCTTTCCCTCTCCAGTGGTGCAGGACTGACTTGCTTTGTCTTGCTGAGGTGCGAGAGGGACACTATAGAGATAGCAAATGCAAAACAATATAATGGGAGATATAAATACATCAGAGAGATACATACCAGGGAGGGAGAGGAATTATTATTATGTCAATTGGGAAATTTAGGCTTGAAATTAGACGTAGGTTTCTAACCATCAGAAGAGTAAAGTTCTGTAATAGCCTCGCTGTGGAGGCAAAAAAATCTATCTGGCTTCAAAACTGAGCTTCATAAATTTGTGGACGGGATGGCATGATGGGATGCCCCAGTTTGGCAATTGTCCAGTTTTTGATTACTGCTGGTGTATATGTCAGTGACCTGAGAAGGGAGGGTAGATGGGGTGGGTTCTGAGTTATTACAGAGAATTCTTTCGTCGGTGTCTACCTGGTGAGACTTGTTCACTTGCTCAGGGTTTTAACTGATCGCCATATTCGGGGCAAGGAAGGAATTTTCCCTCTGGGCAGATTGGCAAGGGATCTGGGGTTTTTTGCCTTCCTCTGTAGCATGGGCAGGGCTCACTTGCTAGTGTATTAAAGTCTTTAAGTCATGATTTGAGGACTTTAATAACTTAGTGATATGTGAGAGGTTTATTACAGGAGCGGGTGGGTGCGGTTTTGTGGCCTGTATTGTTCAGGAGGTCACATTTCCTACTGGTCCCTTCTGAGTTTAGAGTCTGTGAATCTGTGGTTAGAACCCCACAATCACAAGCATCATTGAACTCATCAAGTTTGCAAGTGGGCCTTGAGTGAGCATCATGGCAAAGGAGGTGCAGAACCAGTGGGGTCTGAATGCAAGTCTGCATGGAAAGTGTGGGTTGCTGCCAATGTCTCTCTTGCCAGGTCATTCAGGAAGCAGGGCCCAGACTACTCAGGAAATGCCACTAAGCACTACCAAACACTATTAAAAATCCTTGGCACTTTAGAGATGTGGAGAATGAGGTACAGAGGTTAAATAACTTGCCTATGGTCCCATTAATTAACAAGAGAGTCACATTAATTATTGCAAAATTAGATGGGTTTTGATTCAACATTCGTTTAAGGCAATGGAATAACTCATTGAGTTAATGGGAATCATGCTTTTATGGAGATTAAGTTCATATCTACCTATTTCTTTATTAACCTACTATGCCTGTTACCACTTCTCACGATGCCATAGCAAGCCAGCAGATGCAGCTCAGCAGAGGAGCTTGATGTTGGTCACAAAGTGGGACGGTGATAGGGCTGGAGGTGGGGAGTGGAACCTAGGTCTCCTAATGTAAGTATCAAGATCCTTACCAGAAAGATGGGGAAACTGAGGCACACAGAACCTCACTTTCAAAAGAGGATACTGTCTTTCATGAAGGAAAGATGTAAGAATACATTTGTACATGTGCCAAGTTCCAAAGGGTTTGCCGTGTTGCTCTAGTCCAACAAAACAAACAAGGAGGCTGGTGGCACTTTAAAGACTAACAAATTTATCGATCTCATTAGCTTTCATGGGAGAAAATCCTACTTTGTCAGATGCTTTGAAGCAGGATTTTCTCCCATGAAAGCTCATGTGATCAATAAATTTGTTAGTCTTTAAAGTGCCATAGGAGTCCTTGTTTGTTTTACTTATACATGTGTGCACCTACAAACATAATTAGTCAAATTTTGTATCAAAATGCGGAAGTCCTTGCTTTGAATACAGGTGCTTGTGTGCGCCTTTTTCTTGCCTGCAAGTTGGCTTTTGCTTCCTGAAAATTTAATTTAAAAACAATATAAGGCCAAAATTTTTAGACCTAGCTGCTGAACAGTAGGCATCCAAATAAAAACGACTGGTTTATCAGTGTTGCTGATCACCTGCATCTCATATCTTTCTAACAAGAGCTCAACATCTTTCAGAATCAAGCCACAAGTCACTTATTTACTTAAAGGTCTAGAAAACATGATCTGTGAGGGAAGATTGAAAAAGTCAGGTTCATTTAGTCTAAGGAAGAGGAGCCTAAGGGGGCACGTGATAACAGTTTTCAAGTACATGAAAGGTTGTTACATGGAAGAGGGAGAAAATTGTTTTCTTTAGTCTCTGAAGATAGAATGAGAAACATCAGGCTTAAATTGCAACAATGGTGGTTTAGGGTGGACATTAGGAAACACTTCCCAACTGTCAAGATGGGTAAGCACTGGAACAAAAATTGTCTAGGGAGGTTGTGGAATCTGTCTCATTAGAGATTTTTTAGAGCAGGTTAGATAAAGACCTGTCAGAGATTATCTAGGTAATACTCAATGCAAGGGGAAAGAACTAGAAGACCTCTTGTGGTCTCTCCCCAGCCTTTGATTCTGCGCTTAAATATGACTATAGGTGCCTTACTTTGAAAGCGTTGGCCTAATGGCTGATTCAGAGTCACACAAAGCAGTTACAGGTAAAGAGAAGAGCACTCAGCAGGAAAATTGATTTCTACTTCCATTGCTCCAACCACTAAGGGGATGTGTATGCTGCAAAACAAACAAAAAAAATCACTCAGCAGTGAGCCTGAACCTACGTCACCTGATTCAGGCTCATGCTATGGAGTTAAAATACCAGGGTAGACATTCCCACTTGGACTGGAGCTCGGAGTCTGAGACTTGTCCCCTTGCCAGGTTTCAGCCCAAGTCAGAACATCTATATGGCTCTCGTTAGCCCAAGCTGGTCAATCTGGGCTTTGAGATTTGCTGCTCTGTATCTTTTTGTGGTACAGATTTACCCTTCACTTTATTGACCACCTCGGTCTGTGCAACCTGGGCTTCTGAACTTGGTGTTTCCAAGCCTGCTTTTGATCACGTTGCTGCTTTGAAAACCTGGGTTTGCAATTCTGAGGCTCAGGTCTCTCTGACACTTTAAACATTTATACTGTGCTATGCAGACCTTCAGACCGAGGTCTATGGCTTGAGCTTCATCGTCCCTGTGAAATAACAGGGCTTGGACCCAAGTCTTAGCACAAGATGGATTCTGACCCACATCCCTTGCAGGGTTGTAGGACTGGTTCCTGATTGACTGCTCATCTGAGTTGAACGGATGTATGTGTGGGAATGTAAAGGGGCTTGGGCTCAAACCTGAGGCAGAGTCTAGGCTCAGTGTGCCAAGCAGACATGCACTAGATGTACACATACTCCAAAAAAGGAGCTGCTCCTTCGTTGAGCCAAATGGAGCTATAATAAGCTTTTTTTTTGGCTATAAAGTACTCTAGTCTGTTTAACAATATGTTGTACAGTAAGTGTAAGTCACCTTAGTAAGGACCCAAGGAAAGCCAGAAGTTCTCAAATTAAGAGTTTTTTGTTTTTGATGTTTTCCAATTAAAACAAACTGTAGTTCTGATGCACAGCTTCCTAATCATCTGTGATACTTAGTCCATAACCTCCAGGGAGGTAAGGCTACCAGCATTTTTCCTATAAGTCAACAAGCAGCTCAGACTAAATTGGTTTCTCTTTTCAGTGAATTTAGAACTGGCAGCTTTGAAAGCTGAAGATGGCTTTTTATCCAAGGTCAGGCAGGAGCAGTAAAAATTTCCTTGAACTTCCTTGCCTTTGTTCTTGAAGGTTGGCATTAGAACTGCATAGGAAATTAGTTTTCTGTCTCCTAAAAGTTTTCAAGGTGCTAGAAATATTTCCCATCCCAAACTGGGACAGAAGGTCAAAATATTTGTAGATTTTTGTTTCACAAAATTTCCCCTCAAAATTCAGTTTAGGTCATTCAGTCAAACATTTCATTTTGATGATTTCAGAATGTTTCATTTCAATTTTGTTATTTTTTACTCTAAACTTACTAATGTTTTGAAACAATTTTTTGTTTCAACTTGCCAAATGGAAAATTTCCTCATAAAATCTCAGAACAGAACATTTCAACAATGTCAAGACGTTTTTCCAAAGATATTTTGAGTCAGGAGTGTCGTTGAAATTGAGACAATTTCGTGAAGAGTTCTTATTTTAACAAATGAATTTTTCAGTGGAAAAATCATTCTTCAAAAAATTTCTGACCAGTTCCAGTCATCACTGAGATTCATTCTCAAGAGTGAGGAGATAACGTAATATTGAGGCTTTCTCTGACTTGTCTACCTAACAGTTCCAATTACAGTGAAGCATAGAGCTGGTGGGTTTGGTTTGGCTGGTTGGTTTGCTTGCTCACAGCCTGGATATCTATCCAGTGAGACCAGAACTGAGCCACCCACTCATTTCACAATGGCAGCCTGGATAGCCGTCGCATAACTGCCTTTCTATCATTACCGGCCCTAGTTGTTGACCGCTGAGCTGGAATGAAAGACTCAGTGTCCTTTGGCAGTTCTTCATCCTCAAGACAGAGTCATTCCCAGGATCCTAAAACAATTTTGTTTTCTGAAGATGCACACATACTGTTAGGAATGTTTAACGGAAGTGGGGGATTTGGTTTATTTTTGTGCTGTCTGCTTATTTCATGACATTATATATTACGGGGCTGCTGTTTCTTCTTTTTTATTATGTATTCATCAGAGGTGCCAAGTGGGCTCAAGAAGGCATCTTTAAATATTTTATAAATTTAAATAAACGAATGATATACTATCTACCCTGTCCCTGCATAGAGTGCTGAGGAACAACAGAAGCATTTTAAGAGAATGTGTGCATGAATGATGTAGATGGTAGCCCAGTGATTTATTTCTGCAGCTCACATAGTGAGAATAGCCATGCAAAGCTGCAAATGAGCTGTCAAGCTGGATATATTTACCCCATGATAATGCAAAGTACACAGACATATATATGAGAGGTAGGAACTAGGATGTTAATGCTGAGATCCAGGGAGCAGATAGATTAGAGTTTGGAACAATTTTTTGGGTTTTCATCCTACCAATAGGACATGGTAGTAGTCTCCTGGAGGGCAGCATGTGATGAGATTGCATTGAAGGCAGCATCTTGTTCTTTGGATTGCAGTTTCCTGACCCAAACAGAATTACCTTGGGACGAGTGGTGTGTAAAAAATGTGGGACCAAGATGTGGTCACTCATCGAAAGGCTGTGTCTACACTTACACTTTAAATCAAAGTAATGATGATTAATTTGATTTAAAGTATCACATGGCTACACTAGCTTTCCTTAGTTCAAGATGAGGACCTCCCTCAATTCAAAATAAGGAAAGGTCATTTCAAAATTATAAACCTCCCTTAAATTTGAAATGGTGGTTAAATCAAACTTATTAGTTTGATTTAACCCAATGTAACTGTGTTAATTTGAACTAACCATTATTTCAAATGAACACTTTTTGCCCTTCTTCTTCCCAGGATGCCTTCATCTTTCTATATATTGCGTGGGGGCATTGCCCTTCTTGGGGGCTACGTTGCCACATCTCCCATGGTGCCCCTCTCCTAAATTGTACTAGCAAGTCCTGTCCAAGGACATGCTAATTCGATTTGGATTTCTAGTGGAGCCATGTTAATTCGATTTAATGATTATTAGTTTGATTTAATTAGTTTGATTTAAGTTAACGTGGTTTAACAATCTACGTGTAGACATAGTCACAGAGAATGGCATGTTCCCCCAAAAGTCGTGGATCATGTAGTACTTGAAAACCTGGGAACTGTCCATTCTAATACAAAGAAAGAGGTACTGGTTCTCTGCTGCCATTTGCTGATTTTTGTCTTGTTCCGGCATTTATTTATATTAACAGTAACTGTAACAGAGCTTCATGATATGGTGTCTGGCAAGATGAAGAGTGGGTCATAGAGGGTTTGTTTTCTCCTTCAGGTACAATATCATCTCTTCATAAATGTTGCGAGTAAAAATAAAAAAAAGCAAACACATAAATAAATAAATGCTGAAGAAAATCCTAGATATGATCTCCAATTAGATTAAGACCCATAGTTATGGAGTAATAAATTATCTCACCACAGCTGTACGGCTTCGCAACCATTTAAAGATGGATTTTAGCCTAAGGCCCTGGAAAAAATGACTTCAACAAAATTTAAAGAGATTAAGTCTGCTTATTAAGTGAAAATGCTTTTCTAAAAGCTCTTTCTAGATGCACGAGCAGCTTCATGGCACTGTTAAAAGCTCTGCATTTCTTCCCAGCTGAAATGGTGCCTGGAGCTCTGTGTTGCAGTAGAGGTGACTAGTGATTCATAAGGTGAGAATACTGCAACTCCTCTACAGGTACATGCAGTGCAAAATAGAGTGCTGGTCAGCCAAGATCTCGAAGAGTTTTCAGCCGTAGCTTGTACATGCAACCGGGCTATCTGAAAGAAACTATCAATATGTAGTTTCAAAGGGGTAGCCATTTTAGTCTGTCCAGAAAAAACAAACGAGGAGTCTGGTGTCACTTTTAAAGACTAACAAATTTATTTATCTCATGAGTTTTCATGGGGAAAAAGTCCCACTTGTCAGATGCTGTTAAATTTGTTATATATATATATATATATATATATATATATATATATATATATAGAAGAAGTTTATAGTGCAGTTGACCTGCGACATTCAGTTCTGCATCAGAGCAGAGGCCCTAACCATGTGAGCTAGGACAGCTGTTGGCAGTAACACAGCCTCCTCCTCACCTCATGGACTAGCCACTACAGTGGGACACGATGCACCTAACTCGTGCTATGTCAAGCTATAGGTGCAACAAATATCACAGGATCGATATATAATTAGATTATATACAAAAGATCGCATTAAAAGACCCATGGAGTTGAGAAGTCAAGCACTCACAGTTTAGGATGCCAGAATAAAGGTTGTCCAGGCAACTAAAGCTTCTCAGCTAAACAGCAGTTAAAAATCTTTAATATAGCTAACACCTGATGTGGAGAATTTTACCCTAAACAGCTAGCTTAATAAAATTACAAGTGACTGAAAACAGGTTCTTATAATGAGAAGGGTTGGGTAACCTTGATTATTGGCAGTTAGTCACCACTGTGTGTGCCACCTAAAATAATATATACTTGCTTTTCTTTTAGTTCCCAGTCACATACATTCTCAGCCTTACTGGAGTGTCTTTCTTGTGAAGAAAAAGAAAGGAATCCAGGCTGAATATCCCTCGCTTTCCTTGATGTGTATGAACAACAAAGCACTCAGTCAGCCCAGCCCTTTTAAACATTTTGGCCTTTTACATTCTGGAGTGATTTTGTTTCCCCTCTGAATAAACGTAGCTGGATTAGTTTGATAATTATAAAGTTAGCCATCCAGTTCCAGCTGCTTGCTGAGATATATTTTGGAGGCCTCCCATTGCATGCAGATTTCGTGTGCCAGGGAACATTTTACCTGTGACTGAAGCAGTGGCCTACAAGTCAAAGACAGAACTGGAAATGTTACAGGGAAATAATTCTTATTGTTAGCATTTCTAAATTTTAAAAGGTGACCTCTGTGCCATGTTTCATGAACTAAAATGATCTTCATTTATTTTTTTCCAGCGTGTTGCCCCTTAAATTCTGACGGGCTTTCAATATTGTTCACCTCCAGTCTGCTAATTTAATCAGGGTGAGACAGGCCAAGTTCATAAGTAACAATGAACTATTTTTTCTTATTCCATCATACGCATTCATACTTGTAACCACTGGGCCTTTTGTAACCAGTTACTCACCCAGCTGTGTTTTCTCATTAAAGCCCATTGTGAAGTCAAAAGCTTCCCCTTGGAACTTAAAGTTCTCAACACGGTGGGAAGGTGGCCTTTTGATTCAGTCCTGGGATGCTAGAGATAGTGGTTCAGTTCCCAGATGTGTCACAGATGTCTTGTGTGAATTGGGCTTGTCACTTAATCTCTCTGGGTCCTCTTCTATAAGATACAGACAACACTTCCTTATTTGTTGTGAGAGTAAATTAATTACTGTTTGTGAGGTGACTGGATAGTACAGTGATGGGAGACATCTAAAGATCTGTGACACTTCAAGAATAACATATTTATGTTTTGCATGAGCTTTTGTGGGAGAAAATCCCACTTCATCGGATACTTTGAAGATGTGGGCACTTACAGAATGGTCCATCTGATGAAGTGGGATTTTTCTCCCGTGAAAGTTCATGCAAAAAATAAATTTATTAGTCTTTAAGTGCCACAATCTCCTTGTTTGTTTGTTTTGCTGAACTAGACTAGCATGGTAACCCCTTTGGATCATATAAAGACCTGTTTACAGAATATCACCTTCCACTGGGAAGTAATAGGATTTGGGCTGGAAGATAGGGCTTCTCTTGAGTTCTAATCATGGCTCTGGGGCTGTTTTATTTCTATGGCTTTGGGCAAATTACTTAACATCACTATGCCTAAAGTTTCTCTGTCTGTGAAATGGAGGTATTAATCTATTGGTATCCTAGGTGTGTATTATAGGCAATAATTAATTCATGTTTGTCTAGTGCTTTGAGAGCAAAGGGTTTTTATTTCTGATCCACAGTGCGGTTAGAATCTCACACACATTCTTTGCTCCAAAGCACAGCGTGCTAAGGTGGTAAAGAGGAATTATTATAGAATGCAGACTAGTGTTTGAAAAACCATCGTTAAGTGTATGTGGATGGCATGATGGTATAGCTGAGTAGTGGACTGGCCTCTAACCTTAATGCTGGTTCCCATTAAACTACTTCATATTTTGTAACTGTCCAAGGAGACACAGGCCTGGAAGAGCAGAGGGAGTCGCTGGCTACCCAGCTGTCAATGCCTTAAGATACGCCATGAATGAATTCCAGTTGAGAACATTTAGGAAAGCTTCTACTGACTCAACCGGCAGGATTCTCATCCCACCTGTGTGGGAGAGCTGTTGTCTGCCACAGTCCTTTAAGGCAGTGGTTTTAAAATCATGGGTCGGGACCCAGGACTGGGTTGTGGACCCTCAGGTACTGGGTTGCGTCACCCCCTGCTGCTACCTCCAAAAGACTGGAATGCATTGTGCAAAGATGTAATTGTTGGATCATGGACATAAATGATTTTTTCAATGGGTCCAGAATGAAAAAAGTTTGAAAACCACCACTTTAAGGTGTTGAATCACTTGGATCTTGTCTTGAATACCAGCCAATAGTAATGAGCAGAATGCACAAACAATCAGCCTGGCTACTAGGTAGGGGACTTTGCTAATTGGTTTATGCAGTGATGTCTCTCAGTCCATTGGCAGGCACCACATCAACATGAGCTGCCCTTGGAACAGTTTTCTAATGAGAAATCTGGCAGGAGGCAGAACTTTGAAATTGCTCAAGGTACCTGCAGTGTGGTCCATCAGACCCACTAGAGTCCAATATATTTTTCTCATTAAACCTCTGTGGGGCTTCCTTCAAAATTGAAATAGCCCTTCCCTTTCCCCTAGTGACAACACTGGGGTGCTCCGAATGTACTCACTCAGTGTAGAATTCAAGGAGCAATGAGAAGTGAAAAAATTCATAGGCATTGTTTTTGTTGTTTTTTTTTCCCCTCCCAGTTCACTCAAGACTATAGAAATTAGCTCCATCTGGGCCAGCAGCAAATTATTCAGTGGAAGACACAAGAATCCCTTAACTAGGTGATTATGGAGCAGCTATGCCTCTTAGGCCCTTATGATCCACATTATGATAGTATCTGGGCACTTCACAATCTGGAATGTGAATATCTTCGCAACACCTCCGTGAAACGGCTAGGCTGTTACCCTCATTTCACAGGTGGCGAGCTGAGGCAACAGAAGAATGATGGGTCAGATCTTTAAAGGTGTTTATGCACTCAAACATGTAAATGGCATCTTGTGGGATGTTTAGAAGTCCCTTGGCACCTAGCTCCCTTTGAGTGCTTTGAAAGTCCCAGTACCTAGCTGCATTTTTCGGCATCAAATACCTTTAAAAATCTGGTGCTTGGTTATTCGTCCCAAATCATTAATTATTTTTGGAAATGTAGGTACCAGGTCTTTTTCTTTAGTGGTTTTAATTCAGCTAGATTCCAGGGATGTGCCTGACTACTTCACAATAAACTTTTCTGTGTGTATTGCTTTGCATTGGCTAGCAATGAATTTTATCTGCCATCCTGCCCAAATGCTTGCCATTCACTAGTTCAGCTGGGTCCCTTTGACGTTCCTCACTCTTCTCTAAACCTTAGGAGCCTAAATAATTTTGTGTCATCTTCAGATTTTGCTGCTTCTGATGTTACCCCCACATTAAGATCACTGATAAATACATTGAACACCACCATCCCTGGTGCACTGTCTTGAGACATCCAGCTGCTCACTATTATCTGTGTTGTTAATTGGATAGCTATTCCTACATATTATTTTCTTTCTCTAATCCATGGTGGCATTTTACCTCCAGCCCCAGGACTGGTTTAGTTTCCTTAGTAGCGTCTTGTGGGGGACTTTGCCAATGGCTTTTTGAAAGTCTAAATAAATGACTACTCCCCCTTTTTTCACTGTTTTGTTGACATTCTGATAAAACTCTATTTGACTAAAGAGGTACAATTTTCTCTTACAGAAATGTTGCTGATTCATCCTTATGGCGTCAAATTCATGTAGCTATTTTACTCCTAGTTATAGGCTTCTTGTAAATCCATAAACAATTCATTTTTATTCCCTTAAAGTAGAAATAAACCATCATCATATCCACCCCTATTGGGTCAGGCTGTACGCAATGGGTATTTATTTCACTTACTGAAGGGAAAAGCTGGACTTAAAGTAATTGGGACATATGGGGAGGCGTTAGAAGTTGAAAACTGACAGGCAGGTAGCTAGTTTATGAAGACAGGTGATGCTGGAGAAGGGGCAATTTTAGCTCCTGTGAGACTAGCTTAGAAAATCGACTCTGTCACACACGCTCCACATGGAGGTTGTGGGCCCTGTGAGTGAGTGCCTGTTTTTCAGGAGCAGCAGTCAGCAAAGGTGCTATGGTGCTAGTGTAGACAGGTTTCAAGCATATTTACCTCTGAGTCATGAAAACCTGCTCAGAGCAAGGTTAGGTGACATAGTAGTAAATTCTTTTGAGTTTGGTACTTCCTGGTATTTCTGCACTTGTCTCTCCCATCACTGTTACCATGAGGGTACCAGTGCTGCTGCTGAAACCTGGGTCTTGGCCTCTGTTGGATAAACAAGGCCAGGGTAGCATGAGCTGGTCCCACTCCAGTTTCCTGGCACACCCTCCACCCCCTAAATGCACTATCTCCCAATTCTTTTGTCGGTTGCCATTCTTCTGCCTATCACCTTAGTGTTTCCTTCTGTGTTGTTCCATTTTCTGGGTCATTGTGCTCCCTTAGAAAACACTGGCACGGGAGCCAGAGCCTGCTAGCTGGCTCCATTCTGCTGGTCCTCTTTTTCTCTGGAGCTGTCACTTCCTCTGCAGTTCCATCCCTGCTCTGTGAAGTGGGGAGGCTGGCTGGCTATCTCCGTCAGTGCTGAATATTTTATTTTGTGTAACTTTCCCATAATCAGGTGTTTAATCTCAGCCTTTTCTCCTCTTTGCTTAAAAAAATAGAGATGTTAATAAACATAACCTCTTTAAATTGTGTAATTGTCACTTTCCCCAGACAGTAGAGGAGCATAAAGGGGGAAAAATACGTACAGAGCAGTTTTGGTGCATTGATAATTTATTATCTAATAATCTCTTGCCTTCCTTCGTATTCCCAGCTTTCTCATTATCCGTACACGACTTAATGCCCTGTTGCTAGCAGCAGGGTTGCGATGATATTGAAGAGCCAATTCTGTTCCTCTTCTGGGTCAGGATGCAGTGGGGGAAGGGAGAGCTGCAATGGGGATGCAGATCTGACCAAGATGCAGGCTTGGGGCTGCCAAGGCTGCTGAGTGATTCACTTCCCCTCTCTATATGGGGCAGGGGCATGATGGTGGTGGACTGGTGTCTACTGTGTGGATGCCGTTCACAGGACTGATGTGATTCTAAATAGATGTTGTGTCTCATGCTCGAGGAAGCAGGATGCTGCCAGCTCTTAGTAAGCTGTGCCTTGACATACTGACACATTTAGTCAAATCTTCCCTCTTTGGCGGCTCGTTATATAGATCTGCAGTTCAGCACAGTTCCCATTATATTTGCATAACAAGGTGGGTGTAATGACTCCTGTATACAGAATTTGGAAGGGGTTATGGTATCCTTTGAGATGAAAGGAAGGATATTGATCCTAACTGGCTCAGACCTTGTCTCTATCCAAGTTGTATGGATTTACCTTTACAGGTAGAGATCCATCACTGTGATTCCCCCAGTGTGGCTGCAGTTATACCAGTACAAAGTTCTTTATTTTGGGCTAGCTGTTCCTGCACGGGAAGGGGAATAATATAGGTATAAATGTTATGGCCATTTCGATCCCAGGATAGGAGAGAGAGAGGAGGTGACTGAGGTAACGTCTTTTATTGCCCCAAATTCTGTTGGTGAACGATACAGACTTTTCAGCTTCACAGAATTCTTCATCAGGTCACCTTTAGGAGCTGGAAGAGCTGTGGAGCTTGAAAGCTTGTCTCTTTCACCTGCAGAAGTTGGTCTAATAGAAGGTATTACTTCACCTACCTTGTCTCTCTCAAATCCTAATATGAGGTACCTTTATACCAGCATATCTGTGACGACTGTGGGGATTGTACCAATGTAAGTCTATGAGTGAAAATACGCCCCCCCTGTACTAGTGCAAACCGTTGTGTAGAGCAGCACAGTCATACTTAAATACCTTTCCGAATTGGAGTCTTACTATCAGTGGTTATGATAACTGAGCTGCATTTAGATCTGAAACAGGCCTGGTAGTTTCTCCTTTCCCCTGAGGAACACATGTCTCTAGTTAACTCCAGTACAAGTTAAATAAGTATCTATTATTTCTATTGTTTTCCCAATTCAAATGGGAGTCCCCATGTGCTGGGTGCTGTATCAACCCAACGATTCCCAGCCCGAAAGAGCTTTTGGCGCAAGCAGAAAACATGGTCTCTGTTTGCTCTACAGAAAAATAGATGCACTTTCATATCCAGATAGATCACTATGTAGCTGCAAAATTGTAGTGGAGACAAGGCACCTAGCTAGTTGAAGTCAACCCCAAGTGGGGAAGTATAGACTTCACTGAGCACATTGTGGTAAAAACTCCCTGGGCCTTTTTTGCTGTAATTTCTGAGTGGCGAGGATAGCTAGTTTGAGTTATCTTTCTTGGTGTGAAAAAACACTTTATTTTACAGTGAACTTAGCCACAGACAGAGGGTGACAGGAGAAACTGTGGCATGGAAGGGTGATGTCACTTCCCCAAGGTCACACATAACAACATGAGACTGAGTTTGGATTATAACCCGTGTCTTCCAGTTCCTAGTTCAGAGTCATTCCCTAGACCATTCTGCCAGCATTGACTGTCAGGATTATATTTCCAGGGAATCAGAGACTGGAAAACTTGTGACTTGTAGTGGTAATATATTGCTGGCACACACTGCTTTTCGTCATGAAGGCTTGCCTTCTTTCTGCTATCATTCTAAATGGAAAATTCTTTCCCTTTCAATTTAACTTCAGATGAGAATTTGTCTGACCACTTTACTTACACCAGAGAGCTTCTTGCAAAGAGGGATTCATATGCCAAATCATTTTTGGATCGGAGAGTTATTAGTGAAGAGCCAGCACGGGTCATAGCTGATGGCTGCTGTAATTTACAATTACTTATTGCATTTGAAAACGTGTGGATTTGATTTCACAGAAGTTACATATAGGATGATTACAATAAGGAGCTGGGACATTGTACGGAAGCGCTACTGGTTAGGTTCCAAGCGTCAGTTATTTACTCCCTTTCCTTAAATCTTGGTATGTTTGTAGATTGGCAACTGACACTGGTGAGGAGAAAGCAAAGTGGGGCAGACAACACATTTTAAAAACAGTGGAGCCACAAAAATGGAGTGTAGCTGTATGCTGAATAGTGAGCAAGAGCTGGGCTTTGAGTCCAGGGCAGGTAGATGTTGCTAGTCAGAGAGCAGCATATAAAGAGAAAACCAAGAGGTAACATTGCCCAGTGGCTAGGAAATTGTCAGTGAGATTTACGTTCTGTTCTAGACACTGCCATTGAGCTGTTGCACAACTGTGCCCTTCACCAAGTAGCTTAGGCTCAAATTTTCAGAAGTGGCCTTTAATTTTGGGTGCCTCACTGAAGCTCCATAGGAATCCAACCTGGGCAGCTGAAAATGGAGGCACATCAAGTGGGAGTCCACTTCTGAAGACTTGTCCCATGACTTCTCCACTGCTCTGCCCACATGGTGGGGGTTGCTCTGCGCATTCATCTTGGGGTATGTCCATACTGATGGCAGCA
Organism: Podocnemis expansa; assembly: GCA_007922195.1. Taxonomy (NCBI): domain Eukaryota; kingdom Metazoa; phylum Chordata; order Testudines; family Podocnemididae; genus Podocnemis; species Podocnemis expansa. The sequence continues at coordinate 20,471,485 of ML682026.1, read as the reverse complement.
AATTCATCGCTGTCAGCTCAGAGTTCCAGGAGTGGTCCTCAGCGAGTCTGAACTCACTGCACCGCTCCCGAAAGTCAGCCTCGGAAGGCCTGGGAGTAGAGGGTGTATGGGAAAGCTGACCAAAAGGGATCTGTGGTTGGTTTTTACCGGATGTGTAATGACAGCTTACAAAATCACTGCCAGTTATGCAAGAAATTTTACGTTCTTTGTGTAACTGGCAGTCGACTGCTGCCAGAAAGCCCTGTATTGTAGAGTAGGGCTCAGTCAAGGGTTTGTTGATTTTGATGAGTTCCTGGACTGGGACTATTCCCTGCCTTGCCTTCCACTTCCTTCCGCATGTACTGCTCCGGCAACCTGCCTGTGCAACTGGCACATGGGTGGAAGTCGTCGACAGTGTACAGCTTATAGGGAGGGAGCTCAGTGGTAAAGTCCTGAGCGGAGTGAGGGCTGCATTAAGACATGCTAATGCCCTAAGCTATGTCCAGAGTCAGTGGCCTCATATCAAAAACAAAATGGATAAAACAATGTGTTTCATTGTAGCAGAAAGAGTAATGAAAAAATAAATGATGATGGTATAGAGAGGGGTGAGGGTGAGAAAGTGGCGAGGGGGCAAACACTGGAAGAGATGATGCCTAGTGTGGAATGGAGCTTCAGCATGTGTTGGTTGCCTAGCTCCAATTGTCTCCTCTTCAGGTCTGAGGTGAGGCTGGGCAACCTGTGGATTGGGTGAGTAGTCCAGCAGTCCTGAAAGGGAAATTGATGGGATTGGATGTGGATTGAGAGGGGGAGGTCAGGGTTCAGATTTTTTTCTGGTGGATTTTATATGAAAGGTTATTTAAGCTAAAACAATTTCAGTTATGATAAATCTTCTTAGCTATTTGCAACATATTTAGCTGCCCCTCATAAGGTGAGGCAGTAAGCCATGGCTTACTTGGCTTGTGTTTAAATTGAGCACTGGCTGGAAATGAACTTTTACCAGAGAAGCTTAGATGAGATCTTCATACTCTTCAGTCTCATGCCATTGTTTCCCCAAATCCTACAGGAGAAAGAAATATCAGTTTTGTTTTTCATAGAAAACATATCTTTTCCTCATCAACTAGGGCAAAGCTGGCACAAGAGCCCATTGGGACAGTTTGAGATCACTAGCATTTTGAGTCACTGGATTTGAGTCACTAGATCTGACTTTGAGCTGGCCCCCTAGAGGGAAATTCATTCCTGAATAAGATTTGCTGGTGATTGACAAGAAAATTTTATAAATGATGTATTTGGTTATATTTTTCAGTCACCTGTAGAGCAGACTGAATAGTGAAAAAATGCATGTGTGAATGTATTGTGATTGATTGAAAAGAAAGACAGGCTGTATAACCAGATCCAATGCAGGTTATCTTGTTATGGCTCCCTGACAGCAGGAGCTTCCTGTATCAGGCATACCTACAAAAGAGAAATTTCCATCCTAGGCCAGTGTGAGTTCTGCCAGGTGCTTTTTAGTGTCATGGAAGGTTATAAAGGGCTAACTGCAACTCCTGCGGTTTTGTGACGGTCTTCATGTGCAGCTAAAGGCTTCTGGAAAATGGTGCTGAATTCTGTCTTGCTTTTGAAACCATCAGATTCTTAATGTGATGCTTGCTAGCTTGAAAGATCCACTGATCAGTATTAGCTATGGGGAAGCTTACTGTAACCAGTGGGTACAAGGTTTTTGGAAGACTGGATTTGATTCACAGAGCCAGACTATCAAATGGTGATTGGAATTTCACTGTAGCAGAGGCTTTTCAAATGGTACATATTAGTTAAAGGGACACTTCCATACTAGAGCCTGGCTGTTTTCCATTCCCATATAGAACTGTCATTTCTTGCTATAGTCTGTTACTTCATTGTGGTACCAGTGCAAGATCCTAATATGTCTGTCTAACCTTTGTGGACCATGTCACCATAACAGCTGCGCTGTTTGCATGTTAGCAAGGACAAAGTGAAAATTGGATGTGTGCAACTTATCAATGCCCCCACACTGACAGAAAATCTGGCAAAAGTAGCCAAGTCCACTAGAAACCATTGTATATGGGGACTACGAGTGTAATGGGTTGGAACTCATGGAGAAAAGGGGAAACTAATCCATGAGGCTGGTCAGAATGGGAAGAGCAGCACTGAGCAGAATATCCAAACTGTTCTGAGCCACGACCAACCTTTACCATCATATAGGGATCTTCTCCTCCCAATTGGGTTTAAAATGTGCATGAAGAGAGACATTCTGTATGCAACATGTCATTAGCCCATAGAACTCACTGCTGCTGGATGTTATAGCAGCAAGTAGCTTTGTAAAATTCCTAATTGGATTAGACATTTTGGGGCAGGTTTTCAAGTTCTCTGCACAGTCCAGAGACAGATATTTTTCAGAAGAGCTCAGCACCCTGTATGTACTCAATGTACTTAGATCCTCTGAAAATCTGGTGATAAGTGAATAAAAACAAGCTGAAGTGACATTAGGATCTAAATGGCATGGGACCTCAGTCCACTTTAAAATATAAGTTGATCACTGGCTGATCTCAGGGTGAGATTTCACACACAGCACAGTATCAGGGTTTTCATACTGGTTTCCTCTGAAGTATCTAGGACTGGCTGCTGTTGGAAATAAGATTAGCTTGTTTTTTTTTTTTTTGATGGAAAATTGGGTTCCGACTAAGTGAGTTGTTTTCTGAGAAGTGTCTGCTTTCCATGGAAATTTCTGATTTTTTTTCCATTGAAAAATGGGCACCTTGAAAATTGAAATATTTGCATTCTGAAATGCTGCCACAAAGCAGCATGTGAGTCAGGTGAGTCATGCTGCTCTTCTCTTCTGTGAACTGGTATTCTCAGTTAAACAACATCTTCTAGGATGTACTGCAATCATGCAGCTACCATGACAGTAGGCCTCTCTTCACTGAAAGAGGCACCTGTGATGCATCCTGGAAGATGTACTTTAACCAAGGAGCCTGGCCTATAGAGGAGAAAGGGAGCATGAGTAACCCAAACTACAACTCACATGAGGCACAATGATGGCCTTTCAGAATTAAAAATATTTTAGATTTTTGATTTTTCATCAAAATCTTGAAATTTTCTGGGGGAGGGGGGAACCTAGTTCAATTTCAGATCAACTCTAGAGATGTGCATCTAGATGGCTTGTGCCCCAGTACACCAATTTCCATGTGAGAGAGGAGAGCTGTATATGGCTCATGCTCCATATGAACTAATTTTCTGAATGGGAATACAATACTTCTCCATTCCCCTATAGCCTCCATGGTCTGGGTGTGTCTCCTGAAAATATAATAATAATAATCCTCCAGATCTCTCCAAAATTCTCAGAAGCAGTTTGAGAAATAGCCCAAGTTACATGCCCTGCTTTGCTGAAGAGGGTATACTCTGATTTATATTCCTGCTGTAACCCCAGCTGGCTCTATACTGCATCGAGGCTGCTGAAATGAAAGAGGCATAATTGGATGCACCACCATAGTGGCCAATGACAAAAAGCATTTTTCTAAAAGCATTTTACCCCCCTGTTGCCAAAAGATTACATCTGATGTGATAAACCAGCATCTCTCCCTGTTGGTACCGCAGCTAAGTAATTTACCCTTCCAGAAAAGCGTCTTGTTATTGCACTGCGTTTGCTGCAGCCATCTAGGCAAAATTATTTGTTTCTAACAAGAAAAAAATAGGAATTTTGCTTTCATATTGTCCAATAATTCAGAATCCTTGGAGAAAAATGAGATATAGACCTAGAGCCAGAAGTGGAAAACACCCATTACCGAGTATGATTAAAAAAGGATGGAGGAAAGAGGAGGAAGATGGAGGTGGGAGGGGAAGGAGACAGAGACACATGCACACATGCGCGTGCACACACACAGGCTACTCATCCCGACAGCATGGGAAGAAGGCAACCAATACTGTCTGTGGGTAACTAGCCTGCTCTTGCTTTTCCTGTGTTGTAGAATGTGCCAGGCTGGAGTCATGTTGAAATTATCAGTCTCTCAGTGTATTCACAGTGTGTCCATTCATTTTATAGCATCATCACCAGCCAGGGAAAGAGCCCATAGCTCACTGTCAAAATAAGCCAGAGGACACCCCTCAAGGGTATGTGACATAATCTGAAGTTGACTGCATCTACATTGCAGGCTGTTATTAAAACTCCATTTAAAGAGATTGGACACACTGTTGCCTTGTCGTGTTTAAAACAAGTTCAGTGATGATTGCAGGTGCTTTAGCAGGTCAAAAACAGGTGGGCAGATGGTTGAGTTAGTGATGAAAGAGTGATTCATGACTGTCATCTCTGACATGCAGATTTCATCATCGTGTCCTGTGATTGCATAAGTGACTATAAAGGGCATGTAGGAGACACACACATTGGTGAGTGGTTGGTGGAGGTCTGAGTACAGAGGCATGTTGCTGGTCTCATTGAGCTTGGCAAGAGAATATGAAACTGACTTGCTGAAGAATATTGGGTGGAGCTGTTTTACTACGTATTGGCAGCCATGGCAATGGAGTGCACATAAAGTCCTGGTAAAAATGCACATAGCTTTGTTCAGCTCTACATTGACCAGCTTTGTATGAGATGAGCAACACCAGACAGGTGCACAGTACTCTGCTGTTGAATAGCAGAGGCCAAGGGCTGATTTAGGCATCTAATTGCTCACATCCCAGGTTGAGCCTGCTAATTTTCTGAGTAAGTTTGTTCTGAGTGCTAACTTTTCCTGTTATTTTCTTCAAGTGGTTGTGGTATGTCGATGAGCTATCAATATTATCAAAATGATAGCCGTGTGAGTTTAGTCCAGCAAAAAAACAAGGAGTCATGTGGCACTTTAAGACCAACAGATTTATTTTTCACATGAGCTTTCCTGGGAGAAAATCCCACTTCGTCAGATGCTTTGAAGATGGGTAAACCTGTAAGTTTACCCATCTTCGAAGCATCTGACGAAGTGGGATTTTCTCTCATGAAAGCTCATGCGAAAAATAAATCTGTTGGTCTTAAAGTGCCACATGACTCCTTGTTTTTTATCAATATTATGTCAAGGTAAATTGTATTTAGGTTATGATGAATGTGTTGGCCATTTAAGAAAAATATTTAACTCATGGCTTGCACTTATATTATGCAGATTAAATATGCTACTAACATCTGTAATAGTAGTCTACCAGGAACTTCATATCATTCAGGACCTTGTTGATTTCTGAGTAGGACTCTTCCACTCAGTGTGCAGTGGCAGTCAAAAAAAGCTAATGCAATGTTGGGAATCATTAGGAAAGGGATAGATAATAAGACAGAAAATATCATATTGCCTTTTTATAAATCCATGGTACCCACATCTTGAATACTGTATGCAGATCTGGTCATTACATCTCAAAAAAGATACATTGGAATTAAAAAAGGTACAGAAAATGGTGACAAAAATTGTTAGAGGTATGGAACAGCTGCCATAAGAGGAGAAATTAACAGGACTTCTCAGCTTGGAAAACAAATGACTAAGGGCGGATTTGATTGAGATCTACAAAATCATGAGTGGAGTGGAGAAAGTAAAGAAGGTAGTGAGATTTATTCCTTAGAATACAAGAACTAGGAGTCATCAAATGAAATTAGTAGTCAGTGAGTTTAAAATGAACAAAGGGGAGTATTTCTTCACACAGCAGACAGTCCACCCATGGAACTCTTTGCCAGAGGATGTTGTGAAAACCAAGACTATAACAGGGTTCAGAAAAGAACTAGGTAATTTCATAGAAGATAGGTCCATTAATGGCTATTAGCAGGCTTGGAACTAGGGTGAGGTGAATGGGGGAAAGCCCTGGGTGCTGAATTTTAAAGGGCACTAGACTGACCCTACTTGACCCTGAAGAGGAATGTGCCTTTGCCAAAGGCACATTCCTCCAGGAGCCAGGCTGGGGCTGGGGGAGGTCATCTCCTGCCATGCCCTGAGCTGTGCCCGCCAGGGAAGGCAGCCCCCGGCCTGGCCCTGGCCACAATAAGCTGGTGGCGGGGGAAGGCTGCCTAGCCAGAGGACTGGGGATGGATCTGGCTCCTGGCTGTAATTGGCCAGCAGTGGGGAAAGGCACCAGCCCCACTGCCCAGCCAGGGGACTGGGACTGGATTCAGCTCCTGGGACCTAGGCTGGATTGGGGCCTAGGTGGGGGGGTGCCTTTGGGGCTGCTTGCCCTGGGCGCCAGGCAACCTAGGTATGGCCCTGGCTGTTAGCTAGGATGGGCACAGCTGCAAAACCATGCTCTAAGTGTCTCTAGCCTCATTTTGCTAGAAGCTGGGAATGGGCAACAAGGGGAGGCAATCATTTGATTATCTGTTCTCTTCATTTCCTCTGAAGTACTTAGCATTGACCATTACCAGAAGACAGGCTACTGGGCTAAATGAAACATTGGTCTCACCCAGTATAGCCGTTATTGTGACTGAGCCTGACAGGTGCTGCAGAGGTCATTGGCACAGATAAACTTGTCCAAGAGTGTTGCTGGGAAGTTGTTGATGTAATTAAACAGTATTAGCAAAAGGTGTGAACCTTGAGGTAGACTGTTAATCTGACACTTCCAGGAACAGCAACATTTACTCATGTGTACTCTGAACCCCCTATGTTGGAGGACGACTTCTACTATTTTGACCACCCAACATGGGGCAAGTCAAGAGAGTTTATGCAGAAGGAGTCTGTCTGTGCAAATACTGCTCCTGTCTTCAGATTTTTTTGAAAATCACTTTTAATAAAAGTGGCCAAGGCAAAGACTTGATCACAGGGGCTACATCCTTTCCTGAACTCTGCCTGCTTAGTCTGTAAGTCACCAGCCAACTCCAAGGCAGTTCATTGGCGAGTCACGAATTCAAACACCTTAAACCACACAAAGAGAAAGGATATGGGTCAGTAACTTACCACGTCATGGGGATCCTTGCCCAGTTTGAGAATGGCAATAATCTTTGTGTGATGCCATCAATGACTCAAGTATAGAAATTAGGTCCTTTTGTGATTCTTAAGGAATTCTGGCAAGATGTTATCATGCCCTATTACTTTGCCTGTTTTAAGGGTCTTATCTAGCACGTTGATCATGAATGGCTATGGTTGACTCCTGCACAACATTGATGTTGACAACATTCATTATATACTTTGCATTTAAATTGCTTCTCCAGCAGAGCCTTTGCTATCTGCAGTAGATGACTTGCAACTTCAGTGGATGTAATCAGTGGACAATTTGGTCCTGGAGGTTGTTGGGCGTCACCCAGCTAGTGGACCCAGTTCTAGTACTTCCAGCTAGAATAAGTGAAGTTATGTTTCTCCATAAATTCCTTCCACTGAGTGAACATGGCAGTGTCCAGGAACTCAGTCATATGGACTGCAATGTCTGGGTCACCAGATAATTGAAATTTTCTGAGCAAGGCATGGTAATCAGCATGCAGACAGTGAGTGTAAATTGGTTGACAGCCCTGGGGTATAACTGAATATGCGGCTTTGTAAATCACTCCTTGAAATAAGCGGAAGACTTCATCAACTGGGACACAACGTAATGGAATGATAAGAACACTGTATTCCTCACTGTTGCAGAATTTTTCCCAACCTGCCTCATGAAAATTCCACTGAAACTTAATTAAACTTTGAATGATGGGTAGTTGGAGCCCAGCAGGAATGAACGAATGTTGGCTATTAGGGAAGTTATCCAATGCAGAGAGTCATATAATACATGATGTAGATGGCCTTCTAGCAAACTGACCCAACAAAGATCAGGTGAGTACTCTTTGGCTATCTAGCTGAGAAAAGTGTGCTGTGTTGTTTTTCACTGTGAATCAGCATGAAGTTTAAGTGCCCAAGCCGTCTAATGCTAAGACCCATCATCCAAATCAGCATACCGCCACTCAGAATGATGACTGTTGAAATCTCCAGTAATGATTGCCAGATGATTAAGTGTTCAGAGGACCTGCTGGTCCCAATGCACACTTGATGGCTTGTATAAATGTTCAGTGCTAAAGCCACCAACCTGTATCATGTTATAAAAACTGGAGAAAGATAGTGGATTAGCATCAGCTAAGTTGGAACACAAGTATATTGCATTGTCGTATAATATCTGAGAACTGGGAGATGAGGTCAAAGCCATCAGTGCCATAACATCTTGCTACACTAATAGCAATTTGAGTGCCTTGCAAACAGATTGCATTGTACTGTAACAAGTAGGTAAGGCACTAATGATGCTGAGCTTGGTTGCTGACAGACCTTCAACATTATGCTGAAGAATTTGAAGCGCCAGTCAAGCAGCTCAAAAGTCAAAGGTTGAGAATATATTGGGGTCACTAGACAGATTGCACATGACCAAGACTCATTGGCAAAGTTATTCTGCTGATTGGTTGGTATCGATCGGCAAAGCTAAGACATCAGATCTTAACACGCACATACGTGTGAGAGTGAGATTTGAAAAAATTGAGCTGAACCTGAAACACCCTAAAATTTTGTATCTGGGTCAGAATCAAACCAGAGATGCAACTGAAATCTTGCAAGAACAGCTGATCTCCAGAGGTGTCCTCCATTTGTGGGCAAAATGTTTCTTAGAAGAGTTTTTCGTGATGTTGACTCCAAACCTCAGCACCAGCACTGATTTGAATTCTGACCTTTTGATTCCAGATTAAAGCAGTACCTCCTTGACTTGTCTCCAGTTATCATGTTGGGTTTATGATTCTGACACCATTAATGTATCTAGTTAGCAAAAGAACAAGCTTTCCATTTGAAGCTTGGTTAGGAAAAAGAATGTTTGCTTCTTGTTCTTTCATATTTTTTTAAATGACCTCTCCTGAGGGTATATGCTCATCCCGGCCAGTACTTGAGAGTCTAACATTGTTTCCAAGACTAAATATAAAATTACACAAAACTTCTCTGCTCCCCAAAAACCCTCAGACAAAACAAAACAAAACAAAACAAAACAACAACAAAACACCACCACCACCACAAGAGCAAGCCTTTTATTTTCTGTTAGGGAAAAGAAGGAAAAAATGAAACTGGATGGGACCAAATGGTGTAACTTCCTCCAGGAGAAAATGAGATGATGTAACACTTTGCAATTCATAGATTTCATGGCCAGAAGGGACTATTGTGATTATCTAGTCTGACTTCCTGTACAGCATAGGCCAGAGAACATCCTTGTGATAAGTCCTAGAGCAGATCTTCTCGCAAAACAGCCAATCTTGATTTAAAAATTGTCAGTGATGGCAAATCAATTTGCAAATGTCTAGAAGAGAATAAGGTGTTAAGTGATAGTCTTTATGGATTTGTCAAGAGTAAATTGTGTCAAACCAATCTGATAGCTTTCTATGACAGGGTAATAAGACTTGTGAACAGAGGAGAACCAGTAGATGTGGTATACCTGGACTTTAGTAAGGCTTTTGGTACAGGCTCGCTTCACCTTCTCATTAACAAGCCAGGGAATACAGCCTAACTGGAGCTACTATAAGATGGATGCATAGCTGGTTGGATAACCATTCCCAGAGAATAGTTATCTATGGTTCACAGTCATGTTGGAAGGGCATAACAAGCAGAATACTGTAGGGATCAGTTCTGAATCTGCCTCTGTTCAATATTTTCATCAGTTATTTAGATAATGGCATTTAGATAATGGCAAAGAGAGTACTCTTTTATAGTTTGCAGATGATTCCAAGCTGGGAGGATTTACAAGTGCGTTGGAGGATAGGATCAGAATGCAAAATGATTTTGACAAACTGGTGAAATGGTCTGAGGTAAACAGGATGAAATTCAATAAGGACAAATGCAAAGTGTTCTTTTGTAAGTGGAGTAATCAGCTGCATATATCCAAAATGGGAAATGACTGCCTAGGAAGGAGTATATTGCTGTTACAAAAAAGCAAATATAGTTCTGGAATGTATCAACAAGAGTACTGTAAGACAGACATGCGAAGTAATTCTTTCACTCTACTCTGCACTGATTAGTCCTCAACCAGAGTATTGTGTCCAGTTCTGGGCACCTAATTTCAGGAATAACATGAACAAATTGGAGAAAGTCCAGAGGAGAGCAACAAAAATGATTTAAAGGTTTAGAATAGTAGATTTACAAAGGAAGATTGAATGAACTGGGTTTGTTTAACCGGGAAAAGAGGAGACTGAGAGGGGACATAACAGGTTGTTATACAACCCAACAATTACATCTTTGAGCAATTCATTCCAGCCTTTTGGCAGCAAGCAGTAGGGGGTGCCACAACACAGAGCCTGAGGGTCTACGACCCAGTACTGTGTCCCAACCCTAAGTTTGAAAACCACTGATCTAGATGGTACTTGGTCCTTCTGGGAGTGCAGGGGACTGTACTTAATGACGTCTCATGGCCTGTTCCAGTTCTGTGATTCTATAATCCACCATGACCCTTGCTAAACTGTTCCAATGGTTAAAAACTCTTGCTGCTAAAAATACATATGCCTTATTTTCAGTCTGAATTGGTCTGTCTTCGGCTTCCAGCCATTGGATCATATTCTACTTTTCACTTCTAGATTGAAGACCCATTATTAAATATTTGTTCTTGATGTAGGCACTTAGACTGCAATCAAATCAGCCTTTAATCTTCTCTTTGTTAAACTAACTAGATAGACTCAATCACTTGAAGGTATGTTTTCTAAATTACATAGTCCTTTCCATTTAAGAATTTCAAAGTACCTTACAAATATTTTATCTGTAGCTTCACTACACCATTGTATGAGGGAGATCAGGTTTTTGCTTCCCATTTCCTATCTGTAAAATGCGAATAACAAAGATGTTAAAAGCTTGTCTATATGGAGGGAATTGGGGAGGTGAGAAGGGTAATTTCACTCTATGGGCTTGTGATTTCTAAATTTCCCTCTGATGTGTGTTAATTGGTCCATGTAAGTCTTGCTGGTGCACTCTAAAGGTTCCTTAGTATATTTTAATATAGGCAAAGTGCACAAGCAGGATCTACACAGATAAAGAAACATGCAACACAATGCCCTTTAGAAATCACACCCACATGGGTCTTATGTACCTGGCGCACGAAATGCACTCTAAGTAACAGAAAGTCTGCAGCAGAGCCATTTATAGAGCCCAAATCTCCTGTCCCTTGACCACTAGATGGCCTCTCGTGTAATTGTGAAAAAAAGAACCAGAGGAAAAAAGACATGGACAGAGGGCTGATGATGTGGCATGTCTTGGAGAAATCTAGATCAGCCCAATTACAGGCAGGGAAGAAGAGGGGGACTGTGACGGGGCAGGCTGGCCCCGCACTCAGGCGGGCCTATATGCCCGGAAGGGAAGGGAAGCCCCGCCCCTCAGACCCTGCTGGGCATGCTCAAACAGCTGCCCAACTATAAAAGGCTGGGATTCCCCTCAGTTGGGGCCTGACCAGCGGAGGGAGCAGACACAGGCTAGGAGCTCCTGCTCAGACTCTGGTCTAGGTCCTGCCTCAACGGAGCCGAAGCCGGGGACGTCCGTCACGGGGAGAACCGAAGGCAAGGCAGATCAAGGCGCACCTAGCCAGGGCGGATCCGAGGACCCCGACGGGACAAGACCCTTGACCAGGGGGGCGTCTGTGGCACCTGCGGCCCA
>ML682026.1:20325422-20459923 GCA_007922195.1 Podocnemis expansa | reverse complement strand
CTGGGCCCCCGTGCCCCAGGGAGCCACGCTGGGCCTACGACTTGCTGACTCTGGCCAGTGGGCCGCACTGCCCTGACGCAAGGGCTGAGACTTGCTGGCTCCGGCCAGTGGGCCGCACTGCCCTGACGCAAGGGCTGGGACTTGCTGGCTCCGGCCAGTGGGCCGCACTGCCCTGACGCAAGGGCTGGGACTTGCTGGCTCCGGCCAGTGGGCCGCACTGCCCTGACGCAAGGGCTGGGACTTGCTGACTCCGGCCAGTGGGCCGCACTGCCCTGACGCAAGGGCTGGGACTTGCTGACTCCGGCCAGTGGGCCGCACTGCCCTGATGCAAGGGCTGGGACTTGCTGACTCTGGCCAGTGGGCCGCACTGCCCTGACGCAAGGGCTGGGACTTGCTGACTCTGGTCAGTGGGCCGCACTGCCCTGACGCAAGGGCTGAGACTTCTTGACCCGGGCATTGAACCCTAACGCCTTGCCCGGGTGGCACGCGGAGCTCAACCACTCCGCGACAGGGACAAGTAGCAGTATATCTAAAAGAGCTCTATGACTGCTCAGAGCTCCATTATGGAAGTGGAAACAAGCCAGTTGAAAGTCTATGGGTTAAGTTTAGATGAGAGGGCAACAAAGGGGATGTTGTGGTGGGTGTCTGCTATAGACTGCCAGACCAGAAGGAGGAGGTGGATGAGGCATTCTATGGACAAATGGCAGAAGTTTCTACATCACAGGTCCTGGTTCTCCTGGGGAATTTCAATTACCTTGACATCTGCTGGGAGGCCAATACAACAGTGCATAGGCAATCCAAGAAGTTTTTGGAGGGCGTCAAGGACAACCTCCTTGTACGAATGCTGGAGGAACCAACTAGGGGCCTTGCACCTCTCGACCTGCTGCTCATAAACAGAGAAGAATTGACTGGGGAAATAGAAGTGAATGGCAACCTGGGCAGCAGTGACCATGAGATGGTAGAGTTCAAGATGCTGATTAATGGAGAAAAAGAGAGAAGAAAATGCAGACCTGGACTTCAGAAAAGCAGATTTTGGCTCCCTCAAGGAACTGATGGGCAGGATCCCTTGGGAGGCTGATCTGAAGGGGAAAGGCATCCAAAAGCGCTGGTTATATTTTACAGAAACCCTGCTAAGGGCACAGGAAGATACCATTCCAAAGAGGAGAAAGAACAGCAAATGCAGAAGGTGCCCAGTGTGACTTAACAGAGAACTCTGCACTGAGCTAAAACACAAAAAGGAAGCTTACAGGAAGTGGAAGCTTGGACAGAAGACTAAGGAGACATATAAAGATATTGCTTGGGATAAAATCAGAAAGGCCAAAGAACAATTGGTGTTGCAGCTAGCAAGGGATGTGTAGGATAACAGGAAGGGGTTCTACAAATATGTCAATAACAAGAAGAGGATCAAGGATGGTGCAGGCTCCTTACTGAATGGGGCAGGTATCCTCATGATGGAGGATGAGCACAAAGCTGAAGTGCTCAATGCTTTTTTTACTTTAGTTTTCATAGGCAGGGCCAGCTCCCAGCCCACTGCAGTGGGTATAGCAGATTGGAGAGAAGAAGAGAGGCCCTTGGTGACGGAAGGTCAGGTTTGGGACTACTTAAAGAAGTTGGATGTGTACACGTCCATGGGGCTGGATGAACTACATCCGAGGCTGCTGAGGGGTTGGCCGACGAGATGGTCTTTGAAAACTCATGGCGAATGGCGAACTGCTGGAGGACTGGAAAAAAGCAAATATAGTGTCTATCTTCAAGAAAGGGAAAAAGGAGGATACAGGGAATTACTGACCTGTCAGCCTCACTTCAATCCCTGGCAAAATCATGGAGCAGCTTCTCAAAGAATCCATCCTGAAACACTTGGAGGAAAATAGAGTGATCAGGAACAGTCAGCATGGATTCACCAAGTGTCAGTTGTGCCTGACCAACCTCATTGCCTTCTATGATGAGATGACTGGATTTGTGGATGCAGGAAGAGCTGTTGAGGTGATATACCTCGCATGAGCTTTTGTGGGAGAAAATCCCACTTCGTTAGATGCTTTGAAGATGGGTGGACTTACCAAATGGAACTTACAGATTCCATTCTGTAAGTTCACCCATCTTCGAAGCATCTGACGAAGTGGGATTTTCTCCCACGAAAGCTTATGTGAAAAACAAATCTGTTAGTCTTTAAGTGCCACATGACTCCTTGTTTTTTTTTTTTTTTGCTGGACTAGACTAACACGGCTATCCCTTTGGTGATATATCTCAACTTTAGTGAGGCTTTTGATATGGTTTCCCACAGCACTCTCATTGGCAAGTTAAGGAAGTATGGGTTGGATATGTGGACTATAAGGTGGATAGAGAACTGACTAGATCAACGGTTTCAGCAAGTAGGAATCACTGTCTCCATTTCTAGTTGACAACCAGTAATGAGTGGTGCACCCCAGGGGTCGATCCTGGGGCCAATTCTGTTCAACATTTTCATTAATGATCTGGATGGTGGGATGGATTGTACACTCAGTAAGCTTGTGGATGACACCAAGCTGGGGAGAATGGTAGACATGCTGGAGGGGACGGACAGGATTCAGGGAGACATAGACAAACTGGACCAATGGGCCAGTAGAATTCTCATGAGGTTCAACAAGGACAAGTGCTAAGTCATGCACTTGGGATGGAAAAACCCCATGCACTGCTACAGGCTGGGGAGCGATCGGCTAAGTAACAGCACTGTGGAAAAGGACCTGGGTGTCATGGTGGATGGGAAGCCTGATAAGAGTCAACAGTGTGCTTTTGCTGCCAAAAAGGCCAATGGTATACTTGGCTGCATCAGTAGAAGTGTTGCCAGTAGATGGAGGGATGTTATGATTCCCATCATTTGGCACTGGTGAGGCTGCATCTGGAATACTGTGCCCAGTTTTGGGCTCCCTGCTACAAAAAGGGCGTGGACAAATTAGAAAGAGTCCAGTGGAGGGCAACAAAAATAATCAAGGAGCTGAAGGACAAGCCTTATGAAGAAAGACTGAAGGAACTAGGCCTATTTAGCCTGCAGAAGAGAAAACTGATGGGGGATTTGATAGCAACCTTCAACTACTTGAAGGAATGCTCCAAGGAGTATGGAGCTTGGCTGTTCTCTTTAGTGACAGAGGACAGAACAAGTTTTAAGTTGCAGCTGGGGAGGTGGAGGTTGCATATTAGGCAAAACTTTCTTACTAGGAGAGTGATTGGAATGGGCTACCTAGGGAAGTGGTGGAATCTCCATCTTTGGAGATATTTAAGGCTCGGTTAGACAAAACCCTGGCTGGGCTAATTTAGTGAGAGTGGTCCTACTTTTTTGGCAGAGGTTGGACTAGATGGCCTCATGAGGTCCCTTCTAACCCTATGATTCTATGATTCTATACTGTTTTTTATTTTTGCTAAATTTTTCATCAAAATTGTAAAACATTTCTGACAAAAAAAAAAAAACCTGTGAAAATTTTTCACTGGTTTTCAGCTAGCACTACTGAAAGTTTGGTGTATTACTGGACGATTGAGGGGGGAACTTGTTGAGAGATCTTTGGAAGGGAAGGACTTACACCTGTCATAACCTTCACATCAGAATTAGAGCTTGAGACTGTAGATTTTTATTATGACAGACTCAAAGACTCTCAGGTTGGAAGGGAGAATAGGATCATCTGTGTTGATTTTCTGCACAATGTGCAACCTCACCCACCCACTCCTGTAATAAATATCTAACCTATACCTGAGATATGAAGGTTCCCCAAATCATGGTTTAAAGACTTAAAGTACAGAGAATCCAGCAGCAAGTGAACCCTATGCTGAAAGTAAAAAATCCAAGAGACTTTGCCAATCATGGGGGCAAATTCCTTCCCAAACCCCAAATGGCGATCAGTTAAACTCTTAGCATGTGGGCAAGACTTGCCATCCAGACACCCAAGAAAGAATTCTCTATAGTAACTCAGAACCCATTTTATCAAATATCCCATCACAGGTCATTGGCATATCCACCAGCAGTAGTTAAGATCAGTCACTTGACAAACTAGGCCATCCCATCATACCATCCTCTTTGTAAATGTATCAAGCTCAGTTTTAAAACTAGCTAGGTTATTTGTCCCCTACTGCTCTCCTTGGAAGAGTATTCTAGAATGTCACTCCTCTGATGGGTAGAAACTGCATTTAATTTCAAGTCTGAACTTCCTGATGCCCACATTATATCCATTTATACTTATGTCCACATTGGCGCTGAACTTAAATAATTCCTCTTGCTCCCTGGTATTCATCCCTCTGATGTATTTATAGAAGGCAGCCATATCTTCCCACAGCCTTCTTTTGATTAGGCTTAACAAGCCAAGTTCTTTGAGTATCATCTTATAAGGTAAGTTTTTTCCATTCTACTGATTATTCTAGCAGCCCTTCTCTGTTCCAGTTTGAATTTATCTTTCTTAAACATGAGGGACAAGAGCTGAACATAATATTCCAGATGAGGTTTCATCAGCACCTTGTATAATGGTACTAATACTTCCCTAGTTCCACTGGAAATACCATCCTCTAGTTCAGGGGTTGGCAACGCAAAAGAGCAGGAGAGCCATTTCCCCCCACCCTCCCACCACAACTGCATGAGCCTGAGCTGGCTCAGCAGCTGCGCCGTGGTCCCCTAGCACTGGTGGGGGGTATGCTGGTGGCATGTGCTCCTTCCATCCCTCCCTCTGCTGGGAGGGTGGAGCATCACTGCCCCACCTACCCCCAGCCGGCTGCCCCTCCCAAGAGCGGCCGGCAGAGAGCTGCAGCTTGTGGAGGCAGGACCCTGGAATGGCCCTCTCTGCAGAATTCAGGCTGCTTTGACCCAGCCACCCCAGGGCTGAATGGACCCAATCTAGGGTCTGGGGGTGAGGCGGCCTCTGTTCACACCTGGAGTGGCGGGGTTGAAGTGGCCTGAACTCCGCAGAACAAGCCATTCCAGGACCCCACCTCTACAAGCTGCAGCTCTCCCCCGGCTGCTCTTGGGAGGGACTCCAGCTTGGGGTAGACAGGGCAGCACTGCTCTGCCCTGCCAGCGGAGGGAGGGATGAAGGGAGTGTGTGCCACCTGTACACCCCCTACCAGCACCAGGAGCTGTGGCATGGCCACTGGGCTGCTTCCAGCTCATGCAGTTGTGGTGGGAGGGTGGGGGTGACCCCAGCGACCCTGATTTGGCCAAAATACTGGAGCCAGCCAGAAGTGCCCAGAGCACATGTGGCTCCCTGGAAGAATTGCCAGATAGCCAGAAAAGGGTGCTCAGGGAGCCACAGGTGGCTCACTGAGCCTGCATTGCTGATCCCTGCTCTAGTTTGACATCCTGCATAAAACTGGCCAGTGAATTTCACCAGGTGACCCCTGCTTCAAGCCCATAACTTCTGGTTGAGCTAGATGTGTGTCTTTTAGGAAGACATCCAGTTTTGTAAAGACCTCAAATGACAGAGAATCCAGGACATCCACAGAAGACTTGTTCCAAAGAGTATTTTCTTCCCTGTTAAATGTGTGCACTTTCTTTTTGCTTAAAGAGTATTCTAATACTCATGTACCATGGTGTTAAAAGGGCAGTTGTGCTTTACTTCTGGTTCCTTCCTTGAATTCTTTCCCACCAAAGACTTCTGAAGCTTCTACACATCAGGAGCATGATGATAAATTAAATATTTGTCATTAATACTCAGTTCAGTCAGTGGCTGTTCTACACACCTGAACATCACTAAACCTTTAATAACTCGGTCATAGGTTAGATGTTTATCACAGGAGTGGGTGGGTGAGGTTCTGTGGCCTGCACTGTGCAGGAGGTCAGACAAGTGGAAGGCCTACCATGTCGACTGTTTTCGGCAGCAGTCAAAGGGAGATGCTCTCTTCAACTTGCTAATACCTTCTCGCCACAGGATTGAGTCAACGGGAAAATGCCTCCTGTTGACTCAGGGCTCCGCTACTTGCTGGGTAGGTCTTAACAAATTGATCCCTGGCTAATTCTGGGGTTAACTGAGCGCGTCTTTAATGATGCTGAGTTGAACTCACACAATCGATGCGACACTGTTGGTGATTCTGCTGAGAGTGTAGCCTTGCCCTTGACGATCATATTAATCCTCTCTGACCTCAGCATCTGAGTCTGTAAATATCATGAGCTCTTCTACAAGGAAAAAGCAGCGCTGCCCTCTTTGGGGGGGTTGGTTGAACTGGGCAATTGCTGCAGGCCCCATGGTTCCATTGGCCCCATGCTGCCCTGTTTTAGCATTGCTGGCCCCCCACCTCGCTGCCCTGCCCCATCAAGCCAAAGGCAAGGGGTAGGGTGGAGCTGTGGAGCCCAGCCTCCGGGCTGGTGGAGCAGTTGGCCTAGGCGTGGTGCAGAAGCACAGAGTCTGCCTTTGGCCTCTTCTGCTCCGCCTGCCCAGCATGGGGTGACAGGGGCCCCTACAGGCTGATTGGCCCTGAGCTCCACCCCCCTGCCCCCAGGGTGGCCCTGATCAGCAGCAGCATTGGATGGACTATAATTCCCCAGGATACTATTTTGCAAGACAGAAATGATTAGGATGTCTCTCCAACTTAGAAACAAAACTTAGCAGGAATTATTCTTGGACTTGTGCCTGATCAGCCTGACCCAGTGGAAAAATTGTTACCTCCTGTGAACTAATCAAAAAAGACCCAGCAGGGTCCAGCTGTTCTGCTGAAGTTGGAACTTAACACCATGCCGAGAACTCCGCACCATGAGTTCAGCAAACTGCACCCACATCGCCCAAGCCTGCAAATGGAAGCCTAAGTAGATAGACCATCTGGAAAATGGTTGCACTCTCTACCCTGCTTAAATTCATGTACACAAACTGGCTGGATAATGACAGACAGATCCTCAAATCACAATGGAAAGTGTTGTGAGAGAGCTGCCTCACTCTACTAACTTCCAATAATTGATGAAGCAGTTGCAATAGAGTTTGTGCACTGCAGCGGAAGAGATCTATTAAGAATACTTTCCAGGCCTGTGCTGCTAGGCAGGACAGTTAATTGAAAGTACAGCACTTATTTGAATAGTGTCTTTCTCCAAGCTTGTGCTCCAGGTGCTGTGTGGAGCCATCTTCATGATCCTGGTAGCTCTGCTGCCAAGCCGTGTGACTGTGCAGGAGAAATAAGTGGTTTCTGTATTTGGTTGGGTTTCATTTTTTTTAAGCTTACCAAAATTTCTCAGGTGTGCAACGAGCATTCCTGCAATTCCCTCTGGTAATGGGAGAGGGCTGTCTTCATATTATCAACATTTAGCACAGAGTGGTTCTCAACCACTGTGTGGGGACCCATTACTGTGTTCCCACACATCAGTACGAATGTCACAGAGAGCCAGGGAGATGGCTGGATTTGGCCTGGGTGTGATGGGCTGGTGTGTCCTGTAGGGTCACAATGTGTTACCAGGTGTGTCACTACCCACAAAAGGTTGAGTGTCACTGTTTTAGCATATTCATAGCCTCAAACTCTTGTGGCTCCCTGTGTCCCATGCTGGACTGGGGGGCTGCTCTATCTCACACTAGAACAGAGCTGTCTTAATTTCTCTAGCCATCAGAGTTTGCTCTGTCCTATAATGGATTCATACCTCTAACTCCTAATGCTCCATATATCCTGTCCACAGCTAAC
The DNA here is from genome assembly GCA_007922195.1 of Podocnemis expansa. NCBI lineage: Eukaryota > Metazoa > Chordata > Testudines > Podocnemididae > Podocnemis > Podocnemis expansa. The sequence continues at coordinate 20,452,315 of ML682026.1, read as the reverse complement.
ATGGCTCCATCTTTGGAACTGATCTATAGCTATAACACGTGGACTGAGAAATTCCATAGTACTCAGTTTCCCATCTGCTCCACATTAAGAGAAGCTGATGTCATACTTGCCTTGACTTTTTTCCCTGCCTCCTTCTGAGTGCCCATCTCTTGATGAAGACACAGGTGGCGACAGAGTCCCATAGTTAGGAATTCTTATCTACAGTCCTTCCAGTTATCAGCATTGGTGCAAATGGGTCATTTCTCTTACTCAGTAACAATTTCTGCTACGTGCTTTGCAATCTTATCCATGAAAATCTTATTACAGTCTGCTGTACGGTCAGTGCTGCTTACATCAGCTTTCTTACCCTATGGATGAAAAGCTAGCATTATGCTCTTGAATAAGGGACCCAGAAAGATCAGGCAGAAGCACTCCTCTGTTCCCTTTAATGTATACTAACTGATTCATTGTAGCCCTGTCAGCGATGTCTTCTATAGCTATGTCTACACTAGCAAATGAGTCTGGGTTAATGAGGTTTAATCTGGACTAATTTGCTCCCTGTTTGCCTAGTTTGAACTAAAAAATTTAACTAATTGTTAGTTTGAACTTACTAGACATGTAGTCATGCCAGTTTGAACTAAGTTTGAACTAAGCAGTAGTTAGAACTAACTGCGTTTTTTTAGTTCGAACTAATTTTTTAATTCAAACTAGCCATGCTTTTTTAGGTTGAACTAAAAAGTTAGTTCAACCTAAAAAAACTCACCTAGTTTGAACTGACTCCGAACTGCTTAGTTCGGACTAAGCAAGTCCAAACTAAGTAGTTAGATGGAGACGTAGCCAGAGTCCTCATATGCTCCATTTTATATATAAACATACCTTCTTTTTTTTGTTAACTTGTTGCAATCAATAAATCAACTGGCCCCCAAATGGGTGCATAAGGGGTGAAAGCAAAAAACATTTTCTCTTTTGTATTTCCTACACAGGGTCCAGGCACAGCTGCTCTCCTTTCAGAGGGGTAGCCATGTTAGTCTAGTTTGGCGAAACAAACAGGTCTTGTGGCACTTTAAAAAGACTAATTTCTTTATCCCATGATCTTTCATGGGTAAAATCTCACTTTTGTCAGACACATGAAATGGAAACTACAGCATGGAAGGTAAAATATAAATTCAGAGAATGGTAAGCCACAAGGTCAGTTCAGGTTTTTGGGTTTTTTTTGGTACTCCTGCTTCTCTTCTCCTCAGCAGCATTCCTTGCATCCTGTGGCAGCCAGCAGGGGGAGAGTATGTTACATCGGCCTGTGGGATGGTTTCAGGTATGTGCACCCCCTTTGCCTCAGGCTGTTCTGAAAGGCACGGTGTTCCCTGAGTCCTCTACCATGTCAGATTAATGTTTTGGCACCATGGATCTCAATCAAAGTTCACTTAGGCCAATCGAGTCTTCTCCAGGTAGACAAAGCCTCCTTTAGAAGCACTTTTCATTCACTTTCTGCTAGTGCAACTAATGACTCAAAGAGCCTAATTCTCATTTACCCCTAAAGCCACTTTATGCTACTCTGGCAGCATCAAGACACTCTATGTTGCAGGAGTGCTATAAAGATGCTGCGATGTAAAACAATGGGCCTGGTGCTCATTTAAAAATCTGCTCATCTTGAACTCAGATGGGATCCCCTGGGAGTAGCAAAACTGTCCAGCAGAATGTTGCTTTGTTCGCTTGGATTAAAAATGTAAATGCTTCTGGGTTGTGACAGTAGAATGGGGAGAAAAGAAAAGATGAAAAAATATGGTACACTTCTGATTTTTAGATTAATGCTCTTTCTCATGAAAGTGTGAATGACATTTATTTGGCTGGCTGCATAATCCATGTTAACAAGACAATTAGTATGTGATGAAAGTTATTATCGTTCTCGGCGTGTCAAAGTCGGGTCTGCTGCCCGGTTTGGAATGGAGCCTTGATTCATTTCTTATTCTCAGTAAAATAATATTGAATTTTTCTCCAGAAGATCCTGACAGCGTGTAATTAATACTTTTCTGCATTAAGTAAAATGGAGCAAACACAGCAACACAGATGAAAAGAAAAATCCAACAAAAATGAAGATATTAAAAAAATATTTTAAGTGAATTCAACACTGATGAATGATAATTGATTGACAGTCCTGGATGTTTGGAGTTCTGTTTATTGACAGAACAGGTAGAATGTTATAAAAACAGTACAAGCTTTTTTTCCAAGTACCATGGCACATCTATGCTAATTATTTTCTCCTAGAGTTGCTCACCGTTGCTGTTCCAGCTCACCTCCATCAATGCCATCAAAGGTAGGAACGCTACACAAGGCTCCAAGTGGCCACTGCCTTGCTGAGATGGAGCAAATTTGCCCAAAATTATGCTTAAAATGTTAGTGAGGGTCCCCAGAAGCTTGTTTCCATTAGGCCTCCTGCGCTGGTACCCACTAGGGGAGCTGAACCAGTGGTGAGTGCAGCAGGAAAGGTTAGTGAAAAGTCCCTGCATGCGATGATGGCTTCTTAGGACTGCTTCTCACAGAAGATGTAAAAGGAAGGTTCAAGACTTCAGTCCTCAGCTGGTGAGCAGCAAGCATCAGAAGTTTGGTTGTCTATGCATGAGGAACTGGATTAAGACCCTCATTTCATGCAAACTGCTGAAGTGGTCTGAAGGTGTGACCACTGCCATTTATTTTCCTACCATTCTGTAAGTTCCCCTATCTTCAAAGTGTCTGACGAAGGGGGATTTTTGTCCCCTGAAAGCTCACGCAATAAATAAATTTGTTAGTCTTTAAGTGCCACAGGAGTCCTTGTTTGTTTTGCTGAACCAGACTAACACGGCTGCCCCTTTGGAACACTGTCAGGCACTGGATCAAACTGGCAACCTTGTGAAGAAAAACTTCAAAGCATGTTAAAAGTCCTGCATTGCCATGTATGTACAGGGCCCCTCACAATAGGCTCATGAATCTGATTTGGGCTTTTGGGTGCTACCACAGTATAAAGGGTACCCCCTTTGCACCAGGTTGCTCTGAAAGGCAGAGGCTGTGTGCAGCTGAGCTTCTTGCAGTGTAGCTACCCATACTCACTCTGAGAGCTTGTTGATGCCCAATGCAGGGCATCGTGGGTGGGGTAGGTATCTCAGTGTGCTGCTCACCACCTTCCAGCCTTGGGAAGTTTTGGCAGTGCATGGCAGGACAGAAATAACTCACATAGAGGTGACTGAGAGCAAGAGATCAACGTCCTAGCACACAATTGTGTCCAGTCCCATGATGTCAACTATGTCCCATAATTTTTGCTCCGGTATAAAAAAATAGTCCCATCATCCCTGGGAGACAGCAAAGAGGGTCACCATCTGGGACAGAAACCGGGATACCACACAGTTCTGTACTGTAGCCACAAATGTTGCAAGTACAGACTCATGATCTTGTGCTATTTGCAGAGCTGGGGAAATGTATGATGATTTCCCAGAGGGCAGGTTGCTGCAAGGCACAGCAAGAAGAAATTCAAGGTTGTTGGTGGCATTCAAGCAGCAGCTGCAGATAGTGGAGTGCTGCTTCAGGGCCCAAGAACCAAGCACCAACTGGTGGGACTGCATCATAGTGCAGATTTGGATTGAAGAACCTTGGCTGCAGAATTTTCAGATGTGCAATGTAACATCCTGAATCCATATGCTAAGTTTACCCTAGTTGTCCAGCCACTGGACAGCAATGAGAACTGCACTGACACTGGAGAAGAGAGTGGTGATCACACTGTGGAGATTTGTAACACCTGGATTGCTACTGGTCAGCGAGAAGTCGTTTTGGAGCTGGAAAATCCACTGGAGAGGGTGTTTGCAGGACATCTGCTATGCAGGGCTGTGCTTCTTGGCAATGTGCAGGACAGAGTGAATAGATTTCCAGCAATGCACTAGCTAAGGTGGAGCACCAGATGATACACACATCCCTATTTTGGCACCAGAACACTTTGCTACAGCATACATCAACAAAAAGGGCTACTTTTCTATGGTTAGGCCAGCACGGGTGGCTTATCAGGAGTACATCATCAATATCAGTGTCGACTGGTCAAGGGTGTGTGACACTCCAGGGGTGTTGCTGCTCTGGAGCCCAGGAGATGTTGGCCTCTCTGAGCCTCAGACCCAGTCCCCACTAACTTTTGCCAAGTAGGATTAAGCGTAGGCACAGTGAGTCTGCCCGCCTGCTTGAATTCAGCTGCTGCCCACCCTGGAACGTGCAGCTGAGTCATGTAGGCCAGGGAAGTGGCAGAGAGGGAACTCTAAATCTCTCTGCAGGCAGATGCTGCCTGCAGGTGAGTGACTCCCCTCCCCAGCATAGCAACAGGTAAGTAGTGCTGCAGCACTCGTGTGTGTGTGTGTGTGTGTGTGTGTGTGTGTGTGTGTGTGTGTGTCTCTCTCTCTCTCGGTGGTGGAGCCTGGGAGGCTGTGGGTGCCCCCCCCAGCTCAGGCAGCATGACTTATGGGGGCTAGAGGCAGCTCCCCCCCCGCCCAGGCGGTAGAGCCCTCAGGGCTGTGGGTGGCTTTTCTCTGTCCCCCAAACCCTGGTGGTGGAGTGAGCCCCTCCCCAAGCCTCGACAGCAGAGCCCAGGGGCCCAGACTGCTTCTGGGCTGACAGCCACTGGCTGGCAGTGGCAGGAGCCGGATCGGGGCCAGGCTGCTGGCAGGAGAAGGCCAATCTGGCCCTGGGCAGGGCCATGCAGCAGGTGGTGTGGCTGCATGACAGAGGGCAGGGCCTAGTCCCCGACCCTTTTTTCAGGGCAGCAGTGCTCCTGTGAGACTTGCATCTGTAAGAACACAGGACTGTTCAGAAAGCTACAAGCCAGGAATTTCTTTCCTGTCAGCCTACATTTTGCTCCCCTGGCTCATGAAGTCACACACCAGCCACCACCACAGCACCAAGGAAAGTTTGTTACTGGCGCAGCAGGTGCTCAATGGCAATCTGAATGTTCTTTGATGGAGTGATGGGACACTGGCATTGTTTACACACAAGACGATCTCAGTGAAAAATATATTATCATGATTATAGTTGCACATTGTGTCCTGCATAATATCTGTGAAGCTGCTGCAGAGATGGAGCATGCCAGCTGTGAGTTTGAACCCCCAAACACAGGGACTGTTACAAGAACTCAACATGGAGTTATATGGCTCAAGGAGGCTTTGCAAAAGCACTTTAACTCAGTGGTTTTCAAATATTTTTCTTCAGGACCCACTTGAAAAAAATGAATTATGCTTGTGATCCAACAACTACATCTTTGAGCAATGTATTCCAGTCTTTTGGTGGTGGCAGCAGAGGGCATCACACCCCACAATCTGAGGATCTGTGACCCAGTCCAGGGTCCCAACCCTGTATTTAAGAATCACTGCTTTAACTGACCTGCAGTTATTGAGTGTGGGGCACCATGATTTACCTGGCTTTTCTGTTTTAGGGCCTGTTAGATACTGTGCTTTCTGTACAGCTATGAACAATGCATCTGTAAGGCAGGCTTCGAAGCTGTGCATAACAGCTTCTGAAGAGGGGCAACTAATTTGCATAGGTCTTGTATTAGCATGACCACAAACAGCGCAATTAGGTATTAGCTTACTGGGTGCAGGGCATAGCGGGTAATGGTATTTGGGGTTAATCTGATTACAAATCTGTCAATATCAGTAATTCTACTGAATATAAAATATAAATATAAATATAAATATAAAAAATAAAATATAAAATATAATATAAAATACTGTCTTTTTGTAAATTGCTATTCTCTGTTTGTTTCAAATCTGTCTGGGTTAGTTAAAGGGTAAAAGTTACCCTTAGTTAAAAAGACATTTGAAGGAAAGGCGACCGCATGCTTCAGCCTGAAAGAAGTTAAGACAGGGGTGGGGTTTTGCATAGCTCCCTTAGGAGCAAAATGCTTGAGGCATTTGGCTTCCTGCATTCTGTGCTATCAAATGATAGATCTGGCTGGGCTTCTTGGAGGCCTGTTCTTTGCTATGGAAGTAGCTATTTGCAGCTATTTGAGATTTAAGAGCTGAAATCACTAGAAGGAGAGAACTCCCCTCTCTCTGTGGTGATATCATTGAAGAGGAGCAGCGATGGAGTGACCAGTGGGCAGAGCCTGTGGACGGTGAGAGCAGCCAGTGGTGAGCTGGGCGGTGTGAGTGGACCGGTGGGTGGAGCTGGTGGACAGTGGGCGGAGCCAGTGGACGGTGAAAGTGGTCAATGGTGAGCTGGGTGGTGTGAGTGACCTGTGGGTGGAGCGGGCAGACAACAGGCGGAGCAAAAGAACAGTACTAGAGGATGAAGTGAGTGACCAGTGGTTGGCGACAGCAGACAGTTGGCATAAAGGACACTCCCTGCGTACCCTAGAGTGGGTTGGGAGCCTATTTAGTACTGATTCTCCCGATCAGTGCTGATTTTGGGAATGGGTTTGCATTTGCTGTTATGATATGTGGGATCATGTTGGAAGGTTTTGCATTAACTCTTGTATGTTCTGTTTATGCGGTGTGGGTTGTTGAGAACTTCGCTCTGTGCTGATTTTCTAGATTAGTGTTAATTTCTGTCAGTTGGCTTTTTGCATGCTGTTTTACTACTATTAAAAGTTCTGTTTACTACACTCAGACTCATGTTTGTGAGTGGGGAAGCCTTACCCCATTGGGGTGTCCAGGGAACAGTGCAAGATTGCCTCAGAAATCTGGATGGGGGCTCAAGCTGGCTGGTGGTGTTACACTATTGAGAAACCCCTAGATATAGAACCCAGCCCTGGTTCTGCCAGCCTGCCCTGGCAGAAGGGTTACACACCTACTCCGTGGTGTTTGCTGTTCATTTATAATGATTACATTGTGTGTGCTGCTGAACCTATTCAGGAAGAGGAATTTCAAAAATTTATGGGGCTTTAAAGGGGCACGGAGGGGGGTTTCTGGTATCCATGACCCCCCGCCCAGGCAATGGAGTTCAAAACAGTGACCTGAGCAGCCAGTGTCAGGGACTGTGGGACAGCTGTTGGAGGACTACTAGGACTGACATAGGTAATGTGGTAGCTATATTCATGCTGCATTGAGCTTCTTACATCAACTATGGCTCTCAGGGAGGTGGTGTTACAGCATCACAGTCACCAGGGCACTTACATTGGTGGGAGACAAATTTAAGTGTAGACACATGCCCAGCAAAGTTGATGCAAGGCATCTTTCATCAAGCTGACTTTGCTGTATGGTCCAGTACTGAATATAAATGTCTTTGTAGTTTCCTGTCACAGAATATAGATAGATTATCATATAGGAGGTAGCATTTTGGATCCAGATCAGGGCAATGAGGTTGTTAGAGTATAGTTTAACCATACAGAGTGTGTAACTGCCAAGCAATACATTGGGTTTTTTTACACTCTTGCATCCATCAGATTTGGATGGAAGATAAAATGAGATAGTGTGTGTATAGGGAGGTTAGATACAATAAAAAGAATAGCTCTGTATTTAAATCTTAGAGATAAAACAATGATTGTTAAACCCCACCAAGACCTCTTTAATTATCTGAAGATCAAAAAGGAATTCTGCTCAAAGTAGAAGCATGGACAAATTGCTAAGGGGAATAGTAAAGAATGGCTTAAACAGGTAGGGGCAAAATCAGGCATGGTTAGGCACAAAGGCTATGTCTACACTACAGGGCTCAGTTAAGCCAGCTTAATAAAGTCTACTTTAAACCAGCTTAAAATAGACCTTATTAAGTCATCTTAGCACATCCACACTCAAAATGCCAGGAGACTGCCCACGTCCACACTGGCAGCTGCTAGGTCTCCCTAGGAGTGGTGCATTGTGGGTACCTGGCCCACAGTGCATCACAGCAGAAGTACCCCTCTCTCCTGGCTACTCTTTTACTATAGGATGTAAGTGACCACACCACGCTCCATACTGTGTGTGGCAACAGGGAGCCCAGGGAGGTCAGAGACTTAGCCCAGCGATGTGCCAGCACAGCACTCCACATCCTCCCTGTGTTGCCCAGACTCCTCTGGCTCTAGGCGAGGTGCTGCAGGGCAACTGCCAGTGCACGGGCAGGGCACAGCTGTTGTTAAGATTCAAACACTGGGAACCAGCACATAGAGGAAGGTGAAGTCAAATCACCTGTTATCATGGGAAAACAATCCATAGTCAGGATTTAATCCTGCTTTCACGCAATCTAATCTAAAAAATATAACATTTTTCTTTGTCTTTCTTTCTCTTTGTGCTGTTTCCCAGTCTTTGAATCTTAACAACTGCTCTGATGTGCTCTTAGAGTGTGACCTGATCCTATGTCTTACATTCCCTTGCATTAATTTCCTACCATTCTGTAAGTTCTCCCATCTTCAAAATGTCTGATGAAGTGGGATTTTCTCCCATGAATGCTCATCTAACAAAAATATTTGTTAGTCTTAAACAGTGCCTCTGGACTCCTCTTTCTTTTACAACAATATGGGGGAGGGTCCTCTGAGAAGAGGAGACACACAGGGTTGGGCAGAGAGGGGGAAGACACCCAGGATTGGGCAGAGAAGGGCAAGGACATAGACAGGCAGGGCTGGGCTGAGAAGGGGGAGACACCCACGGTTGGGCTGAGAATGGGGGAGATGCCAGAGTCAGGCTAAGATGCCAGGGTCGGGCTGAGAACAGGAGAGATGCTGGATCAGTCAGGGAACATGGGGAGTTTGGCTGTGTTGCACACAGCTGGGAATGCTCCCAGCTGTGTTGTGCCTTCTAGCCAGCCCCCATCCCCATGTTTTCTGTGGTTAGGAGGCCAATTAAGTCAACTTAAGGCAACACTGTCCACATTGCCTTAAGTTGACTTAACTGTAAAGTCGACTTTATAGACGTTATAAAGTCAACATTTTTGATGGGGAAAGGTGACTATTTCCCTACAATGTAGACAGTGCTTTATTTAAGTTGACTTAAGGACCTTTAGGTCGACTTAAACACAGTGTAAACATAGCCAAAATGAGCTACCCTTGTAAAAGACATTGAAGGTCATAAGACAAAGTTTTTGAATGCCTTAGGAGCAAGAGAGTGACAAAGGAAAGTTCAGGTCCACTGCTTAGTGGGGAAGGAAAGCTAATAGCATGATGTCAAGAAGGCTGAGGTGTTTGCGTGTTTCGCTTCAGTCTTCCCTTCAAAGGTTATTGGTGACCATAAACATAACACAGTTAACGTTAACAAAAGGGGCAGAGAACACAAGGCAAAACAGAGAAGAACAGGTTAAAGAATATTTAATTTCACTGTATTCAAGTTGGCAGAATCTGATGAAAGTCATTGTAGGGTATTTAAGGACCTAGCTGAGGCAATCTCAGAACCATTAAAGATTCTCTTTGATAACTCATGCAGATTGAGTGAGGTCCTAGGGAACTGGAGAAGGGCTGACATAGTACCTGTCTTTAAAAGGGGGAACAAAGAGGATCCAGGGAATTATAGACCAGTGAATTTGGCTTTGATACCTGGAAAGGTACTGGAACAAGTGATGAAATAATTTGTAAGCACTTAGAGAAGAAGGGGTAATATGTAATAGCTAGTCTGGATTTGTCAAAAGCAAATCATGTCAAGGCATTCTGATTTTCTTCTTTTACAGGGTTATTGACCTACCAGATGTGGGCAGCTGTTGATGTGATATATTTTCATATTTAGTAAGACTTTTGATGCAGTCCTTCATGACATTTGTAAGCAAACTAGGGAAATGTGATCTATATTCAGTTATAAGTTTACTGCAAAACTGGTTGAAAAATCATACTCAAAGTAGCTGTCAAAGTTCATTGTCAGACTGGGAGGTTGTGTTTAGTGGGGTCCCACAGGAGTCTGTCTGGGTTTAATACTACTCAGTATTTTCATTAGACTTGAATATTGGTGTAGGGATTAAGAACACAAACTTTGCAGTGACACTACACTGTGACAGGATTCCACAAATTTTAGATAACAGGATTCTAATTCAAAAGGAACATGACAAATTGGACAATTAGTCCAAATTCAGCAAGATGAAATTCTGTAATGAGAAGTGCAAAGTAATTACTTGGAAAAGAAAAATCAAATACACAGATACAAAATGGGGAATAACTGACTAGGCAGTAGCACTGCTGAATAGGATCTGGGAATAATAGTGGATCACAAATTGAATATAAGCTAACAATGTGAGGCAGCTGCAAAAACCACTAATATTTTTCTAGGGTGTATTAACCAGAGATAATTGTCCCTCTTTAATTGGCATTGGTGAGACCTCAGCTGGAGTACTGTGCCCAGTTCTGGGCACCACACTTTAAGAAATATGTGGATAAAATTGAGAGAGTCCAGCAGAGAGCAACAAAAATGATCAAAGATTTTAAAAAACCTGCCCTGTAAGGGATAGTTTAAAGAGCTTAGCATGTTTAATCTTGAGAGAAGAAGAGTTGGGGTGGAGGGAGTATCAGAGAAAGAGAGAGCAGGTAAGTCTTCAGTTATATTAAGGGCTGGGATAAAGAAAATGGTGATTAGTTGTTCTCCATGTCCGCTGAAGGTAGAACAAGACGTAATTTACTTAAGTTGCAGCAGAGTAGATTTAAATTAGATATTAGGAAAAATGTGCTAACTATAGGGATAATTATGTATTCAAATAGGCTTCAATGGGGGATTGTAGAATTGTTATTACCAGAGGTTTTAAAGAACACATTAAATGTCTGTCAGGTCTAAGTTGTACTTGGTCCTGCCCAGGAGTAGTGGATGGACTAGATAACCTCTCGAGGTTCCCTTCAGTCCTACATCACTCTTATTATATTTGCATGGTATTTGGGATGCTTATGTATGTCAAAATATTTCCTGCTAAATGTGTCCTTGGTAATGAATTAAGACTGTTGCACAATTAATATTTCACGTATACCAATTTGGAGTGATACATTGTAAATGAATAATGTCAGGTGACAGCAGGAATTATACAGGAAGCTGTTCAAAGTAATCTACCTGTGTTTGAAACTTATCCTTGTTAGGAAGCTAGTTGTATGAACAACAACACTCAAAAGGATTTTCAGAATGGTGCCATGCATGTTAAGTGATAGTGGAGATTCATCTTCTTGCATCAGGCTGACTGTAGCAAAGGGCGCTGGTCTTCCTCAGAGCCTGGGCCTGAGAAAGGGCCTGAACACTTTCTCTGGCCAAACTCAGGCACTCCAAGGCTGAAGCCCTGGAAGCAGAGGGGTGGGGCTAGGACAGGAAGGGGAGGTATAAAAGGCCGGCCCGGCAGCTCAGTTGGGGCTGAGCTGTCCTGGAGGAAGGATGCTCCCTCAGCCAGGCTGCTAGCCAAACCAGATTGTGGCTATGGGGCTAGAGAGACGCCTGCGCACCCTGCCAGTGAGCCTGAGGACCTGCCTAGCCTACCAGGGCCAGAGGACTGGCAAGAGGTGCCCTGGACTGTGACCTGGGGTGGTTCTTCTGGCCAGCCTCCTACCACTGTGCAACCGCCTCTTCCCAGGGGCCCAGGAGGGGCTGAGGAGGGGCCATGCAACCTGGAAAAACTACTCTCTGTGGAGGGTCCTTATGGCCCTGAGCAATTCCCTGGTGCTGAGGGCCCTTGTGACCTGGAGGAGCTACCTTCAGCCGAGGAGCAGGAAGCCTTCCCCAACCTGCCTCCCCTGGACAGCGAGGGACTCATGGGGGTTCCCATGTGGCCTGCCCTCCTCTGGACTCAGAGGAGCCTCACTGCAGCATGTACATGGGTAAGGGAGGGGAGGAAGTGGCCCAGGGGGAATTGCACTCAGCTCAGCTGGAGGCCGGCTCTTATGAGTGTCAGCACATTGCGGCCGGAGCCCCGGTGACCCAGTGACTGTGGCCAGTCACTGGTAGGACCCTGGGCTGATGCAGTAGTGTCAGATGGGCCTGCATCTCCCTCCTTCCCCTTTTCCCTGTGTGAGCCTATTACTTGGCCAACCACCTGGGGCCAAAGACTGTATTGCTTGCTCGTCCACCCCACCTGGGGGCAAGGGCCAAAGACTGTATTGCTTGCTCACTCACCACCCAGGGGCTGGGGCCATTGATTTTAAAGAGCCGTAACCCTCCTAAGCCCCACAAGGGGGCACCTTCCCACTGCTTCAGGAGGTGCAGAACGTGACACTGACTATGAATCCTTACACCCATTCATAGGACCAGATTCTCAGAAAGTGCAAATCACTTTAGCTCCATGAAGTTTCACACCCGTGTGATATACCAGGAGAGATTTGGCCCAGGCTTTTGAAGTAGTTTGCAAGGTTTTGGGCCATAGGGATTGCTGTTAAACTCCACAGTTAAATGGTAGGTTGGACTCAAAATTTTAATTCTGGCTACTCAGTGCAGTTAAGGGAGGTGGTGATCTGCTCACTGTTAAGGGTTGAATCTGCAGATGACCCAACACCCATTCCCCTTGTTGGTAGACATAGGTTGTGCCTGCAAAATAATACACTCACACTAATTGCTCCCACTAATTTTATTCTTGTCCGTCTTATTATTCAGTTCCTTTTGTAGTTTGTTACAGGTACCTTTTTAGAAGATAGTGCAGACTCCAAATCTTTGATCTCTGTGATGGTGTGGTTGCCTCACACTGACATTTATGGGCTTAAAAGAGCCAGAGAGCAGCAGCGACTGCTGCAAAAGAAGCCAGTCAGGGAGCAGCAGCCAGTAGAAAAGGGGAGCTGAAGGTGTTAGGAAGTAAGTTGGCCCAGGAAGCTCTGAGGAGAAGATTGTCCTTCTGGCTGGCTGAGGAAGTCAGCACCTTGGAGAGCTCACAGAGTGCCACTGGGAGCTGACCAGGAGCCTGTTGAAATCATGGATGGCAGCAGAGGTCCAGAGGTGAGGGCTGGGTGGCACAGAAAGTTGTGGAGGTTCTGGCAGGGTAGCAGGACCAGATGGCTGGAGAGGCTTTGATGTGAGCGCATGGACTGGACTGGGAGCTTTAGGGAAAGTGGTCCAGGGAAGTTGGTGGTGATTATGAGAGGCTGACAGGAGGTGATGGAGATAGTGCCGAGGTCATGACAGTTAGGGTCCCTGAGCCAGGGCCTGGGGAAATGGGGTCAGCTCAAGCCCTTTCCTGCTCCCTCAGAGCACTAGGAGTGCCAAATGACTCCCCAGACATTGAGACTCTGAGTAGTGGCCAGGACGAGGGTGTGGAACTTCCTCTGGGAGGGGGGCATGTAGGTGAAGGTAGCTGGAGAGCTGAGTAGCCTGCAGGACTCACCAGGAGGACAGAGTAGCTGGTTGAGTGACAGAACATGAACTGAGGATGGGGACCACTTAAGCTACATTCCCGAGTAACATCTCACCAGGGGTGCCCCTCCAGTAGCAGGGAGCATGAACCTGATCACAATGTTTATTAGATTATGTATTTATGATATTCTAATTTTTATTGTGCATTTTATTTCTGTAATCAAGGTTAGAAAGATACATTTTGTGTTTTGTTACTGGTTTCAGTTAAGCTATTGTTGACCTTTGGTCTGGGTAGCTAGCTGAAGTTGGGGATTGGCAGGATTGTTTCTGTATGGGTGATGTTTGTCAGGTATATTTTTGTTGTGGTCTTTCTCTTTACAAAGATGTTCATGAAGCCCTGTTTCCCTGAATGCCATAGAGACCGTTGTATGGCCAGAAATTCCTTGGGCAAAAGGATAGGTATGGGGAAAAAGGAGGAGGTATTACACTGTATATCCAAGGTCAAAGAGGAATGACTGGCAGACCTACTGAGTCTTTGAGTGAAGATAAAAAGGAAAAAGAAGATTAGCAATGTTGTGGTGGGGGGTCCATTATAGACCCCCCAAATCAAGAAGAGGAAGTGGGTGAGGCATTCTAAAAGCAGGTAATAAAATTAGCTAGTATTAATGGGGGAATTTAACTTTCCTGGTATCTGTTGGAAGATTATTGCAGCAAAATATCAGATATACTGCAAGTTCTTAGCATGCATACAGGATAACTTTCTGATTTATCAAGCTGAGGAAACAACAAGAGGGTCATCCATTTTGGATCTGGTTTTGAACAACAGGGATGAATTAGTTGCAGGAACTTGGTTGGATGTTATCACAAACTGATGGAATTCAAGATCCAAAGGAAAGAAGGACATGAGAACACCAAAACAAGGACACTGAACTTTAGAAAGACAGATTTCAATCCTACTTGGAGACATAGTAGGCAAGGTCCCATGGAAAGACCAATTAAAAGGAAAAAAAAAGTCGAAGGGAGCTGGCAGTCCTTACACCAGAGGCTCAACATCAAACTATTCCGATGCAGAAGAATATAAGAAGATCCATAGAAGGCCAGTGTGGCTGCACAAGGAATTTTTTAGCTGTCTAAAACCCAAAAAGGATACACACAGAAAATGGAAGGAGGGTCAGGTTACCAAGGAAAATATATATGGGAATAGCACAAGTGTGTAGGGACAAAATCAGGAAAGTCAAGGCAAAGAATAATTTACAATTGGCAGGGCATGGGGTTCTACAGAGAAGGGGTTCTATAAATATCAGACTAAAAAAGACAGGCCAAGGATGGTGTGGGTTCACTGCTCAATAGAGACGGTGAACTGGTAATTGAAGGTAATAGAAAGGCAGAGCTGCTCAATGCCTACTTTGCTTTTGCCATCTCACAAAAAAATAACGTGACAAGATGACTAGTAAAGTTACCATAGACAGTAAAAGGAAAAGTATGTCGATTGGGATAAGTATAGTACACATTAGAGATCTTCTGACTCATTAGAAGGAATTCAAGTCAACAGGATCTGATGCTATTCACCCGAGCTGCTGAAGAAATTTTGGAGCCACTAGAAATAGTTTTTGCAAAGTCATGGATCATAGAAGAGGTCTGAAAATGCTGGAGAAGGGCTAATGTAGTGCACATCTTTAAAAAAGGGTAAAAAGCAGAGCCAAGAAGCTATAGACTGGCCAACCTCACCTCAGAACTTGAGAAGCTCCTAGAGCAGTGGTTCCCAACCTGCAGTCTGTGGATCATTGGTGGTCTGCGAAGGCACTGCAGGTGGTCTGTGGGTGGGGGCAAAAAGATAATTAATGCAGATAAATGTACTGTGATGAGTGCAATATGTTTGTGAGTTAGCATAATAAATGATGAGAGAGCTGCATTTTTAATACCCCATGATATATGTTTGACTACTATCAGCCAAAGGCTATGTTAAACATGTTTTAAATGGCTTGCTTACATGGTGGTCTGCAAAAGCTTTCAATGATGATGTAGTGGTCCACATAAAAGAAGAAATTGGAAACCACTTTACTAGAGTAATGTATAAATATTTAATCTGTGAGCACCTAGAGAATGAAGCGGTAGTCATTAGCACCCAGCCTCAATTCACTAAGAACAAATCATGCCAAACCAGCTTGATTTTCTTCTTTGATAGATTAACTGGTTTGGCAGAAGAAGGGGGAATATGGTGGACCTAGTATATCTGGATTTTAGCAATGCTTTAGACTCAGTTCATGATGGTCTGATAAGCAGGGAGGAGAAATGTGGGCTTGGTGGAAATACCATTAAGTGCATACATAATTGGGTAAGCAACCCTCAACATGGGTCAGTGGTGTGGTGCTGTTGCCAAAAAAAAAATCCCCCAAACCCCCATACAAATGAAATTTTAGGTTCCATTAACAGAGGCATAATGTGCGGATCATGGGAGGTGATAGTACTGCTTTGCTTGTTGCTGACTAGGCCTTAGCTGGAGTCCTCTGTCCAAGTTTGATCACCAATGTATAGAAAGGATGTAGAGTAATAGAAAGAATCTAGAAACAAGTGAAAAAGATAATCAAAGGCTAAAGAACATGCGTATTTTGTTCTGGAAAAGAGGAGATAAAGGGGGACATGACAGCAGTCTTCAAATATTTGAAAGGTTTCCATAAAAAAGACAGAGAAAAGTTGTTCTTTCTTGCCACAGGGGCCAGGACACAAGACAGTGGATTCCAACTACAGCACAGAAGATTTAGATTAAATCTCAGGGAGAACTTCCTATCATGAGGAACAATAAGAATGGAGAGGATGGCTTCAGGAGGTTGTGGAAGCTCTCTCACTGGATGTTTTTGAAAGGAGGCTGGATAGTTGTCTGGGATGGTTTAGACCCCAATAAAACCTGCATCATGTTGGTAGATTACATTAGCTGACCCTTGTGGTCCCCTTTAACCGTATGGTTCTATGTTTCTAAATCCGCATGTCTGCTTCTCTGTGTCTCCAAGGAGCTGGCTTCTTTGTCTTCTCCTAGGATAATGCTCTCTTCTGACTCTCTTCCTTCTGCTCACAGCCTGCAACCACTTTCCAAGCCCCATCTGCAATGACGGAAACCCGTCAGCCAAGCCATCTTAGCTCCGACCTGCCCTGTGGCCTACTATGTCAGGTGATTGCCTCACAGCTCTGAGCTGGTTTTCCTAATGCTGCTTGTGTGGGGACTGAAAGAATACTTGGCACTCATTGGCTTAAGAAGGCCTGTAATTTTATTTAGATCCAGTACTTGCCTGAGGCCAGTTAACACCATTTATTTATGTAAAAAATGTGGTCTGGTCCTTTTACTAATGCTGCCAGGAAGGGGCAGTGGTTTGTTCCAGTTGCAGTGGACATTTCTGGTGTACAATGAATGGTACACAGCAGCCACAGCACAAAAGCAGAGACTTCTCCATGACATGAAGACCCAACTTGTATACAAGAGGAAATGCTCATTTATGAAAAGTAAACTCACCGCTGAGGAGAAAGTACATGAATAAAATGTGGGAAAAGGATTAGGCATATGACTGAGAATATCTTCTGTTGCTAAACTCTGAGGTAAAATTTACAAGAGTTTTTCAGCTTTACGTTCAGGTCATTAACTACTACTTTGTGTCAGAAAGCAGTTCCCTGCATTGCCCAGAATGATACAATTAGGTACACTGAGATTTTTGTGCCTCTTTTCTAAAGCATTCACAATTGACCATTGTTAGAGCGAGGATACTGAGCTGGCAATTCCTTTACCCAGCAGGATCTTCTCTGAGAGCCTCTATTCATAACACGTAGACCACTGAACAGCTTCTGAAGGTAGCAACCTTCAGTCATTACTGGGCTGAATTTCTGTGACTGACTGTAGCAGGGAAGAGCAGCAAGGAGGCGATTGAAGGCGAGATCTCCCTCCCTGGGAGAGCCAAAGGGATGACTGCTGGTGGGACTCTCCCTTAGATTCACCTCCCCCAGGCAAGGATCTGGACGAGCTTCCCTCAGCAGAAAGCCTGGATGAAAGGAACCAACCCAACGTTCATGAAGACCTAGAGGAGCTTCCCTCAGCAGAGGACGCCAGTGAGCCGGCTGCCCAGAGCCCCTGTGACCTAGACGAGCTCCTTCTCACTGATGGACCAGAAGAATTACCATCACTGCCACCAGTAATCAGTGAGGGTCTTACCGGGATGCTCTGGGGTACATATCCCGAGAACCTGGAGTATGGTGAGATGAAGGTAACCAAGGGGGAAAGTGGGGGGAATTAGCCCAGGGACAGCTGGGGAGTGCCCAGTTGCTTTACGGGGTCAGTATTTCGGCCAGAGCCCACAGACCCAGCGGCAGTGCACTGCCAGTGATAGACCCCTGGGCTGGAACACAGCGGTGTGGGCAGGCCTGCGTTCCCATCCCTTCCCCTGCCACTGTCCAAGCTAGTAGTTGTGTTTGCCTTACCCTGCTGGGGATTGAAGGCCCTGAACTCTGCTACTGTGTGTTTGCCGTACCCTAACTGAGGGGTTAAAGGTCAAAGACTTTTGGACTCTGCCTTACCCTTGTAGGGGCTAAAAGGCCATGGACATAGGGGGAGATTGGGTTGGGCCCCACTTTGGAGGTGGCACAACTGAGGGCAGCCTCATTTACAGTGACACAATGGTGGAATTCTTTCTGTCCCATTGCTGGTCTTCTAAGACATCCAGCACTGTCTTAATAAATTAATAGTCCATTGTTATTGTACATTATTACGCAGCAATAACCCATTACATCTGCTCTTCCCTCTTTCTAACACAGTAACTTTGTTTGAAACTGCAGCAGTCTCCCAAGTTATTAGCACCATCCATGTGTTTAATAAAGGAGGTGTTGCTTGGCTATAGACAGTGAAATACAATTTTCGGCTGTTGCTGCTACTATCAGCAGGGTGTAATAGAAACTCATTATAGTTCACAAGTCTAATTTAATTACATTTTCCTCAAGAATGTTACGCTGGCTCAGCATGAAGTGGGACTCATCTACATATATTCAGGTTCAAGCTTATCAAAACTCATTAATATCTACAGGGAAATCATTTTAGAAATTCAGGGAAGGCACTAGGTTCCTTCTGTGTGCTAAACCATTTGCCAGCCAGTGGATGAGTTCTGTACAACATGGCTCTAGCCAGGACATGGTGGAAAATGAACCAGATCTTGGATATGGTATAAAAGAATATGAATTACAATCTAGTTCTCTAGCATTGTCATTCTTCTTGCATGGTAATGATGACTTGGGACTTTCTTTTTCTTAACCAAATCCTGAAGATCTTGCTCGGCTTGCAGTCAGTCTTTCTTCATAGAGAATGTTCATTAACTGTCAGGGTGATTAACCACTAGAATAAGTCACCTAGGGAGGTTGTGGAATCTCCATCACTGGAAATTAAGAGCAGGTTAGGCAAACACTTGTCAGGGACCCTGTTCTATCTAAGCTGTGTGTATGCAAACAGGTTGTGAAACCCATGCACATAACAAAATAAAGCATGCACAAAAAAAATTCAATGGTGCTAATATTAGCACACACAAAGATATTTTTTGCATCCAGAAGGAATTTTTTTGCACATGAAAAATAGAGGAAACATTGGTCAGGGATGTGTTAAGTTGGTATATGATCCTGCTATGAGTGCAGGGGACTGAACTTAATGATCTGTCATGGTCCCACCCAGTTCCTATGGTTCTATGACTTCAGCAAGAGTCTTGTGAGAAGAAATGTTCTGTGAACACTGAGTAGAGACATCAGGATATCATCCATTGGTAATAATGGAATAGCCTATTCCTGAGTCCTGACCTTTGGTAAGAAACAAAGAGAAGGCCTAGGACAGGGTCATATTATCTAAGATAAGGTAAGTATCATTACCTTCATTTTATAGATGGGAAAACTTATCCACCAAAAATCTGTGTGACTTTCTAGAGGCCACACAACAGGTAAATGACAAAGCCACCTAAAATTCTGACTCCCAGTTTGCTGCCCTGTCCACTGAGTAACTTTGCTTTGCCCCCAAAAGCACAAGTCTCTGCCCAGAAAATTAGAATCTTTGTCATTGAGGTAAATGCTCAGGTATCATAATGAAGGGCCTGGTATAAAACATAGGGTAGGGGATAGGAAATATAGACAGCTTTGAGAAATTAACCATGCTGAAAATTGATTTTTATTGTGAGAAGTGACTTGGCTTAAGGATGGTTACATCTCAACCTGAGCTGTCATAGACCCTGAAAACTGAAAGGGCTAGGATTATTTAGCTTTTATACCTCAACTAGTTGTAACCCATCAGAAATGATGGGGAAGATCTAAAGGGAATTTATGAAATAATTATTTGTTTTAATCAATTAATAGCTCTTTAATTACAACTTTTTTTTCAAAAGTTCTATGGTCAGCTAAAACTTTTCCTTGACAGTTTGTATCTTTCATGGAAACATTCAGATTTTCATGCTTTCTTCCCCAAGTGAGCGCCAGATAAAATGACTGTGTGCAAAAACAGGCGCAGGAAGATAAATGCTGTTTGTTTCATTGTTACCATGGCAGCGTACGTGACATTATGACATGTTACATTTCACATCATGAACGCACACTGCAAATTAGGAGGTTCAATATTCCCCCTTCTCTCTCCAGTGCCCTATGATATGAAACCTCTCTTTTTCTGTTTGTGTCCAGGCATTTATACAGTGCTCAGCACCGAAAGTGTATTAGAGGGTATGGAGAAGAGTCCAGAAGAGTCAGGATTTCACCCTTAAAGTCAATGGGAGTTTTGTCACTTGCTTTAATAGAGTTGTGATATCACCCCCAGTGTGTGAGTTGGCTATTATATCTTTCACTCACAGCTTTTTATCCACATTGTTGTGGACCATGTGATGTGAAGTAAATTATTCCATTAGCAGGGCTTGCCACAGAAATCCTGGTGATAACACACAAGCAGAGGCCTGACTTGGGGGACAAATGAGAGGTGTGGGTGGGAGGTTCTCATTCACATCATAGTCCTTAGCCATTAACTCACTTCATATGTTAACCTGGATTCAATTCGCCACTGTACCAAGGAGACTGTTGTAGTGACAGCTAAAAAGTTATTGCAATTCCTCTTTCCCTTGTTCTGAATAGCCATTCTCTAAAGAAGAGATTTCCCAAAACTGTGGTCTGTGTAGCAGCTGGTAATGTCTTGTGGAGAGCTGCCTGGTCGTGTGGTGCTGGATCTACCCCCTGGTTTCTGGCTATTCAGCTGAACAGCGGTTCCATTTCACAGATCACTGCTTTCAGGTCAGTCCCTCCACAGGCTGCTTCCTCTAAAGATAGAGTTCAAAGTGTCCCGGGGACACACTGATTTGGAGGAAATTTTGTGTAACTGAAAATCCGAAACTATTTATGAGCCCTTGGGCATTGTGCTGTAGCTAAGACTAGCAGAGTTTCCTAACCTAACTCACTTAAAGTGATGCCATGGTTTGACATTGGTCCAGGGAAGCATTTGGTGCTACTTGATATGGTGATACAATCTGTGGCAATGGTGAACACAAATGCATGAAGAAGCACAGAGGAGTAGAGCTATAGAAGGCATAAGACCAAGAAAGGAAGAGGTAATAAGACACAGAGGAAGGAGAAGAAACCAACCATCAGGGCTGGATCAGTGCAGCGGCTTTAGGGGCTATAGCCATGAGCTGTGGCGCCTAAGGCCCCTGCATTGTTCCAGCCACCCACCACAGTGCTGATGGGATCTGGGGGTGCTTGGAGGGGCCCTATCAGTGCTGTGGGTGGAGGGAGGCCTGGGACCAGTGGCCATGCTCTGTGGCACTCCCCCTGCCCCTGGGTTGGCTGTTCTGTCTCCTAGGGCCAGCCAGGCCGGTGCTTGGCTAATGCGCTCCATTGACAGTGCAGTATCTGACACGGCCCTCCAGCAGTGTTCCCTCTAATTTCTCATAGGCTGTGTGTGCAAAAAATTTCTTGTGTGCAAATTTTTGGAACCAGTGTCCAAATTAGTGCACACTCCAGTGAGTGTAGTCAAACTTGTGAGTGCAGCGAAGTGTGTATGATACAAATAATGTCTAAATTTTATTTTGATATGGTGATGGAAATTATTTTATAAATGACAAAACCTTGTTTGAAACATGCTACTTGAAATCATCTTCTTAAAGTAGCATAAAAATATTAATACTGTTGAATTTTTTTGTGCGTGCTCTATTTTGTTGTGTGCGCAGGTCTCACAACCTGTATGTGCACACAAATGCGCACAGCTTAGAGGGAACATAGCCCTCCAGGGACTGGAATGCTGTTGCCTGTCCCACCAGGGCCCCAGAGCCTCCTCCCTATGCCAGCCCATCCCTAGGTGCCATGGGGCCCAAGGTGGGGAGACCATGAAAGTGGGAAGCCAGGGTGCCTTATTCTAGCCAACCAACCATGAGTATGTTATGATGTTGCATTGTCTTCTGGTTCTGGCATCAGGTTTAAAGAATTACCCAGGGTAAACATTAGGTGGTTGCAGCAAGCAAATATAGGACTATCTGCAGGTCATCTCAGGAAAAAATGTAAAACAAATCTTGAAAAATCACCAGGACTAATTAAAAGAAGACCAGATTGGCAGCACCTCCTTTATGTTAATCTACATGAGCTACCGGGGTGTGTTCAGATGGTCAATAAAACCAGCCCATTTTGTTTTTTGTTTTTGTTTTTGTGTTTTATTTTTTATTTTATTTTATGTGGTTACATATATTGGCAACATTGTGACAAACATTGCAAGGGATTGATCTGTAGAGAGAAATGTATCTGAGCTGCTTGTGGTTTATTAATAAGATCAAGATAACAAGTGCTGCATTATTGATCAAACCCATAGGGACATTTCCCTTCTTTCTTCATGTCAATGAAAGCCTGTTGTAATTATTGTTTTGTGTGTGTGCACCTTTCTAAGAGATCGCTGGAGCTGAAATAATGAAGTGAACGTGAGCTGTGTCAATCAGGGCTATCAAGCGACTGACAGAGGGGTGAAGGTGGGAGACAAGTTAGGTTTGTGGGAAGCAGAAGATGTATCAGAGGTGTGGAAAAGAAGCGCAGGATTTCCCTCTGGCTGTTCCTTTGTTTGGAAGCTACCAGGGTAGAAGATGTAAGTTGAGGACCCTAGATCCTGAATGCCTACTGCACCCCTTTCCTTTAAATGTTAGCTTTTTGATATTAGAGCAGGGGTCTCAAACTCAAATCACCATGAGGGTCGCATGAGGACTAGGAGAGGGCTGTATGATGAGTATGGTCTCCCGAGGGCCGCACCTCTGAAACCTTGTCATACAATGATACTGCAAATATCAGTAATGGTCATGTCATTGCAGGCCACAGGAAATAGCTTTAGGGGCCACATGTTTAAGACCCCTGTATTAGAGTAAATCAGGAGGCGGAAGTTCATGAAACTGAAGGGAGCAAATTAGTTGTTGGTCTCTAAATGGAATCAGTTATACACTGTTTTAGCTGGCTTAAACTTTTTCCTGTATCTAGAGGGAATGACTGCTGCTGTGTGCACAGCAGGTCCAGCACTGCCAGAGGGGGTGAGAGAGGAGAAGACAGATTTTATATTCAGCCATGTTTGGCAAATTCTTAACATGGCTTTCAATAGCTGGCATATTCATGCTGCAGAGGAAACAGAGTGAATTCATTCGTTTCTGTTATGAAAATTCCACATCTTTTTATTATTCCTACAGATGGTGTCTTGTGACTTTGAGCTTTGAAACAAGTGCTCTTCATGTCAAATGCTGGCCTAAGAATGTTTTCCTTTTCAGCCTGAGTTGCAGTGAGGAAGATGCACCCTATTTCCCTTTTATAACCTGGTTGATTTCCACCTTATTGAACATTTTCTTTAAACCAGCAAGCCAGCCAAGAATCAAATACAATTTCAGGCTAAGTTCAGAGGTGATGAAAACACCAGTGTAACTACCTACAGATGATAACAGTGTCAGGTTGGAAAGGGGAAACTGTAGTAGGTCAGAGACCAGGAGTGGGCCAGGGCGGGCAGGGGCCCTCCCATATGAAGATCAGGCCCACCCACTGCAGCACCTGACAGAGGTGCAAATTTCTCCACCACAACTGTGGGGCCCAGCCAGTGGCCATGGCCACAAGTGGAACAGAGGCACCATGCCAGCTGTGCCCCACAGCTGTGGATGTGTGTGGAGCAGTGCTGGTGCCTCTTCTCCACTTGCGACTGCAACTGATGGCCAGGTCCCATAGCTGTGGGGTAGAAATTTGCACTGCTGCTAGGTGCTGTGGTGGGTGGGCCTGATCTTAGCATCTGGTCATGTAAATGGAAGCTGTCCAGCCCACCCTGGAGAGTCAGAGGCCTGGCCAGAAAATTCCACCTGACTACCAATGTTCTCTCTAATTTTTCATAGGCTGTGTGCGCAAAAAATTTCTTTAGTGCAAATTTTAGGAGCCAATGTCCACATTTGTGCACACTCCAGTGAGTGCAGTCAGACTTGTGAGTGCAATGAAGTAAGTGTGTATGATTCAAATAATATCTAAATTTTATTTTGATCTGGTGGTGGAGATGATTTTATAAATTTACTAAACCTTCTTTGAAACATGTTACTTGAAATCGCCTTCTTAAAAGTGGCATAAAAGTATTAGCACTGTCGAATTTTTTTGTGTGTGCTTTATTTTGTTGTGTGCGTGGACTTCACAACCTGTGTGCATGCGCACACGTGCACAGCTTAGAGGGAGCATAGCTGACTACACTCCTGCAGAGAACTGATAGGAGGTGGGCTGCAATTGATATGTAAATCTATAGCACACTAGCATACTCTTCCTGTGAGTCATGCTACTATTCAGTAATGGTTCCTTGGTGCATTATGATCTACTCCATCTTGAAATGGTAATAGATTAAAACATGCTTGGGAGCTTTTAGTTCAAGGTAGCAGTGTCCATGTGGACGGCTAGATTTACACTATAGCTTGTTGTGCACTAACTGTTTGTTTTAGACATACCCTTATAGAACAGCTCCCAGAAGGAGAGCAGACTTGGCTTGGTTGCTTTCTGGCTTCTACTGCGATGGTTACTTTGCATGAAGTAATTCAGAACAACAAAATAGAGGGCAAAAGTGAGTCAGGCCTTCAGTGTCAGTTTTCCTACCTAGAGGACTAGATTAGTTCCTATCTATATTCTTTGGTGCTGGGACGCTCAACTCAAATAAAATGATAGGAGAACCTCCATCTGTATTATTACATAGCATTATAGAACTAGCAAGGCTATTAGTTTAAATGTGGGACATCACGAAGCCAAGCAGAGCAGACTTAACTCTTCCACAAGCCCTCGAGCTGTTATCCAGAAAGTCCTGCCTGAGCACTACTGTCTCTGTTGAAGCAGTGTTGGAAAGTTGAATGAAGCTGTTCAGAATGCTGTACCTGTTTATTTGCCTTTGCATGAGGATACCATCGCCACAGAACAAGCAAACAGAAAAACACACCAGATACATACCCTGAAATGGTCAGTCTTTGCTAACAGTAACAAAATTGCCGCTGTCAACCCAATGTTCTGGGCACTATTAGCAGAGAGCCTGAACTTGCTGCTTTGCTCCTGGAAGTTGGCACTGGAAGTCCTGGCCCCAGGAGATGTAGGGGAAAGCCAATTGCTAGGCATATGCAGTCAGCTTTCCCAAGTGTGTTCTGGTGGCTTAGGAGGTCGCCAACAGTTATGCAAGGCATTTTACATGCCTTGCTTAAATGCTGGTCAACTGCTGCCAAAAAACGTCCTCAGTGTAGACTAGGCCTAAGTTAAAGAAAGATGTTATCCAGTGGCTCTCAAGCTATTTATCATAGTGGGCTGCATCTAAGCAATATATACACTGTTGTGTGGCCCTGTGGATGTCACATAGGCTCCAGCTGTATGCTGATTGGACTGCAAGCAGACTGCAAGTTGGGAACCACTGATGCAGCCAGTTGTAAAATGGCTACTTTAGGGCTGCAGTTGATTGCTCTATCACGTTTAAAGCAGTAGCCACAGAAAAGCAGGCTGAGAGAAAACCCCCCATTAGAGGTCATCCCTCCTTATTGACTGCTCAATTGATCAGGAAAATCAAACTGACGCTGGCAAATTTGCTACTGTCAGTGTAGACTTGGCCTAGGATTGAGAACAGTGGATGCTGCATATGCTGAATACCTCTAAAAATCAGACCCCATATGTCTTCAAGTTGAACCCAGAGAAATAGAGGCATGCTGAATCCCTAGAAGTGTCGGCTCCATCCTGTATTCTAACAACTGCATTGTGTACAACTAGGCCTTTTCTATACAGCCTGCTTACTACCTAACTGGCCCTAATGAATCTGTTGTCTGAGGAAATAGGGGAATGTACCATAACACTGGAATGCATCACTGCTTAGAGAGAAGATTTGCTACTTTGCTTTTTCATGTTGCCCAGGAATGGCATAATGAGTCAACTTTTGTTCAGTGGGCAAGTTCTAGTTTCCCTGCTGTGCTGGAGAATTGAGATGGATGCTGAGGGAGATTATTTGTCTTAGAGGTGACACTGCTGACTTACTGAAAGAACCTTAATGTTTTCCACTGTTCACCTTCAATAATGTTGGTCTAGCTGACCTGAGGTGCTGACTCAAAAGAAGTTAATAAGACACCTTGTACCATTAAGTTTGGGGGGGAGAGGACAATAGCAATGAATATTTAAATGGTAGGATTTTTCTACTGCAGCCACTGCACTTCAGTTCTGCTAATTACTTCCATTAATAAAGTCCTGCTGACATCTGACTAATGAGGACTGTGCCCCAACTTTACTTAATCTATGTCTTTTTTTTGGTCCCTCTTGGTAGAGCAATGCTTGTGACAGTTGCCAGGTTGCTGAATCAGCCAAAGGTGAGTCTCTGGGACTGAAGGTACCAGTGAGATTAATGGAGTGTCATGGAAACTGCCTCCTAAGGGGTGCATTTGTGAAAGAGAATGGTTCTTTGAAAATAATGCCATTTGGTACTGAAATAAGAGCCTGCCTCCTGCTGACTTATCTTTTTCTGGTCTCAGCTCATATTTTTGGAGTGGCTGAAGTGTCCTGTTCTCTTGCTGTGCAGGATAATACTGTGTATCTGGAGCAGGAGTACAGACAGAAAAGGTGTTTGAATGCTCAGGGTTAGACAGGTTTGCCCTCTTGTTTTGTCCCACCTAATTCTGAGCTGTTGGGTACTTTGACTCGTGAGAGGAAAGTGTTGAGAAAATATGATGCTTCAGTTTTCTGTAATGTAAGAGCTCCTCTGCCAGGTGGTGGTAGATTTTTGGGCCTTCCACATCAGTTTCCTATTGCAGGAGAAAGTGATTCAGATTTCATGTATTTTCTTAATGCAACTTGTTTTTTTACATTATAGACACCAGTCCTTGAACAGAGGAGGTCACCAGCAACACCCTTGTCTCTCCTTTCAAGAATCCCAGCCCAAACACTAATGTCTTGTTCCTAGGAAGCAACTGTGCCTCAAAAATGGACTCTTAGCGAGATTAAAGCAAAGAACCAACTCACATGCTGTTTGCAACAGCCATCTTTGCAAAGGAAATTATATCACAAAACTAAAGAGTGTAGTATTTCACAGCGTACACACTCTATTCAAATGAACTTGTAAATATAACAGCTCTGCTTGGTGACACCTGCCATAACATATAGCCTGTATACCTTATTGAAATGTTATTGTAACTGGCTGCACTTTATGGCAAGGTTTGGACCCAAGACCTCCAGCACTAAACCTTACACCTCTCTTTTGGAATGAAAAGATCGAGAATCAAACTCCGTAAATTGTTCCGTGTGGCTGGGTTTCCATTCACTCCAGCAGGGCTACTGTGTAAAGCAACCTGCACAATGAGGCCTAAATCCTTTAGCTGGAAGCAATAGCTGATTTTTGAAGGCCTTGTGTACTGCAGCTGTTGTTGTTGTGTAACATTGTGGCTGCAAAGACCAGATGCCATCTTCCGCTTTGGAAGGCTGGGCTTAGGAGTGCAGGTAGGTGGGTGCAGCCTTCCATTAACACCAGGGTCTGGTTGTCATTGTGCTAGTTATATAAGGTTTAAATAAAAGTAATTAACATGCTAAATACAAACTAGTGATGTGTCTGTCAGCACAATTTCTCCAGGTTCCAGGATGGGACCAATTTGAGTGACCAGAATCTTCACAAATTCAGAGGTCTGAATTGCATAGACTGAACCAGCAAGGATAAATGGCTTGAAACCAGGATTTAGGACTGGGGGCAATGTTAAGGAATCATGGACACCTTTCAAACAGTGTTTTTTGTTGTATGTGACTGCAGTGATGAAGACCCAATGAACAGCACTGGGAAAGAGGCCTTATTAATGATAGCTGTAGCAGAGGCCCTAGATATTTATAATAATCTCTGTCACTAGCAAACAGAACTGATTTAGATAAAGTGCTTCCATAGTTGAAGTTTATTGTGCACCTAGGAAGAATGAAACCTTTGAACTTTCTTGTCTTCCACATGAAAATAGAAAAGGCACAAGGAAGCACTCGGGAATATGATGCAAATGGGAAGGTTCTTGGCCAGTCTTGCAGTGGTGTTTCCTTAAGAAATTCCTTGGCTAAACAGGTTGGTGAAAGACTACAGAGATCAGCATGTGAGTACTGGCTGAGAGGATTGTGAGGTGATGTATGGCTTTTTTCCAACAACTCTGCAAAGCAACAGAACAAGCAAAAGTGTTTAGGCTCTAAGTCAGGAGGAGAATCAAGAAGTTTATCTGAGGTTATCATATGGTAGAACACGATGGGTGAGCATAAGAGGAGAACAATACTGGGAAACTGGGCAGTATGAGAGAAAGTGAAAAAAAAGTTGCAATAAGCAGGCCCCCAGCCTGTTTGTAGAATCATAGGGTTGAAAGAGACCTCATCAGGTCATCTAGTCCAACTACTGCTAAATGCAGGACCACTCCCACTAAATCATCCCAGCCAGGGTTTTGTCTAACCGGACCTTATATATCTCCAAAGATGGAGATTCGACCACCTCCCTAGGTAACCAATTCCAATGCTTCACCCCCCTCCTAGTGAGGAAGTTTTTCCTAATATCCAACCTCGACCTCCCCAGCTGCAATTTGAAACCATTGGTCCTTGTTCTGCCCTCTGTTAATATTGAGAAGAGCCTAACTCCCTCCTCTTTGGAGCACCCCTTCAGGTTGCTATCAAATCTCCCCTTAAGTCTTCTCCTCTGCAGACTAAATAAATCTAGAGTCTTCAGTCTCTCCTTATAGGTCATGTGCCCCAACACCCTAATCAGTTTCTTTGCCCTTTGCTAAACTCTTTCTAATTTGTCAATGTCCTTTCTGTAGTGTGGAGCCCAAAACTGGACAGAGTATTCCAGATGTGGCCTCTTCAGTGCCAAATAGAGGGGAATAATCACATCTCTCAATCTACTGGAAACACTCCTACTGATGCAACTACACTGTTGTGTAGTGGATGTATGTGTAAACATGCATTTACAGACTGTACTTTTGACCAAATGCTGGACAGAGTCTGCTTTGAATATTTGTCATTGACAGAAAAAGGAAACTTGACCATATAGTGAGGGAAGCCATGGAGAGCTCCAGGGAGGAGACACTGTATGTTAATTCCATAGAGAAAGTGTCACAGGCTTTGAGGGATGAAGAGGAGATCACAGAGCTGTTAGCTAAGCTGAAAATGGATTATGGCTGGCCGTAATCTATTGTGCTGAGTGCCACTGAATCCACAATGAAGACTGAAACTAAATTTCAGCTAGAAGAAAACAAAGAAAAATTTAGAAGCATGTTTGCATGACTCTTGTTTTGAGAGGTTTTTTTCTTCTTCTCACCAGAAGAGGCAGATGGTAGCAGAAAAAAGAACAAACATCTTGAATGCTGTCCTGAGGCTCCAGAAGGAATGAGGCAAAGAGGAACTGGAGAACATCCACCAGACAACTGGGAAGAGACTCCAGCCTTTTCAGAAGAAGAAGCTTCAGGCAAGTGGTAGGAAACAGTAAAGATTTCTCCAAAACAAGCAGAACTAGGCTTGCATTTCTGGCCCCACATGTTTCGGTTTAAAGGAAAGTGCCAGTTTCACAGCTGGGTAGAACTGAGGCTGAAGCCCTGGTAACCTGTGCCTTCAGAAACATAGGCGAGTTCAGATTTCAGTGTTTTTTATAAAAGGACGAGGGCTGGGAGGGAGTGAGATGTGTGCCGCAGCTGACATTGTGTAAGGATGTGGCTACAGAGACTAATGGTCAATTTGCATCTTGGAAACCCAAGCGCTGTCAGCTGCAGTTAATACCAGGCTCTGGTTTCTTTTGTATTAGAATCCAATCATGATTAAATACATTTGCTCCACAACTTAATAAGAACACCACATAAAGTGGACCGGCCACAAGGGTTGGGGGGGGGGCCGCACTGGACAAAGGCTTATATTTACCTTACTATGGGTTGCATTATGGGGATAGATGTATTTAAAAAAATCAGTCAATCCATCAGTAAATGACTAAAACCCTGAAAGTTTGAGCCCTGGGAACTACATTGTAGAACATGGTCTAAAAAGCTAGCTGTGTCAATCTAGTCCAGCAATACAAAGTGTCTTGTAGCACTTTTAAAGAATAACAAATTTATTTCTCGCATGAGCTTTTGTGGGAGAAAATCACACTTCGTGTCTGACAAAGTGTGATTTTTTTTTTCTCTCACAAAAGCTTATGCAATAAATAAATTACTTAGTCTTTAAAAGTGCCGCAAGACTCCTTGTTTGTACTGCAGAACATATTGCTGTTGACTGACACTGGTGTGGCATCATTCCCCACCAGGGCCACTTCCTGCTGGTGGTACCACTGAAACTATGATTAGATAATGTCTCTTTCAGTACTCTGGAACTGAGGCTACTGGGCTTCAGGTGTCGTCAGCTGGACTCCTCCTTGAAATCATATTAATTACAGCAACTTGTTTCAGAGAGCTACTCCTTCATGCCATGGCTGAATGATCCTGGAGGCTGGCCAAAGCCCTGTTAACTTCCAGTCAGCAATAAATTCACCTGTTCTCAAGCTCCTGAAAAGTCTGGCTCCTCATGCTTCTGGCCCATCAGTCAATCACTCTGAGAGGTAAGAGTACCTGTAGTGATTCATGGCCCCTTCTGCATATTTCTCAGCCTGTCGCAGAAGACCCAGCTTGTGAGTCATGGCCCTTACGACGTGGGAATGCTGATAATGAAGGAACTATACAAAAAACAAACTCCGGAGGCACTCTGGGCGGGTAGCTGCTGTCATTTCAAGGATGGGTTGTGAGCATTTTACCTTTTGAAGCATTTGCAATAGAGAAAAACAAGCCAAGGTACAAGTCTGGAGCAGATGCACATTTTTTTTGTTTTCTCATAGACTTTAAAATCAGAAGGGACCAATACGATCATCTAGTCTGACCTCCTGCACAGTGCAGGCCACAAAATCTCACCGACCCACTCCTACGATGAACCTCAAACCCATAACTGAGCTATTCAAGTCCTCAAATCATGATTTAAAGACTTTAATACAGAGAATCAACCAGCAAGTGAGCCATGCCCAGTGCTACAGAGGGAGCCAAAAAAACCCCAGCACCTAAGCCAATCTGCCCTGGGGGAAAATTCCTTCCCAACCCCAAATATGGTGATCAGTTAAACCCTGAGCATGAGGGCAAGTCCACAACAGCCAGTCAAGAAGAACTTCTCTGTAATAACTCAGAACCCACTCCATCTAATGCCCCTTCCCAGGTCACTATCATACTCATCACCAGTAGTAAGAGACAGACGGTGGCCAAGCTACACTGTCCATCATATCATTCGCTCCATAAACTTATCAAGCTCGGTTTTGAAGGCACCTAAGGTTTTTGCCTTTCTCACTTTCACCCCTCACTGTCTAAAGGTGTTCTTATTTACTCTTCTTCCTCCCACTGATGTGAGTGTCCTACTACACCAACAAAGTGGTTGTAAATTACTAAGTCAGGGTGGATGCGTATTATACTCTATGCAGATGTCAAAGGTGGTATAAGGAAGGGGACAATCAAGTCCTTAAAAGATTGTGTAATCTCTCCTGTGCGTGAAAACTATGTAAGAGGCAAGAAACTCAAAACAGTTTGAGATAATGGGGAGGGATGGCTCAAAATCATAGCCTGTGTAAATCTGTGTAGTTTCATTGTCTTCACTGGAGTGTCTCCAACAGATTCCCACTGAACATCTAATCCAAGATGTTTACTCCCTCAGTCAGCCACAATGTCTGCCCCTCTTGGCCCAGGCTGGGAGTTAACCCCCAGTCTGACCAACATTCGGAGGTCTCTGGATTCTAGCACAGTGGTGGAGATGATGGCCTCTCCCTGTGGCTGTGGAGCAGTGGTGTTGGAGATAGTGCTATTCAGAGCAGAAGTGTGAACAAGTGGACTTGACACGCTGCTCTCTCAAAACAGGCTGTGTGCACAAGGAAACTGGGCAAAATGTGCCCCTACTCGAGGCTTGTCTTCATTGTCCTATTAATTTATGAAGAATAAACCTCCACCTATGGTTTCTTCTGGGCATGACTTTCTCCCTCCTATGGTCCTGTGCCCTGGCTAGTAGGACCCATGGGGAGGCACAAGCCCCTTAATGTTCTGGATTAGAGCTGGACACTGCTACCTAGCTAGACTTCCAGCAGAAGTCAACAGCTTAGCTCAGCCTCTCCCTGTTGGCTCCCCAAACCTGCTCTGCTGTCAGAAAAATTAACCAATGCTTGGTTATCCAGAGAGGAGTGTGCAGTGGAGAGTGAATGTTTTCTGGCTACACTTTCTCCAGCTCCCAACCTGTCACAGAGGCCTGGTCCCCTTAGAGTGCTAGGGGTGAGGAAAGCAGCACACCTGGTTTAGTTCCTTTCACTTCCTGGAAGTATAGTGGAGAATCTGCCTCTTTGGTACCATGAGTGGGAGTTGCATTGATGCCTGTTAAAAATATTTAGGGGCTGAGGAACATGCTCCCAACTGTCCTCTATTTAATGCAGTGCACATCCTGTAACAGCACTGCTCCTCATCTGAATCTGTTTGTAATTAATGATTGTTTCTTTTCTTGCGTCAGCATTTATTTTTGGTCCCAGTCTCTCCTGACCCCGTGCTGTCCTAGCAATAGGCTTTCTTGTAAAGGTTTGGTTTTAGAATGCACAAAAAGTCTCTTCTCTGAATCACATCGGTAATTAATGTACAAGGATTGGCTGCAACTGTAACAGTCTAATAGTTCCTTGCACATTGCTAGTCAGAGCTGTGTTGGAAAGCAGGCTAGTGGGGACTGTAAACAGCTTTAATATTCTTCTTGACAGAAGTGAATTAAATGTTCAGCTTGGAAGAAATCATGAGTTTACAGAGTATGTATAGTCCTCTGTGTGTGTGTGTGTGTGCATGGAACAATAGCATGGAGTGTGTCTGTCTGACTTAGCAACTTCCTTTGGTAATAATTTATAATTAGTGAATGAGAAACCACCTCTTGATGAGGGCATGGGGGAGCATGGGGAGGGGTTGGGGGCTTCTGGAAGAAACCATTAGACAGAAGCAGACTAATTATCAGGAATAGATGGCAGTTGTAAGCCACACTAACAGAATTTTGGGAACCATTAGGAAAGGGAAAGATGATGAGACAGAAAATATCATAATGCCACTATATAAATCCAAAGTATGGCAACATCTTGAATGCTGTGTACAGATGTGGTTGCCCCCTCTCAAAAAATGTATTAAAATTGGAAAAGATAGAGAGGAGAGTGACAAAAATGATTAGGAATATGGAACAGCTTCTATATGAGGAGAGATTAAAAAGACTGGAGCTTTTCTGATGGGAAAAGAGACACAGGGCAGCTTACATCAACCTAAATTTGTCAAGGTCTGCACTACAACCTTCCTCCTATTTATGTAAATGCCCTATTACATCAACATCATAACTCCATCACTCCGAGAGGCTTAGGACTTACGTTGATGTATTTGGGTGCCCTTACATCAGCTGTTGACCAACTTGTCAATTTCACAGCAAGAACCATGAAATAGATAAGAAAGCTGGGCAGCTAGAGTCCAGCTGTCTCCTTGCTTCCCTGCTTTGTGTGACCAA
Source organism: Podocnemis expansa (assembly GCA_007922195.1). NCBI lineage: Eukaryota > Metazoa > Chordata > Testudines > Podocnemididae > Podocnemis > Podocnemis expansa. The sequence goes on along the minus strand of ML682026.1, from coordinate 20,419,157 downwards.
ACCCCACTCCCCAGATTTCAGAAGCCCTGGATGGCTTCCCCCTGTCTCCCAGTGGGGAATGAGGAAATAAGAAGACCTGGGAGGCTTCCCTTGCTCTCGGTGGGGAATGGGGAGCAGAGTGGAAGGGATGTAACATGCTAGGCAGGGCCAGATTAAGGGAGACGCTTTAGGGGCTACAACACTGGGTGTTGGCTTAAAGTGTGTGGGGCACAACCACACCAAAATCTAGCAACGAGTGGTACACTGCTGCTGCCTGCCACAGGCCTGCTCCCGGGCTAGCCACTCTGCTCCAGGCAAGTCAGCCAGGGAGTGGGGCAGGAGAGCCATGGACTGTGGCCAGAGGGTGACCCCAGTGGCTGGCTGGGCCACAGGCCCTGGATCCCACCCTGTTCCCCCAGCACCACTGGGCTGTGGGTCCTAGACTCCCATGCAGCGCCCACTATGCTGCATGCCCTGGGCACCCCTCAGCCCAGGATCTTGCCCCCAACACTGGTCAGGCTGGGCTGCCCTGCCCCCAGGTAGGTTTCCACAAGGGAGCCACAAGAATGGGCAGCCATGAGCCCCTGGGGTCTATATCCTACCTTCCTGCCAGGATCCCAGCAAGGAGATGCCAGCAGAGCTGAGTTGGGGGCTCTCCGCTTCCCACACTGCCCCTCTTAGGTTAGTGGTCATACTCTTTGTGAGGATGCGCAGTAGCAGCCCGAGCAGGGCAGTGTGGGCATATACCACTGCAGTGGCTATAAGTCAACCTGATATAGTCAACTTACCCTGACTGATGAAACATTATTTACTCCTTCATATCACACAAGAACCAGGGGTCACCCAATGAAATTCTTAGACAGCAGATTTAAAACAAACAAATGGAAGTATTTCTTCACACAAGGCATGATCAACTTGTGGAACTCATTACCAAAGGATGTTTTAGAAACCAAAATTATAACAAGGGTAGAAAAAATTAGATAAATTCATAAAGGACAGGCTTAGGATGGGCAGGATGTAACACCATGTTCTCAGTGCCTCTTGCCTCTGTTTACCAGAAGCTAGGAGTGGAGAAGCAAGGATGGATCATTTGATGATTTCCTGTTCTGTTCTTTCCCTTTTTAAGTCCCTTAAGTTTAAACATAAGCTTGGAGCAAGTGATCACAACTTAGCTTAAAACCTCCAGTAAATCTCATGGAGAAGGCACAGTCTGTGAATGGCTCTATCTGTTAATGAATCTGTGGTGACAGTAAGTGTGGACAAACATCCTGCCTTGCTTTATTGCTTCAGGACATGTGTAGCTGGAGAGGTGTATATTTGTTAAAATTTTTCTTCACAGAAGCTAAAATTTCCATCCCCCACCCCAAAAATCCCCAGAACTTCAAGAGGTGGGGTGTTGGAATTATAGTAGAGGGGTTAGAGATGAGGGGGTAGGAGGACAAAGAGAAAAAGGTGTTGGAGAGATTGTGAGTAGGAGTCAGACACTGGTGGAATCTGTTGATACAGGGATCTCTGGGAGGGATTTAGGGCTGATGTCTGTAGGAAGAGTATAGAAGGAAAGTAGGGACAAGGAGGGCGAATAAAGAAAGAAGATGGCAGAGGAATGATTTGGTGGAGGGAGAAAGACTGGCCGAAAACAGGTAATAGATGTTGAATGGAGTTTGAAGAAATTGGGAATGAGAAGGGTAGCAGAGCTCTTACTCCTGTACTTGATTTCAGGTGGTATCACTCCCTTTTCCTTGGGTTGGCACAGCAACTCTCCGTCCTTAGCCAATGCAATGAGAGTTCCTTTCCCAGCATCATCCTTAGCAGCTGGAAGAGAAGAAAACGCACTAACAAATGAGATGAACACTCCCGAAGAAAACACTCCTTTGTAAGGGGGAAAGGAAGGTAGAGCTACCGAGAGGAAAGAACAGACTACTGCGAATGGATAAAGACAAAAGATTCCTGAATTGTAATTTTGGCATTCACTATGATGGGGGAGGGGTCATTCATGAGTCATGCGTCTGAATCCTTTATGGTCGAATAATGACAATTTATTTGCAAATAATTGATTTGATGGTTCAGGAGGGGGAAAAAAAATCATTCAACCAATTATTCCAGATCTTTAGTATTGCTGGACCAGCTTTTCAGCATGGCATGAGCTTAGCTAGAGCACTATTAGCCAGGTCTCCAAGACCAGCAGAGAATGGGAGGTTGATCAGGATTATTGCTACTAAAGCTAAATGTGAGAAACAGCCATTGCCACAGACTGGGATATAAAAGCTTTACGTGGCATTTTTTATTTGCCTTATGCTGTGTCTTTGTAAAGGGAAGGAAAAGAACACGAAATTAGGTTATTTGTGGATGCATAAAGTTAAACAACAGAAAAATCTCTCAGTGGAAGTTGCTGCTGTTTTCTTCTCATTTGTTTTTTGACCACTGGATACATTATTCTCCAGCATCTTCATAAAACGAAGAATAAAACATGACATAACTAAGATGTACAGTGTGCTTTTCAGCCAAACCACAGGACTATCAAAACATTACCATCATTTTTCTCATTTTTATTTGAAAACATAAAGAGTTAAGTGCAGCAGTTTACTACTCTATTTTGCCCCCCTTCTTGAATAAGAACTGAAGAAAGACTGAGGCAGTTCATTTAATAGTTGGCTGGGAAAATATAGTGATCTGTGAAATCATTAATTGAGACAAAGAGCAGAGACTGTTCAGGCTGTGAAAGAGGCACGCTCAGAAAATGAGATTAAATAACAAATGAAACCCGAAGGCTCAGATTCACTACAAAGGTAATTTTTTATATAATTTAGGTGGTGGATTTTTTAGGGGAAGAAAGTGGAATGGAGGAGGCCTAGTTGTAATGGCTCTATTATAACTCCCGTCTGCTGATTTTGGGGCTATTGTAAACTTTTATGAATGAATCTTCACCACACCCCTGTGCTGTAGGTAGCTTTTCCTATCCACATTTTAATATGGGGAAAGTGAGGCACAGAATGATTAACTACCTACTTTTGGAAGTACGGTCTCCAAAGGTTGGCCTCATAAGCGATATTTAGGCACCAAAATACCTGCTTTAGAAAGAAGGTGAAGAGATGGCAGAAGATTTCTAAAATGGGTGGTTATTTAGATGCCCTAACAGCTTAATTAGATGCCTAATTCTAGAAGCCTCATTTATAAATTTGAGGTCAATCTCCTACAGCAAGAAAGAGACCATAGAGAAACTATTCCACAATCCTTCAGATTGGTTAAAAAACAAATTTGAGTCTCAGATTAAATTTGGCATTGCTTAATTTCTTACCATTACATCTCTTCCTACTCTTCTGAACAACCGGGAGCTATTCCTCCTTCTCCTGGGTGTTTCTCCTGTCTGAATGTTTACGGACTATTATATTCACATTAGTCACAGTTTGTCCTGCCAATATACAGTTAGTTCTTTTAATCTTTTCTTTCTTAGAAAACAGTCTCCAAGGCCCTAAATCACAGTCATAGCTCTTATTCAGATTCATTTACACTTTTCTGGTATTGAGGACCAGAACTGTACAACGTCTATATCCTACCTTCTCAAGTTGGAGAATTGTATCATTGGACAACAAAGATTTTGCTTTCTGAATACTTTTGGGTGTATCTTATGTATTTTTGGCTGCTGATTACGAAAATCACCATGAAATTTCCCTGTCACGTACCGTTTTTTTGAAATCACCTATATTTGTTATTTCAGTTCATAATTTAAGTCTGTTAAAATGTTGCCCACAAAGTAAGCTGAAAAGTTTTCTATTTTGTGTCCAGGCATGCCTGGGCATGCAGTGACACTGCAGCTAGTGCAGGCTACACAACATGCAGTGGGAATGCTCAGGCTTAGGCAGGGTGGATGCTGGCAGGACAGGTTTTAGAAAGGTTATAAAAGCATTTCGCACACGCCGTTCTATGCATTGCGTTTATATCAGTTTGCATTCATGTGATGCGCATACTCTATGCGCATAGCATATTGTGTGTACTCACAATAATAAAGCAATCGTATTTTCAGGAGGATTCGTGATAGCAAAATGTCTCGCCAATGTCGCAACAGCTGTGATACATTCTGACATTTATGGCGAATATACGCTTAAACCTCAAAGATGGAGCATGACTGCATGTATTAAGAAAGCATATGAGCTCTACTTTGGCTGTAAAATTGGTGATCAGGACAAAGCCTGGGCTCCTCCCATTTGTTGCGCAACATGCGCTATTGATCTTAGAGCTTGGCTTAGAGGTACTTGGAAGTCAATGCCATTTGCTGTCCCAATGATATGGCAAAAGCAGAAGGATCATGTGACAGACTGTTACTTCAGTCTGATCAATGTGTCTGGGTTCTCTGCTAAAAACAAGAAATCTATTGAATACCCCAATCTCCCTTCAGCCATGAGACTTTTGCCTCATGACGACAGCCTTCCAGTACCGAAGCCACCAGATACATGGAACCTAGAGGAAGCAGACGAAGATGCCATGATGCACAAGCCAGCAATGGAAAATGACACTGATCCAGATTTTGAACCACTTACGTCGAGTGAGCCTCATCTGATAACTTGACCTGAGGTAAATGTCCTGGTCAGGGACTTGGCTTTGTCAAAGGCAAAAGCAGAATTACTGGGTTCAAGACTGCAGGAATGGGGTCTGCTGTCACCAGGCACGAAAATTTCTGTCTTTTGCAGCCGCCAAGAAGATTTGACACAATTCTTTTGTCAGGTTGATAATCTGTGTTTCTGCACTGACATTGATGGGCTGTTCACTGCTTTGGGTTGCCAGCAAGATCTACAACACTGGCATCTTTTTATTGATTCATCAGTATTAAGCCTGAAAGCTGTGTTGTTACACAATGGCAATGTCCACCCTTCAATACCAATCGGCTATGTAGTACACATGAAAGAAACCTACGGAAGTATGGAAGTTTTGTTGAAACACATACAGTATAGCAACTACAGCTGGAACATCTGTGGTGATCTGAAAGTAGTTGCACTGCTACTAGGAATGCAGCTCAGATACACCAAGTACTGTTGTTTCATTTGTGAATGGGAGAGCCATTCTAAAGAGTCTCATTACATTAAAAAGGATTGGCCAGTCCATAAGCAGTTGGTTCCAGGGCAGAAAAGTGTGGCACATAAACCACTTGTAGACCCGACAAAGATATTTTTGCCTCCTCTTCACATAAAATTTGGACTGAAGAAAAATTTTGTGAAAGCAATGAACAAGGAAGGTGAAGGATTTTGATATTTGAGACAGATGTTTCGCAGAATAACTGATGTCAAGATTAAGGAAGGCATTTTTGTTGGTCCACAAACCAAACAGGTCATCAATGATAGGCAGTTGGAAGAGCTTCTAGTAGGGCCAGAGAAAATCATGTGGAAGGCATTCAAGGATGTTATTGAAAATTTTCTTGGCAACTACGGAGCACCAAACTGCGATCAGCTGGTTGAAAACATGCTTCAGGCATACAAAACCATGAAGTGCAACATGTCACTAAAGATTCATTTTCTGCATTCGCATTTAGACTTCTTCCCTGTAAATCTTGGTGCAGTCAGTGACAAGCATGGTGAAAGGTTTCACCAGGACATTGAGATCACGGAAAAACGGTATCAGGGCAACTGGAATCCATCAGTGCTGGCCGATTATTGTTGGATACTTAAACGAGAAGTCTCAGACACTGAGTACAAATGAAAATCATCAACAAAACATTTTTAGCTCAGTTGAACTATTGCAAAGCGTAAGCACTATTATGCGATTAAGCGCATTACATTCAATAAATGTCAATTTCTTGTTTCTCCAAATTCCTACGTGATACAAGTAGTCTGAAATTTTATTTGTGTTCAGCTTCAAGCAGTCTAGCATGATCCAAAAAAATTTCTGAGGAAGCAACACTTTTTCAAAAAAATTTGTTGTCCAGTGATAGGTATGGGACTAGACTGGTAAGCTATGGTGGAGATCCAGCAAAGAAGATGCCAACATCAAACACTTAGATAGTTCCACTGAAGTCATGGGGCTACTGAAGTGCTTGAAGTGAAGTACATGTTGAAGTGCTTTCTGGACTGTGGTCTTATAGCCCTTGAGACCCATAGTTTGAAGTCTCTGTCTGGCTGTTAAATATAGTCTAGTGTGTTTACATTCTTACTGATGTCACCCAAACAATGCTAAAGAAGGCACATCGTTACTGAAGATCAGTTTTGGATTGACTGATAATCTTTGATTTAAGGCTCTTTCAAGCATAAATGCAGATGAAACTGTTACTTTGTATAACACGATACCCTATGTTTTTAGTATTGTTCTCTGGTATATCTAAAGGATGGCTCTGTTAGTCTTAGACTGTGTATTCGAGGCAGAAATGAAAGAAAAGGAAAAGGAAATGTACGTGGCATGAAGTGATGAGCTTGAAAGGACATCGTCTCCTTATGTGGGTATTTTCATCCTTAGGGCAGTCAGTCATTTATCATAACCCGTGTCATTAGTATCACTTACAGGTTAAGCGGAATTTACTGACCATGAGAGGTGGCTCGGAGTGGCTATAATGAACCAAGTTACAATAGATCTGATCAAATATGGTTTTGATGCAGTTGATTGGCTGACCCTATTGTTCAGACTGACCCCGAACTAAAAGTGTTACTTCTGCAGAAGGTGCTTGACGGCTGAAGGTCTGAGTGGAGAAATAGAAAACAGTATTCTTCACCAAGGAAATTGCTTTCAAGATGTTGACAGAGATAAAGAGAGACCTATAGCACAATAAGCCTATTACAAACAGTGCAATGACAGGGTCATTCTGTTTCAGCAGTAGTAGCACCTTGCACTTATACAGTCCCTGTCGTCTAATGGGTGGAAAGCACTTAGGAAATGATGCTTAGAAAGAGCTATAGTGCATTCTGTATGCATCAGAGTAGATGGGGTTAAAATATTCCACAGAAATAAGCAAAGACATGTCAGTGAAGCATAATTGTGCAGCTGTGTATCTTTTTAAAAGGTGCTGTGCTTTGAAATTTGAAATTTTAGGGGTGGAATGTTAGCACAGAAATTAATTTTTAGACATCAGTGCTATCTTGTTAGAATAATTGCTTATTATCTGCTTCCCTGGGGTTTTAAGTTCTTGGAAAGGAATATTTGCATCTCAGCTCTTGCTTAAAGACAGGAAAAATCTTTCTGAGGCCCTATTCCAGTTATCTGATGTTAAAACAATTAAACAGCAAGAAGAATTTAAAAACAAATTCTGAGAAGTCAGTTAGACCTGACCCAATATGCCTCTTGTGAGAAGCATCAAACTTCCATTAATATTTTTCTAGTACCAGGCATGGCTGGTATCTAGTTTGTTATGTGATCTGCCATTGCAGCAGACTTTTCCACATCCATCTTGGTTGGGGCCTATATGTAACTCCAAATTGTCCCAAATCACTAAGATGTGCTAATTCACTTCCATAAAAGACAGATTAGCACTTGGACACTGTGGAGACTGATACTAGAGAAAAACCTATGACAGGCAGAGAGCACTAAATATTGTCATTAATGAAATGGGGTTACCAATGCACAGTTGTTACCTTGGCCTTTCAGTGCTGCAGAACCAAGTTTTTAATAGAATCATAGGGTTGGAAGGAACCTCATGAAATCATTTAGTCCAACCCCCTGCTAAAAGCAGGACCACTCCCAATAAATCATTCCAGCCAGGGTTTTGTCTAACCAGGCCATAAATGTTTCCAGAGATGGAGATTCCACTACTTCCCTAGGTAACCCATTCCAATGCTTCACCACTCTCCTAGTGAGAAAGTTTTTCCTAATATCCAACCTCAATCTCCCCAAGTGCCATTGCCCCTTGTTCTGTCCTCTGTTAATACTGAGAAGAGCCTAGCTCCTTTCTCTTTGGAGCACCCCTTCAAGTAGTTGAAGGTTGCTATCAAAATCCCCCCTCAGTCTTCTCTTCTGCAGACTAAAGAAGCCTAGTTCCTTCACTCTCTTCTTGTAAATCATGTGCTCCAACCCCCTAATCATTTTTGTTGCTCTCTGCTGGACTCCTTCGAATTTGTCAACATCCTTTCTGTAGTGCAGTTCCAAAGGGGCAACTGTGTTAGTCTAGTTCAGTAAAACAAACAAGTTGTCCTGTAGCACTTAAAAACTAACAAATTTATCTATTGCATGAGCTTTCATCGGAGAAAATGCTGCTTTGTCAGATGCTTTGATGAAGTGGGATTTTCTCCCATGAAAGTTCATGCAATAAATAAATTTGTTAGTCTTTAAGTGCTGCAGGACTCCTTGTTTGTTTCTTTCTGTAGTATAGAGCTCAAAATTGGACACAGTATTCCAGATGTGACCTCACCAGTGCCAAATAGAGGGGGATAATCACATCTCTTGGTCTGCTGGTAGCTCTCTTACTGATGCAGCCTAATATGCCACTGGTCTTATTGGCAATGAGAGCACATTTCCCATCCACCATAGCCCCCACATCCTTTTCTACAGTACTGCTACTTAGCTGATCAGTCTCCAGCCTATGGGATTTTTCCACCCTAAGTGCAGGACTTTGCATGTATCCTTGTTGAACCTCATGAGATTTCATTTGGCCCAATGCTCCAAATTGTCTAGGTCTCCCTGACTCTTATCCCTGCCCTCCAGCGTGTCCACCATTCCCCCCAGCTTGGTGTCATTCATGAATTTACTGAGCGTACAATTTATCCCATCATTCAGATCATTAATGAAGATGTTGAACAGAACCAGTCCCAGGACTCACCGCTGGGGCACTCCAGTAGTTACTGGTTGCCAACTAGACATTGAGCCGTTGATCCCTACCCACCAAGCCTGATGCTGTAGCCAGCTTTCAATTCCTCTTATGGTCCATTCATCCAAATGATCCTTTCTTAACTTGTCGACAAGAATGTTGTGGGAAACTATATCAAAAGCTTTGCTAAAGTTGAGGTATATCACATTAACAGCTATTCTGACATCCACATATCCCATCATCTCATCATAGAAGGCAACCAGGTTGGTCAGGCACGCTTTGTTCTTGGGGAATCCATGCTCACTGTTTCTGATCACTCTATTTTCCTCCAAGTGTTTCAGGATGGATTATTTGAGGATCTGCTCTATGATTTTTCCAGGGATTGAGGTAAGGCTGACTGGTCTGTAGGTTCCTGGGGTTCTCCTTTTTCCCTTTCTTGAAGATAGGCACTATATTTGCCTTTCTCCAATCATCCAAGACCGCCCCATTTGCTGTGAGTTTTCAAAGATAATGGCTAGCAGCTCTGTAATCGCTTTGGCCAACTCCCACAGAACCCTCGGATGCAGTTCATCCAGCCCCGTAGACTTGTGCACATCTAATTTCTTTAAGTAGTCCCTAACCTGACCTTCCATCACCAAAGTCCTCTCTCTTTCTCTCCATTCTGTGTTACCCAGTTTAGTACCCTGGAAGCTGATCCTGCCTGTGAAGATTGAGGTAAAAAAAGCATTGAGTAATTCAGCCTCTTCTGCACCATCCACCACAAGGATATCTGCCCCAGGAGCCTACACCATCCCTGATTCTCTACTAATATACTTGAAGAACCCCTTCCTCTTATCCTTCACATCCCTTGCTAGCTGCAAATGCAATTGCTCTTTGGCTTTTCTGATGTTACCCCCTGTAGGCTCGAGCAATATCTTTATACCTCTCCCTAGTTATCTGTCCAAGCTGCGACTTCTTGGAAGCTTCCCTTTTGTGTTTCAGCTCACTGTAGAGGTCTCTGCTAAGCCATGCTGGGCACCTTCCATATTTGCTGTTCTTTCTGCACATTGAAATGGTACCTTCCTGTGACGTTAGTAGAGTTTCTTTAAAATACAGCCATCTCTCTTGGATGCCTCTTCCCTGTAGATTAGCCTCCCATGGGATCCTGCCCATCAGTTCCCTGAGGGAGCCAAAATCTGCTTTTCTGAAGTTCATGGTCTGTGTTCTGCTTCTTTCCTTTCATCCTTGGAGCAGGATCCTGAACACTACCATCTCATGATCACTGCTGCCCCAGTTGCCATTCACTTCTACTTTCCTGATCAATTCTTCTCTGTTTCTGAGCAGCAGGTCAAGAGGTGCAAGGCCCCTAGTTGTATCCTCCAGCCTTTGTATAAGGAAGTTGTCCTCAATGCTCTCCAAAAACTTCCTCGATTGTCTGTGTGCAGCTGTATTGCCCTCCCAGCAGATGTCAGAGTAATTGAAGTCCCCCATGAGAACCGAGGCCCGTGATCTGGAAACTTCTGCTAGTTGTCCACAGAATGCTTCATTCGCCTCCTCTATCTGGTCTGGCGGTCTACAGCAGACACTCACCACAACATCACCCGTGTTGCACCCTCCTCTAAACTTAACCCAGAGACTTTCAACAGGCTTGTCTCCATTTTCATGTTGGAGCTCGGAGCATTCGTAAAGCTCTTTTACATATAGTGCTATTCCTCCATCTCTTCTTCCCTACATGTCCTTCCTGAACAATTTATACCCATCCATGGCAGTGCTCCAGTCATGCAAGCTATCCCACCATGTCTCTGTTACTCCAGTTACATTATAGTTCCTTGTCTGTGCCAGTGCTACCAATTCTTCCTGCTTGTTTCCCAGGCTCCTTGCATTTGTGTACAGGCCCCTAAGATACCAGGCTGATTGTCCTACTTTCTTTCCCCTGCTGATTGTCTCTCCTGTTGCATCTTCCTTCTTACATTTTCTTCCCCATGTCCTCCTTAATCATTCATCTCAAGTATTAGGGCTTCATTAGGACACTGATTTGATTTCGCCCCCCCCCCCCAAGTTCTGACTAGACTGTCTTGTATCCCTGCTGTTACAGCCCCAGCACCCCCCAAGTTCTGTCCTTTCCCCCGGGTCTCCCTCATTGCAACTTACCTGTGGGCTTTGGTTACCTTCCCCCTTCAAAGCTAGTTTAAACCCCTCCTCACTAGGTTAGTAGGTTATTGTGTTTTAATAATGTGCCTGAGATTTTTGGACAACCCAAAGCTATGATGGGACAAATTTTCAAAAGTGTTTGACAGCTGGCAACCTATTCTGGTGCTTATGTGGGAGCTGAGCTCTTTGAAAATCTAGTCCCATGTAATCCTCAAGGGCAGTGTCAGCTCAACAGAAACCCAGGAATAGAGCTGCAGATAAGGCCTAAAATACATTAAGATTCAGATACATTACTGCAGTTGCTATAGATAGAAGAACCTAGGTTGATCTGGCTAGGATAATATTGCAGTCCCTTGCTTCTATAGCAACAATATAATTTATGATGCTGAAATAGTAAAAGCCAGTCAGTAAAACAAAAGACTAGTTCTACTGGAGAGTTCAGAGGATTCAAGCTTTCATCTGATGCTTAGTGTTGCCACTGTTTCAACCAGTGTCCCTCATTCAAAGAAGTTGGAGGAAGGGAATGAATGTTTGGAATGTATTGTTATAGTAGCAGACGGAGACTACAACCAAGATTTGGGCCGTCTTCTGTTAGGCATTGCCCAAACACAGAAAAAGAGAGTCCTTGGAAATTCTAGTCCTGAGGAAATTCCAATCTAAACAGAAAAGACAGAGTAGGAGGAAGGAACATTGTTATCTCCAAGTATTATTACAGATGGGGAACTTCAGGGCAAGTCACTTATTCTTCATGGGCTAAGTCACACACAGGAAGCCTGAAAGTCCACATCTAATGCATAAACTATGAGAACAGTCTGCTTCCTCCCTGAATTTGCTGTGGCACATACCACTCTTATTCTTGAACTGTGAGTGCTTTGGGGCATAAATCCTGTCTAATTCTATTTGTACTGCACAATGGGGTCCAGTCTTCATTGGAGCCTTTGGGTGCTACTATAAAATAAATGCTAAATAATGAGTGTTAGCATTTAATGGATAAACAGCTGGCCACAGAGTGTGGAAAACAGTAAAGTTTTCTCTTTTTGTAGTTAAGGGTAAACATGGTTATAAACTATGCTGATATAAAACAACCACAAACTGGGGCTGTATTTCAAATTATTTGTATCACAATTTTGTTCCATTCACAGTTATTTACTATATGTAAATAAGCTCCATGGTTAGGAGAAATGTTGCCCTATAATTTAGTTATTTAAGCATTAAGAAGAAGAGGAAAAAAATCAACCAAGCCCCTGAACTGCAGCCAGTAAGAAAAGATTATGGATAATATCAAAGATTTTTTTTATTTGGTTATAGGATTAGATTTACTTGAAACCAATACGCTGAGATTTGCTTTCTTCCTCCGGCAACCTGCATTGCTCTGTAAATGTGTAATTACTATTTTCATTAAATATTGTGCTGTGATATGAATTATTTAAAGCTGAAAGATTCAGTGTGATGTCTAAATTGAGGAGAGGTTCTAACCAGTTGAACAAGGGATCTTGTCAGAGTTAGGATACAACCCCCAATGAGAGCTATAATATCTCTAGATACAAGCTGTTTCTAAGATGGTACTTGGTCCTGCCAGGAGTGGAGGGGACTGGACCTCTCAATGACCTCTCATGGTCCCTTCTAGTTTCTATGGTTCTAAGCAGTTCAAAGGGAAGGACTCAACCCATTTGGGGTGGATTGAGAAGAGCAGTCACATGCAGCAGTGTCCTGTGGCGAAGCTACAGAGACTGCAGACATCTGTCCAGACCTCATAGCAAAGTCCCTGGGAACCTTCTGACCATGGAGGCAGAGGGCAAAGGCTTCCCACTGCCAGCCAAAGGGACCCCAGAGGAGGCCCCAGCCGGGATCCCCAGCTAGGGTGCAGCAATGATGGCAGGACCACCACAGAGGATAAGAGGCATGCATCAGGGCACCAGATTCTCAGCTACAGAAGAGGTTTATTGTTTTAAAGGGCCCTGGGTCAGAACCCAGTGGAGTAGAGTGGGTCTGATTTTTCCTGCCCACCCTGGTCCCTGATCTAGCTGTTAGGCGAGGCAGCCTAGAGCTGTCATCACTGAATGACACTTTTTGAATTGTTGGCGCTAGGCAAGTTGGCTTTGAACCCTCCCCTTAGGGCGAAGCTGTCTGAACTGTTCCCACCTGGCAAGGTAACATAGAGTTTTGTCAGTGGGAGTCACTTCTCTGCACTATAGCCACCCGGTGAGACAAACTGAGACGACTGCTGTTAGGCAGTATTGCTGGTGATGAGCAGGCCACCACACAGATCTACACTTCTGACACTCAGGTAGAAGAGATGGCAGAACAAAAACATCTTGGAAAACTAATTGAGGTTCACATGCATAAACTATGTAAGTCTATAGTCAGAAGCTTGAGTTGAAGTAGCTCTGTGCTCCCTATGTTTGTAGAAGGTGGAAAGAATGTTTGTAGAGAGCTTCATTTACACATGTTACATATCCACTGGTTCTCCTCCTTCTAGCTTTAGTCCCACCTATATGGGGTCAGCCTGTTTCAGTCTGTCTTCTTCATTCAAGTCTCTTGAAGGAATTCTTTGGACACTCCAAGTTAATCAAATCCTACTACATAACATCTTTCCAGCTAGTTTTAGTTTTTACAATGTTTCTCTTACCTTTCACTTGTAAATTAGCACCTTGTTTCCTGTATATTCTCCCAAGATTTTTTTTTTTTTTAAACATACCCAAACCATGTAAGTCTGATTCCCTTGGCTTTTCTAACATTTGTTCCACTTTTATACTTAATGTAATTTGTGTGTTCCAAACAGTTCTTCCTTGTAATGCCAGCCATCTGTCTTAACATCTTCATTTCCACTAAATGAAAGAACTATTCCTGTCCCTTCTTCAGTGCCCAGCATTACAGAGCCGTACCAAAGTGCAAACCTAATTACTGGCTTCTAGATCTCTTTCATATCTCTCCATTGAGTCCTTGCCTTTCCTGTTCTGCTTATAAATTCATTGAAGCGTTTACCATCATACTATCAACACTAAGTACTTGAACTTCTGAATTTTTTGATAGTGGCCTAATGGAAGAGGTAGCAAGATAAGAATGGAAGGCAGACTTGGTGTATGACTATGTAAATAGCACCATTTTGGCATGAGGATAGAGCAAAGGTCAGGGAAGAAAAAAAAAAGATAACATCAGAGAAGAAGGCAGAACCTAAGTGTCTTTGAAACCAAGGGGAAGGAGTTAAAATTTCAGGTGGAAGAAAAATTAATGGATTGAAAGAAATCTGCTTGCTTTTTTCTGGTATTTGCTGGTAATGTAAAAAGTACCTTCCTCTTCAGGGGACTAGCTGAACACAGTACTGTTCCCTTGGAACTACAGCTTTAACCTCTGGGCAGCCCTGGTCTTTCAGAAGAATTATTGGTTTCAGAATGGGACTGATACAGGGAAAAAATACAGCATCCACTGAAGGCAGCCCAAGTCCATCTGACAGTAATTCTTTGAACGTGCTGCTTCATTTTTTTCATGGTGGTATGTTTCTCATCCTCTCTCTCTAGCAGAAGCTGCTATACTGCAAAGTGTCCTGCTTGTGTCTTGCTTCATTGGTGGAACACATGACAAGAGTCATGCCTGCATAAAGGCGTTTGTGAGGGGACCTAGTGGAGCTTTGTGTCAATAATATGAAGCTCCTTATTTGGTCACAGGATTTGTGGCAGGCGCTTCTTTGCCCAGGCGGCTAGTCAGGCTTAAGTCCCTGAGAAAAATGATTGACTTGGGAAAAAAAAAAAGTTCATGGCAGCATCATGGGTGAGTGTTTAGATATCATGGGATATACACAGATACCATATGTGCACAGCATACAGCTCCCCTGAACTGCTGTGATTTTTTTCCAATGGCAAGGAAGCAGAACCAGGTACCCCACCTGGTGGGGAGTTAACAGGTCAGTCCCATCCCACAGGGCACAAGGAAGTGGCAAGGCCTGTCTTATTCTAGTGCATGAGAAAGGGGGTGGTTTCTCACCATATACAGCCAGCCAGGACCACCTAGCTCAGCCCAGAGCAGGGGTTGGGGCCCAGGTTGCTCCATGCTCAGCTCGGCCCAGGCATACACTGCTGCTTCCTGTCCAGCCAGAGACGGGAATGGTTTTGACAATGCAGTGAGCAGGAACACCAGACTGGCCCCCTCACAGCTACTCCAGGCAGGCCCAGGGGAGACAGACCAGGAACTCAGCTGCCTGCCCCTCCTGGGAGAGGGAACTGGGGAGGTGACAGGGCCTTGCCCTGATGAGAGTCTTGGGATGGGGGATAGATCCTGGTCTCAGGTCTCCAACTGGTGGTGCAATGTCTCCATGGTGCCTCTCAGCAGCCATTGTCAGGTGGGCTGGGCCAGGCTGGGACTGTCCCCTCTCTGCAAGCTGGCTGGACAGGAAGCAGCAATAGTGGTCTGGGTGGCACTGAGCATGAAGTGAACCAGACCCCAGTCCCTGCCCCAGGCTGGGTAGAGTGGCATCAGCTGGGACCATATGGTGAGATGCTGTCCCCACCTTCTTCTGGCCACCATCTTCCCTCCAACTCCCAGAACAGGGTGGCCTACCACCTCGCTACTCCACTCTGACATGGGACTGGCCTGCTAAGTTCTCATAAGCCTCAGAGGGGAGGTAGATGTGGGGATGCGCGCTTCAGCCTTCTTCCTTTTGGAGAAATCACAGTATTGGGTTAATTTCATGGTTTTTGTGCAGTCTGCAAAAGTTTAGTTTTATGCTGGGCCATATACATGCTGCCTCTGCAATGCTTTTGCCACTGGGGAAAAAAAATCAAGTCCAGAAATTGTGCTTTCTTACAAGGGGCTGAATTTCAGAGCTCTAACTGGTAGCAGAAGCAAAAGTTTGTTAAAATACAATATCCAAAGGGGTAACCATGTTAGTCTAGTTTAGCAAAACAAGCAAGGAGTTTTGTGGTGGTTTGAAAGACTAACACATTTGAAATGTGATAAGGACATTTGTTAGTCTTTAGAAGTGCCATGAGACTCCTTGTATTTTAGCAAAATGAACAATAGTCGTTTTTGATGGAGACAACTCCATAGTCAAGCATCACAGTCAACTAACTGATCTATCCACCTTGTAAGTATGGGATTCCCTTCTTCTAGACTGGGTCAGCTCAGTGTTTCATTCTTTAGTGAGAAGAACCAAAGCTGCCTAAAGGAAACCATTTGCAGTGCCCCTGATCAGAAGTTTTGTTCGGCCTACAAAACCCAGGATCAAGTCTATATATCAGGGGTGGCCAAACTTATGGAACTCAAGAGCCACACAAGTTGATTATCAAACCTTTGAGAGCCACACTGAGGCATATAGCTGTATACTTTTACCTACTCCAAAATTACTGAGTTTTAATTCATTGCACACTTTAATTTTATCGTAAAAGAAGACAAATATTGATCCTACTAATGTCAGATTCTAATAATTACTTAAGGTTACCATGAAAATTAGGTCTATACAGTAAAAACTTAGCTGCTGCTCAATGTAAAAGACTGCAGGCTAGTGGTGAGTTTTTAAAAATCCCAACCATGCTGCACTTCTATCCACTGTCCCCAACCCCCTCCTGAACTCCTAGGCTGGGGCTGCTTTCCCAAATTGATTTGCTGATGTTCTTCCAGGAGCCACAATTTTTCATTCAAGAGCCACATGTGGCTCCTGAGCCACAGTTTGGCCACGCCTGCTATATATTCCTGAGCACCACCTACTGGCACTTCGACTATTAACTAACTAGTACTTACATATGTAAAGACATCTGTTCTCCGATGTGCTTCTGTGGCATTGTGAGGATTGACTGAACTCAGTTTGGTAAGTAAGCCTTTCAGATAATGCACTTAAAGGCCAGGGGCCATTGTAAGTTCTGTTTGCACTGTTGCAGGTGGTGCAGGAAAGGGAATTACAACAGTTATGGCAAAACTTGAGGTCTAGGGAAAGGTTGCATAGCTGTTAATTTACCAGCGTTTGTGTGGCATCCAAATAGGTGCTGAAATGCAGCCCATTCTGAGTTAGCTACTCTTGGGAGATGGGGGGGGGATTAATCCCCCCCTCATTCCTATTGTTTTTTCCAAATCACTGCTTTCTTTCCTCTGATCTAAGTGCCAGGGAAGTTATGGTGGACATCTGTTTTCTAAACCCAATGCGCTGAGCTCTTAATTGGCATTGGAAATAAATTGACTAGGATGAAGTCTGTCTGGGGCTTTTCTTATTGTGTTGTTGCTGGCTGTCATGATGAAGCCCTATGTAATGTACTTTAATGAATCAGCATCTCGCAGATGTGGAATAAATTAGTCTTGTGATAGAACTTCACCATGGAAGTAGCATAAACCTTGCTATATTACTCTAAGGCTTCTGGTAATTGCTGCTGATTGGTGTGGGGTTGGGGGGGAAAGCCATCTAGATGAGAAATGCAATTTGTTGCTGTGGCCACTAGCTCCCGGATTTATTATCTGTCTTCTTTCACCCTGGGTGTTGTAAAACACGCTGCAAATTCAGCAGCTTCAATGGATTATTTTTATTTTATGAGAATTTTTTTCAGAGTTCATTCTCCTTGCACGTTTACAAGGGCCAGCATCTGCGTCCTCACTGTGAACTTAGGAGGCAGCAGATGACTGCAACACTGTAGTTTATTTGGCAGTCCCCCCACCCCCCGAAACTGCCATTTAAACTGCCATCTACAGTGCCTTTGCCCCTGAGGGATCCCAGAGTTATTTACAAAGCGGAGAATGGCAGCTGTCAATGGAATGCAGTAGTACAGAATAGTTCCCCAGTCCTCCTTCAGCCGGACACATTAGTGCCACGCAGAGCTTTAAGACAGGAAAGGAAAGAATGTAACTGGGTTGAATGTAACTGAATGCAGTTAAATCTGCGGAGGTAAAATATTATGATGCAAGCTAAAATTTATCCAAGGAATTAACACAGCCAAGTCTGTCCCCTCCTTTTAAAAAATGTTTAGAAAGATGGAGCTAGGTTTTATGACTTGTCAAAAAGATATCATGTCTAAACATTGGCTCAGTGCTGAGTAATCTGAAGATGCGTTATTGGAGAAGGGTGGCCATCCCCTTAAGGGTAGTAAG
This sequence comes from Podocnemis expansa, assembly GCA_007922195.1. Taxonomy (NCBI): domain Eukaryota; kingdom Metazoa; phylum Chordata; order Testudines; family Podocnemididae; genus Podocnemis; species Podocnemis expansa. The sequence continues at coordinate 20,401,267 of ML682026.1, read as the reverse complement.
GTCTAATGGTCAGTCAACAGCTGTTTCAGGGTGCATTCTTTCATTCTTGGGACTTTTTTCAGTGCATGAAGATGTAGGGAAGATAGGGGTTGGCAGAGAAGATGGTTCTAAGGGAATAATTACAGTCTGGAGAAGCCCAGGCTATACTTTATTAAAGGGTCTAGGATTAGGAGGTGTGCACTGTGGGAGTCTATCCTTCTAGCCAACTGGGACGCAATCTGAGAAGATATATAGTATTTCCTTTCCCTCACAACAACACGGAGAAAAAAGAATAAACCAAGTGATAAGAGACTTCAGACTGGGGAAATGCATGGGGTATCAAGTTCTCCACTGCTGAAACCAAAGGATTAATCTTTACATTCTTTGGAGTTTTCCATTTTTGTAATTGGTATTGGCATGGAGAATAAATAGATATAGTCTGAAAGGTTTAAATTCCTGAGAGTAACATTTGGTACTAATTTGCTCTGGAATGATCATATAGGTGATGGTAAAGATAAATGCAAAAGAAGGATCAACCTGCTTAAAACTATTGCTGGCATTAATTAAGAAGCAGACACAAAAACATTGCTGATGGTATACAGAGCCTGAATTGGATCCGTTTTCAACTATGGTTGCCAAGCTTTTAGGTCAGCATCCAACTCAGTACTTCAAAATCAGATTTAATGCAAAAACAGGTATTATGAGTACTATGTGGTGAATTTATTACAACACCCGCATGCACAGTACAGATAGCTGATAGTGCCAGTTACGTTATGAATGAAATTATGGGATCTAACTTTCTGGGCCAACGTTAATGGTAATATATGTAAATTTGTATCTGAGAATCACTGGGAATTCATTAGGTAACCTATAGCATACAATGGTAGAACTCCACATGCCATTTGAGTTAAAATGTCGATGTAGGAGTGGAAAGACAAGGAAAAGCTAAATGAAGTCAAAACTTTTAATCATGGTAAAATTAGTTATGGATGGAAAGCCACGTTGATTTAAATTGATTTTTATAAACTTAAAGGTAAAAAGGAGATAATGAAGTGGACTATTCTATAGATGAAAACAGGGAGTTGTTTTTATCAAAGATGTATAGATGGGCTCAAAGAAAGAAACAAAATTGCACACCAAATTGGGACAGTATATTGAGCACCAAAATTAGGAATTAGTCCATCTAAAAGTACATCCAATCATGTAGCTGTCAGAAGAGCCAAACTAGTAGCAATAACACTAATATTAAACTGGATTTGGGACATGTACCCAGCAGTGGAGGTCATTTTTTCAAACTCAATATCAGGCCTTGTGGCAATAAAAAAGAACGTTTCTGGGTGCAGAAGTGATTTAACCAATGAAATTACATTTCTAATAACAGATTGTACAGATGGCTGTACGTGTAGCATTAGTTTAGATCCCAACACATATTGGGATAACAGAACGAAATGGCAGACAAAGCAGCTAAAAGTGCTGTAAGAAATGGAATAGAAATATCCTTGAGTAAAAGGGAATTCAAAAGCCTAATGCAGAAAAATTTAAAAGAGAAATGGTAAAAAAAAAAAACACCCCCCCCCCGGGGGGGGGGATCAGTGAAAAATACAGAAGATTTTTTGTGTTGTGCCCTAGAGTTAAGGATAGTGACATACTTCAGGGCTGGGTAAGAAAAAAAGAAGTGACTTTGTTGAGAGCACTAACTGGCCATCATGATTCAAACACAAATCTTTTTGAATAAATAAAAACAAAGGCTATGCATAGGCTGTAAGGTAGAAGAAACAATTTATCACCTTTTATGGGAACGTAAAGGTTTTAACAGTAAAAGAGAAAAGCATTTTGAGGATTTAAGTGGCTTAAGGTAACGAGTGATGTAATTTAGTAAAATATCAGGAAAAGGCGGTAATGTTAGTAAGGTATTGTTCTATACCTGAAAGTTACATGGCAGAATGAGAGACCATAATCACGTGGGGCAAAATGATAGTGGCTGGCAGCTATAGACAATCCAGTCAAGTGTGTTTTCCTGTGAGGGGGTGGAGAACCTCAGGGATAGGATCTTCCTAAAAGAAATGCGGTTGCAATGTGGGGGAGTCTTGCTGCAGTGAGCAGAAGATTGATAGCTGAGGCCACAATCTGAGTGGAAAGATCCCAAGTGGAGAGTTGGGGAGCCTTTAGTTCACATTGCCCTTCCCCCACTCCCCAAAAACTAAGGTCAGCTCTATTCCTGGTGGATCTATGCTGCTGGTGTTAATGACAATCCAAGACAGAGAGGGACTCAGCGTAGGTCTGGGAATTTTCTCTGATGCCCCAGGCTGATTAAAAAAAAAAAATTGAACCTGTGGCAGAGGGGAGAAGGACTACCTCTGTCCATTCATTTGGAATAAGGAAGCAGTCACCTGGCCAGAGTCTGGGTTGAAGAAGTGAGAAGTACCATTATGCTCCTGAAAGCATTACCTGTGTTGGCCTATGTAACGTCACATGGGTGTTCCCGGTATTCTGTTCAGAAGCCGCATGGGTTTTGGGAATGACCTTAAACACACTAGTAACGCCATCATTATAGAGAGCTTGCCTCTCTTGCTGGCTAGCTCCAGCTCCAGCCTGAATGCAGAACTGGAGACTGAAGGGCAGAACTGCATGCTGAGCCCATGGCTTTTATAGCACAACAGCACCCTTCCAACAATGGTGAGAACATCAGAGGGGGAGAGGTAATTACTGGCCTTATCACCCCAGGACTGGGAGTCGTTTTGGATGACAAAGTGCTCCATGCCCTAAGGCTGGCTTGGCCTTGTACATGTCTCCATTTCCCTTACAGATGATGCTGTTGGATTCTATATATGGGCCATGGCACTCAACTGCATTCTCTAAGGCCAAAGAGCGCTCCCAATATGTTTTGTTCTCAAGGAGTGGCAGGATCGAAACTGTATCTATAATGGTTATGAACTAGAGGAGTCATTTTTGGCAACCTTCTTGCAAAAGGAGGGGTTTTTATAATGTGGGGGGTTGGATCAGGCTCTTCTTTTTATGACAGTTTTCTTGGTGTGTTTATTTAGCGTGTGTGTGTGTGCACGTGTGTGTGAGTTAAGCAATAAATGACAACAGAGGTGCACATGAGCAATATCCAACAAACAGGTCAAGAAGAGTTGCTATGGGATTGTTTCTAGAGAGCAAGAAAGTAGCTTGCTCTCCTTGGCTCATTCTGTCCTTGACTTCTTTGCTGGTACTGTGAACACGGGGACAAATTGTGATGGTACTTTATGTGACGGGAACATCATCCCTTGGGAGCTGAACTAAGACCACTAACTGAACTGCATGTGAGGCCATCTTATCGTCCAATGTGCACTAAATAGTCTAAGCTCTTTTGAAAATCTGGCCCTAAATAAAGGGGATGAGCAACTGGAAATATGGCCCATAGTCTACTGGACAGCCAACAGATACTTATGGGCTTTGGACATCACTCATCTGGGTTAGATCCACGCAACAGTAAGAATCTAAAAGAGAATGGTAATGAGGCACAGAGCCTATCCACTGAGCCACAGTAACTGTTCTATCATGGGGCCAAATTTTCAAACCAGCCCCTCAGCATATTTTCAGGTGCATGGGACACATTTACACACCAAACTAAGGGGCAGATTTTCACAAATGTTCCACTACCAATGTAGAATTCAGAGCCAAAGGGCTCTGCACACAATTCACACCCAACATGCTGAGCAATTTTGAAAATCTGACCACTTACTGTGGTGCCTACATTGGAAGTGAGCTGTTTTGAAAATTCTGGGTCCACTTGTAATGCTGAAGGCTTCTATAAATTCTGGCCTTGCTTTCTTTTCAGCCAGAAAGGGCATTCTCTAGAGTTCTAGGGAATGGGCCTGTGACCCAAAGTGGACATGGCAAATAAACGAATGAATCAAACATTCATGACAACTAGCAAACTGGTTGACACTGAATCACACTAATTATCTCAATTAATGTGACTGCCTCTTGATCCAACACCAGCTTTTTGGCTTGTTCCCTGATCCCTGTTTAATGATGGATCACTGCTGTAGGTAATTTTTATATTTATGGCCCTGCTGTCATATTCTGTGGATCCATTAAATGTTATGTGCTGTAAAACTGTTTATTAATGATGACCCCATGCTACCTTGACTGCAGTGTACTACTGTAAATCATGTATTCAGTCTTCTATAGTTATGTGTTTTCCTTCCCCCACGCTGAGACAGGCCATGAACAGTGACTAGAGGCAGCTGTTCCCCTGTATCAGGTCACGGACTAACATAAAATGAAAGAAGCAGTGCTTGTGAAGGAGTGTTTGGGTAGGGGAGGAGGGGAAGGGGAGAATGCTGTGCTTGAGGGTTAAGATGGAAACTGCATTAGAAATACCAAGCCTTTCAAAAATGACCTGTACTTCTGGAGGGTGTCAATATCTGGTACCAAACATTAAAGGAGCCTGACTTTCAGAAACTCACTGTCTGAAAATCAAGCTCTTTTAAAGTATCTAAAGTTAGCTATCCAAAAATTGAGCTGTTCAAATTCACTAGTCACTTCTGAAAAATCTCAAGCCTGTATTCCAAGATTTCTTCTTATTTAGTTTGTGTTGAACACTCAACATAACTAGTAGTTGTTCTTCCTTTACATTGAACAGCTTCAAAAGTTCCAGTTAAAAAAGGCAGATTCTGGTGATAATTTAGAATTTGTGAGAACTTGTCTTTTAAGTTTTAGATTACAAAAAGTCTTTTCCAGTTTTGCAAAGCATTGTGTGCCTTTTGCCTTCTTTTTTCCTCCTCTCATTAGAAGTCACTTTTTTTTATGCACTTTTAAAATGTGTATTTCTCTGGAAAATCTGGGCTTTACAAATCCTATAGATTCTTGTTTGGAATTTATTCTGAATCTTACTGTGTGTTAACCAGGTGAATATGAATATGTGTGTATATAATATTTATTTAAAAGACGCAGCATCTCACATTTATACAATCCTAGCATCAAATAGAACTCAAACTTCAGTGGTTGTGAATTCTGTTCTAAATATACAGGTCGAGATTTTTGAATGGGACCAAAATACATCAGCAGGCTGAATTCCTAGCTCTGTTGAAATCAAGGGAAGTTTGTCACTAATACTTGTGGTATGCTGAGCAGAGTGTGGTCAGGTGTGGCCAGCAAGATGTGGTCTTATCAGTGTTGTTCTGTGTCTGGTGCTGATATCAGGTTGGCTGCATGTGTGAATGCATGCATGAATCTCCGAAGGCGTGTTCCCTCAGGATTACACCTGGTTCAGATCTCTAAGTGGGGGCTCTGTTAGTTCAGTGATCTAGAGCCTGGCTTGGCTCCTAAAAAGGAACTCATTTAGCCTGGTGGTCCTAAGCCGGGGTGTTCCTTTGGTGATGCTTTGGGTTACCTTTGGCTCAAATCTCTAGTGAGAACTCAGCTCAGAGATTTGGAGCCTAGGTGTACCCTGTGTGCAAGAGGTAAACTGAGGCAACATTCACAATTGAGGAAACCAACACAACCACAGATCTTTGTAGAAAAGAAGGTGCCAGGCTAGGATTTATTGCAATGTAGCAGTATGGCAAATAGTCTATATCAACAAATTTGTTGGCAGCATTGGTGCTTTCAATGCAGTGGAACAGCTCAACTGATGGCAGGAGTCACTGTCACCCCCCTTCGGCTGCACGAAGTTTGGACTCTGGGGACTCCTATTCTTATACCTTTCTCAGACCTACTGACTCAGCCCCCCTTCAAGATCCAAATTTACCTTGACTGGTCTACGTACCCCTTTTTTGATGCCACCCATCAAGTTGATAGGTCCATGCATCATTGGACATTTCCATCCATCAATGTGTCATGCTTTGACCAAAACCATACCTTTGCACAGGTCACTTATATAATACCCCTTATCTGTTTGGCATTATTCTTTGGCATTAGACTGACAGTTCCCACCTTTCTCAAGGTACTTTTCCATTTATCATACTTCTTATAGCAGTTTCACTTATTTCTTGTCAATGTCAATGAAAATGAACTTTCACAACCTGTTTCTTGTCAATACGTTCAGTTCAGGCCCACTGTATATTCTGTTCAGGCTGTGATGGAGCTCCTCAGAAATCACTCTGGGGACCCCTCTACTCATGGCTGATCAGAGCTCTGCTATGGTGGAGTCCTCTTCAGTCCAGCCGTGGCCCCATGCTCCCGTGTAGCTAGCTCCCAAAGCCAGCCTCAGATGGTCCAACCCCTGCTCCATCTGGGGCTCCCTTGGGGGTCCTCTCTCTAGGAGGGTCCTGGGAAGTCCCACTCAGAAGTGACTCTCAGCCAGTGTTGTAGTCAGAGAGCTTATTAGCAATCAGATTCACACAGCTAGGATGGTTGGCTATCAGATTAACCAGGGGGTATAGTAGTGAAACCCCAGGATGCCTTAATTCATGCCCTGGGGATCCTTCCCCTTAGATCCCTGTTCCCCACTCCTTCCTCCTCCCCTGCTCCTTTGTTCTCCTGCCTGGGCTACGGAGCACCACCCCTTGGTCTAAACCCAGCCACAACCTGTGTGACCATTGAGGGGGAGCGAGTCCCAGGTAAGGTCTGCCTAAAAGCCACTCCACCCTCTAGTAGTCCTTATTAATAATCACACACTTGGGGCCCATCACCAGAGTACAGGCACAGAAGAGAAGCGAAATTGGTATATCGCCCATGACGTCCCAAACTAGGCCAAGAGAAGTTCCCCACTCCACCACATTGGCCCACTGTTGGATTACTTTGTTAGGTCATCAGCCAGCACCTGGTCATTTCTACTAATATTTTCTGTATTAACCTTTTACTTTCTGCTACAATACTAATAAGATGATAATTTCCCCTGTGGATTTTAAAATCACTAGACTTTCACTCAGACATATATCTATGCCAATAATGCGTATTTTCTAGAAAGAAAGAAATCCAGTCTTGGTTTAAAGACTTGGAGTGATGGAGAATCCAATCGACCACTTGCTGATCCTGCTGCTAATTATCTATTTGGCAAAATGATTTTGACTTGTAGACTTTCAGGCCAGAAAAGACAATTGTGATCATCTAGTTTAATCTCCTGTGCTTTGCAGGCCATAAAACTTCACCCACCCATTCCTGTACAAGGCTCAGTCTTGGAGCCAGTTAGGTTCCCCCTCCCCCCCCCGCTCCCCTTGGAAGGGTGTTTTAAAATTTTACTCCTCTGACAGTTAGAAACTTTCATCTAATTTCAAGTGTAGACTTGCTGATAGCTAGTTCATATTCATTTGTTTTTGTGTCAATATTGGTGCTTATCTTCAATAACTTCCTTTCCTCCCTCCCTGGTATTTATCCCTCTGATGTATTTATAGAAAGTAGTCATATCTCCCCGCACTCTTCCTCTATTCTAGTGCAAATCTTTATCCTTCCCAACCTTATCTGGATGATCTAAATCTCTTGAATCATCACTCCTTTGACTGGAAATCAATCGAGTTCTTCAGCTGTTGTTCAGGTAATTCTTACATATTTTGTTGCAATGTTCCATTCTCACACTTCCCCTGACTTCTTGTCACATTTGAAAAATCCCAAGGCTTCCTTCTGGACTCCTTAACAAAATGGTTAGCTTTTTATTACACACAAGAAGAAAGATGAGATCTAAATGGCAGCCTTAATGTAGAAATTAAACTCCCTACGTTTGTTTCCAGATATATTTTCCAAGCAAAGGGAGGCCTAACATTCATTTCGATGGCACGGCTCTCTTTGTAATGTGATGACATTTGAAGACTGTGCCCAGTCTCTTCCAAAATTTGAGGGAACATTCTACTGATGACAGGGAGGAATCCTGCAGTGACAACTGGAGAATCAGAGCACTGGTAAAGCCTGACTGCTACCCAATGCCCATTTGGTACTGCAGACATAGCAGTGATGTCAGCAGGAACTCAAGCTATCGTCACTCACTCCCTCTAGTTTATTTGCATACTTTAGTCCCATTGATTGAAGTACGAGTAGCCTCCATGGAGAGCCTCATCTCCTGTGATTACTGCTGCTAGCTGGCAGATTCAAGAGGTCTGTGTAGTCTGGATGAAGTTCAGCAACGCATCCAAACCTTGGTGTGAGTATTCTCTGAGCCTTTTCTGTTACTTCAGTTTTTTTCGCCTTCTGTGCTCATGAGATGACACTCTGGCGGTGCACAGTTCTTAATCAAATACTGCTTTGGTTTTCTTTAAATGGGTGTTCTGCATGCATGACTAAAAGAACTGGTACTTGTTTTATGTATTTATTGTACATATCAACCCTGAGCCTAAATACGGTTAGATTCTTTTTTATAGTTTGCAACGTCAGTATAGTGACTCCCAATTTACACTGATGTAAATAAGAAACAGAATCAGGCCATATTACTTATAGTTGTGTGCACTGAATGCTTCACTTTTGCTCTGGTGCCTTTCACTTCAGTAGTTTGGGTTGCCTTGGACTTCTCTCCCTCGAGCATCTGTGTGGTAGTTCCACCTGACCTTTTGCTCATGTTCGCTGTCCTTTAGATTATTTTCTCACAATTCACTGTGTATCCTTGTAACTCCACATCAGTTAGTCTTTACCTGCCTTACAGCTCCAGGCATTTCTGCCACTGTAGTTTTGTGTAAATTTCACCAGTCCTTCTGCCTAGTTAACTAGGTCACCTGAGGGCTCAAGCCTCGACTGAAGCATTTCCTCGGTCTCTTGTATGCTTGCCTCATCTCATCAATATCTGAGCAATAAGAAAAAAGAATTTACCCTACACAGCACATGGCGAACTTGTGTGAGACAATCCTGTCACCCAACATTGGAGCATTCTACCTTGGATGCCGCTCAGGGTACCAAATATTACCGGGTACCAAATAGGGCACATTGTTCTAGAGGAAGACACTGGAACTTGGGTGTCTTGTTAATTACTGGATTCAAATGGCCTGGTTCTCTGTTACTGTGAACCAAAACACTTTTTGTATATTCTGAACAGTATCTTTAAAACTGCAGCAATTTTCTGATAATGTAAACTAGCAATTCTGATGTTGGGTTGTCTTAAGTATTTTCTTGTATTTGCATAGCTTTTCAGTAGAATATACCATGGCTCCAGTGGACTGCCTTTACAATCCCAGTCTGTGACTAGGGGACCTGATTCTGCTCTCTCTCACACTGATTGTAGCTCAAAACTAAGCCTCAGATGAGTTCAAATTGATGGGAGAGGAGAATCAGACACACACATCTTTATTTTGAAGTGGTTTGTGATCCTTTAGTTAAGATCAAGCCACCATCTTTGTTTTATTTCAAGGACAACGGAAGCTGAAGATTTCCCCATTGTGATTTATCAGCATAATGAAGGCCGGTCTGTTTTCTAGCACTGCCGAGATTGGCTTAATTCCTGCAAGATGCCTGGTTGAGAGAGAGGAAGATAGGGAGGAAAAAAATAAAAATCAACCCTGGCTTGTATGCTAACCAAGGTGAATGCTGGAGGATGTTAACCAACATAAGTTGTAACTGTGCAACCTGTCACCTCAGGGAAAAGTTCCTTGTCACACTTGCTTTTGCTCTACTTGATTCAAACACTGTGCACATCTTTCCAATATAGGAGAGACAGCTGCACTCAAAAGTAGGGACTTAGAGGAAGGAAAACACCAACAGCTGTGCCAAAGCAATTACTAGCCATTGATATTTCAATACTATGGGCCTAATTTTCAAATTTGGATGCCCAAATCTATGATTTGGGCTCCTTAGTTTAGTATCTAGGTACAAAACATAGGCATAGTGCACTTAAGTGCTGATGTGAGGTCCAAATACAGGGTTTGCATATATGGGGTAGGACCTGGGGTTTGAGAGTAAGGCTCAGATGAAGTGCCTGGTGACTAGACAGTAGAAGCCCTACTGTCCACAGGTAGTGGCCTAGGATGACGTTTCACAGCTGTTTGCTGACAGCAGAGGAAGGTTGACACTCGGGCACCTTGCTCTGTATTCCAGGTTCTGGGGGGAGCGTTTTCTAGTGGTTGCAGACTCTTTTGTCTCTAAGCCCCTCTGTCTGGTCATTCTGCCCTTGTCCCGTCCAGCCTGTCCATGTCCCAGTCCTAGCCTCCTCTCTCTGCTTCAGCTGCTCGGCCCCATCTCTCTTCTCCCCAGACTCCTTGACTTGATCCAGTCCTCTGTCCTGCTCCACCTCTGCTCCTGATCCCAGTCACCCATCTCGTTGTCTTAACTTCCCTTTTTCATATACACCCCTCAGCTGATCCTTATCTCTCTTCATTTTAATTAGGCTGGTTCCTCCTCTTGTTCCTCCATTCTGCATGAGTGTTGGCAGAAAAGGCAGAAGAGGAACAATATTTCTGCTCCCCCTTCTGCTGCCCAGCATAACAGTAGTCCCTGGCTTCTAGGAGCAGCAGTTGCCGGAAAAGGCCTGCATGGAGCATACTAGCACAGACAGAACTTCTGGAGAATTTAGCTGTGTAAGTCTTACAAGTCTCTACTGAGCATGTGCAAACTGAGATATTCAGGGGGTTATAACTTTGGCTGGATTTTCATGGCGATGGCAAAAGGCACATCCCTGCCAGTAAAATGAGCCCCCCCAGCAAATTTCCACAGTTTACCCTAAAGCATGGGGCTGCCAAGTGTCTCTCCAAAACCATTGTAAGAATGATTTAGCATGGGAAAAACAACATATTATCTCCTAGCCTCATTCTGAGGAACAGCTGAACCATTGCCACTGAAAATTACTCCCCCTTCCTCAATATTCAGCCTGTGACAAACAGCTGACATGGTTAATGTATAGGGAAATGATAAGTAACTGAAAATGTGGTTTTATAATGGGAAGTGCCATGCAACCTTAACTGCAGGCATTCTGATCTGCACTGCCTATAGTACACTGGATAAGTACATGTAATACTTCTGGTACTAGTATCTCTAAAAAGGTTGCTCTTTGCTCAATTATTGGTTAACTGTATAGTTAAAGTGTTAGCAGCCTGTGCTTTTGGCCAGGTTTGTTTCCCTGTGAGGGCTGTCAGAGCTGTAAGTGGCCCCGGCTCATTAGACATATTGATAGATAAATATGGTGCCAGTGTAGTCCTCATTACTGTAGTATGTGAGATCCTCGCAATCGTTAGTGTGTTTATCCTCACAACCCCCTGTGTGGTAGGGAAGTGTGCTTATTCCCATTTTACTTACTGGAAACTGAGGCACGAATTGATGAAATGATTTGCCCAAGGTCACATGGTTGTAGAAGAGGGAACTGTACCTGGATTGAGCACCCTACCTAGTTTGGTCTCATTGTCAGAGGCCATCTTGGATGCTGTGTGGGATACCAAATACCACAGGACATTTTGTTCCTTAGGAAGACATTGGAATCTGGAACCTTGCTAACAATTGGATTCAAATAGCCCAGTTCTTCATTACTGTGAAGCAAAGCGTTTTTTATATGATCAGGACAGTGCCTTCGAAATTGCAGCAATTCCCTGTGAAATATAAACTAACTTTTCTAATATACGTTCCTTGTACTTCTGTAGCTTTCCAGTAGAACAGACAATGGCTCCAACAGACAGCCTCCACATTCCCAGTCTGTGGCTAAGGGACCTGATTCTGCTCTCACTCATACTGATGTAAGTCAGAACTCAGCTTTGTGCATATGGCCACATTTAATTATAGGTAGCTGCAGACTGGAAGCTGGCAACTGGACTTGCCAGGTGTGCTGCTACTCCTGCTAGTAACTCACTGGGATTGGGGATGCTTTGCAGTAGTAGCAGTTGGCATGCATGAAAGGTGCCCTTTCTTGGGTTCATATAAGAGCACTGCATATATGAATACCTCTGTTGGAGTGATGGGGGTTAAACTAGCATTGCTCTGCATGCTGCTGAATACTAACTCTGTCTTGCACCCCAGATGAGCAATGGTGTGTACCCTTCGTGGTCCTTACAGGCTACAGCCACAGAGGCCCATTATTAAAAAGGCATGGAAAGAGTGTATTTGGCTCTCATAGGAAGAGAAAGTATTACCATTCTGAACCGGGGCTGAGATGCTTTGATGCCGTAGTGAAAAATAAGAACCCGGGACTGAGCCTAGAAATGAAACACAAATAGTAGGAGGTCCCTGCATGTCAGAGCAGTTTTCTATTAGTGGGTGAGGTCAAGTTTTCCTTTATGTATTTTTTGAGAAACAAGGATGGTAGGGGAGTAGAGGGGGCTGAAGATAAATCAACAACCTGTATCTGTTAGCCCTTTACCTTTTCAGGCTGTAGCCTCCAGCTCCATCAATTATTTCCTACACAGCTCTTGTCAGTGTCAACCTTAGCTTAAAAAAAATAAAGAGAGCGAACGAGAGAGAAACAAAACAAACTTAAAAAAAATCCCCTTGGACATAAGAATTATTGATGTGCTCACACTATTTCATCTTTTAGGCGGCTGTTATTTTGGATTTCTGTTTCGCAATTACAGAGTACAAAGAAATGTGCAGACTTAGGACTCCCCAAAGAAGTGTGCTTTTTCCCATTTGCCTCATAACACATACATCCGTTGCTCTCTGGGCCTTTATGACAGAGGACTCGTTTGCTCTATGATTTTGCTCTAATCCTTGCTGTTAATTGAAAGGAATGTCACCTGGATGGTAACCCCCTCCTCCCCGTGCCTGAAAAAGCACTTCCTATCTCTGCTGCCAGCACTGATAAGCCATCATCAGTGTGAATGAAAAATATCATGGAAGCGCTCTGATGGGTATGCCTAAACCTGATGGTACACCAGGAACACGTTTGAACTCCGTTATCTGCAGCTAGCAAAGCGAAGAGACTCTGTGGTTTGGGAATGGAGACTGCTGATGGCATACCTTGGAGGCCCTTGGGATGTATGCATGTGTTGGGAAAACACCCCACCCCTCTGATCCGAGCCCCAAGAGGGCTGTGGGAAACAGTGGTGATACAGCGTGCTCTTGTGAGCAATTCAAACGTTAAGGTATCTTGGAAAAACAAAAGTGCAGCAAAACACCTCCTAGAATTTTTGTTAATTAAAAAATAAAAATCCCAATACTTCTATTCAACTGACTAAAGAGCTCATGTTAACATTCCCCATTTAAAATACAGCATCAGCCTGCTTGTAGAATGAGCTTTGAAGTGCTGAGCTGACAAACCCCAGGGGAAAGCGTGTCTTTTATTAACAACTGCTGGTACACTTCAGGAACCTAATTCTAATGGTTAGCGAAAACCTTTCCAGCAAGAGTAAAAGGAATCATTGGATCAGGAAATCCACTGGACATGGCAGGACAAATTGATGCTATTTTATTGTCTTTTCCCATGCTCTGCTACCGGGATTCTAACTGGAGAGTTCAATTTAAATTCTCTTGGGGGAAAAAAAGCCCATTTGCCACCTTGGCTGATTGCCGATATGGCAGAGGCACTGTAAATGAGTTGCAATAAATCAAACTTGCAGATGTTGTAGATCAGCTGTAAAATTTTCAAAAGTGCTAAGGTGATTCAGGAGCTTATGTCCCACTGATTTTCACTGACACTTAGGTTCTTAAGCCCCAGATCCTCCAGTGCTAGTTTGGTTTTAAATACTACTGAGCCAGGCCTCCCAAGAGCACACTTGTCACACATCATGTGTGCCACCCCATGTCTGCCCAAATTGTGCTCCTCCCTCTGCTGAGGGCAGTGGGAACCTGGCCCCATTGTGCAGCAGTTAGGGCAGCCTAAGCCCCTACATCATTTTTGGGGGGTGAATTTAGGCATTATGCCAGGATGAAGTATTGCAACATATTTCCAGTGCCCCTTCAGTAACGGCAGTCACACAAGGTTTAAATTTTACCCTAGGCCAATATTTATATGAATTAGAATTAATGCTGTTTTCCGTTACATCTATGCAACTCTAATATGCAGTTGTAAATGAAGGGAGAATATAGCTGGAGTTATTTTAACTGTATTTATTAGTGCTGTCAAATGTTTAAAAAATGTAATCGCAGGCAGTTTTAATTGAACTGCTAAACAATAATAGAATCTCATTTATTTAAATATTTTTGATGTTTTCTACATTGTCAAATGTCTTGATTTCAGTTACAACACAGAATACAAAGTGACCAGGGCTCACTTTACATGTTTAATTTTATTACAAATATTTGCACTTTGAAAAGGATAAACAAAAGGAATAGTATTTTTCAAGTCACTTTGTACACATTCTGTAGTGTAATCTCTTCATTGTGAAAGTTCAACTTAGCATCGAAACGTGTCCTCTTGAATGATGGCTGAAGCATGAAGTGCCATACAAATATTTGTCACATCTGGCCCATAAATGCCTCGCCAACTACAACCATGCCATACAAATGCCTGTTCTTACTTTCAGGTGATGTAAATAAGAAGCTGGAAACATTATCTCCTGTAAATGTAAATAAATTTGTTTGTTTTAGTGATCAGCTAAACAAGAAATAAGACTGAGTGGACTTCTTGGGTTTAACCTTGTATATTGTTTTGTTTTTGAGGGCATCTATGTAATGAAAACAAACCTACATTTATGAATTGCACATTCACATTAAAACGGTTGTACTGAGCGCTTGTACAAGGTGAATTGAAAAGTACCTTTTTATTTCTTTTTTGCAGTGCAAATATTTGTAATATATAAAGTGAGCACTGTGCACTTTGTATTCTGCATTGCAATTAAAATCAATAGATTTGAAAATGTAGAAAAGCATCCAAAAATCTTTATAATAAATTTAAATTGGTACTCTATTATTGTTTAATAGTGCAATATAAAACTGCCATTTGCTGCGGTTAATTTTTTAAAATCATGTTCATTTGTTCTGAGTATTGATTGTTTATATAATGTGACAAGTGGGCCAAAATTTTCTCCTCTCTTAAAACAGCATTGGAATGTGTGGAATTATTTTTTAAGTTGATGGAGGACTGGAGGATCCTGACATGAGCCTGATTGCTGTGTTAGAGGCAGGGCTGGATTAAGATGGTGAAATTTTGACTCGAGTGAAGTCTCTGGGGAAAATGCTCATTGGTTCCAAAAAGGCCAGTTGTTCCACTATGTGCCTCTGTAGCTACTACTGAGGTAGTGAGGATGAATAGTCATACCTATATAGGTGTCCTTGGCCACCTGTGTGCTATCAGATACAGGATCAGGGCTTAAGTTGGACCTGAATTCAAACTGTACAAAGGATCTTCACTGCAAAATTGAAGGACGTGCAGCACTCCAGACTCCCTGTCTAAAGTTACCTCCATGTCAGACTCCTAAATACCATGGCAGCTGCCCTACCTTATGGGTATCCTTGGATCTCAGCCTTGTATGTTCTGATCCCAGGGCTTAAATTAATCGTAGAGCAGAGGTTCTCAAACTTCTCTCTTTTAGGATCCCTTTGAAGGATTTCAGGCTGTGACAACCCACTCAGAAAGGTATGCCATGTCACCCGTACTTCTGTACTGCTGCTGGGGGTGGTCTGCCTTCAGGCCACCCAGTCAACACCCATTGCTCTTTGGCCAGCCACCCAGCGCTGAAGGGCTCTGGCTGTTGGTCATGGCATCACATGTACAGGGACTGACAGCTTGTGACCTCCCCATGATAAACTTGTGACCCTTGATGGCTCGTGATCTGCAGTTTGAGAGCCCCTCTCTGCCTTAGAGGATGCACCAATCAACAGATGTACTCTTCATTGTCTCAGCTGGCGTAGGATCTTTGAATGTAAGTTTGTTAAATTACCCAAGACCCTTTTGAGACAAGGTTAATATAAAGATCCCTGTTTTGCGAAAAGAGGTTATGTGACTTGTCTAAGGCCAAAGAGAAGCATCAGTATCAAAGCTGGGGTCAGAACAACAGTTACTGACTCTTGGCTCAGTGAGCTGAGATGGGATGATGTAGAATGATATGTGAATGTACTGAAATTTTCATTTTGCCATTCAAGTCTATTCTGTCTGGATTCTTCAGAAGGAATAACTAGGAGAGATATTTTTCATTGGTAGCTTCTTAATGAATACAGGGCATTGCTATCCATTATTTATCTACTTTCACATTTTAATTAATTGTTCTAGTGGCCATTTATGATTTCCTGTATTTATAGAATGCCAGTACTTCGAAAGTGTTGAATTACGCTGCTGTCTCTACTCAAGTCTTTTTGTTTTTTAACTTCCAGAAAACTTTCATTTGAATTTTGTTATAATTTGTAAGTAGAAAAATGGGGGAGGCAAATGTCATTTATTTTCCATCCCCTTTGGTCATGCCAGAAGTAGGCTCCTTTGTTCCCTTTGTTTTTTACTATAGAGCTTGCTGACAGATAAATAAGCCAAGGAAACCGATGCATGGTGAGACCACTAGAGGCCACCAAACCTCATGAAGTAAGCAAGCATTAATGCAAATAAGCGTACAGGGAAAAATCAGAAGTGGAGTTAGAGAACTGGGGTGTCTCAACTACACCAGGTCGAGGTGCTTCTAAATTAACCACTTCATAAGTGACATCCATCAAACACAGCTTTATAGTGTATGCTATGCACAATTCCTTGCAACAGCCAGACATCTTCTGACACTTTAGAACAGGTGAGGCTGTGAGCGCTCCTGCTGCCTTGAGATAAGATAGACTTCCAAGTCTTTACCCGGTTAAAGCGACACTCACTAGTCTAGATAATTTTGAGGGGCAAGGTTTACTTAGTCTTGTCACAGCTTTTCCAGAAGTATTTGTGGGTCTCAAAGAATGAACTTGTCTGGAAACTATGTAGTAATAATCATAGAATCATGAAAAGTGGGAAGGACCCCAAGAGGTCATTGAGTCCAGTCCAACTGCACTCAGGGCAGGACCAAGTACCCCCATTAAACCATCCCTGGTAGGTGCTTGTCTAAACTACTCACAAAAACTTCCAATGATGGAGATTCCCCAACCTGCCAAGGCAACTTACTCCAGTGGTTAATCACCCTGACAGTTTGGAATTTTTTCCTGAGGTCCAACCTAATCCTCCCTTGCTTTAATTTAAGCCCATTGCTTCCTGTTCTATCATCAGCAGATGAAAAGAACAGTCTCTCCCTCTCCTCATGGCAATCTCTTAGATACTTGAAAACTGTTATCATGTCCCCTCTCAGTCTCCTTTTTTCCAGACTAAACAAACCCAGGTCTTTCAATCTTCTCTAATAAGTCAAGTATTCCAGACCTCTAGTCATTTGTGTTGCTCTTCTCTGGACTTTCTCCAATTTGTCCACATCTTTTCTGAAATGAGTTGCCAAGGCCTGGACATAATACTCCAGTTGAGGTCCAATCAGGGCCAAGTAAAGTGAGAGAATTACTTCTTGTGTCTTACATTACTCCTGTTAATACACCCCAGAATGTTGTTAGCTTTTTTTTTTTGCAACAGTGTTACACCGTTGACTCATATTTAGCTTGTGATCCACTGTGACACCCAGATCCCTTCCACAGTTCTCCTTTCTAGGCAGTCATTGCCCATTTTGTATATGTGCAATGGATTGTTCTTTCTTAAGTGCAGTACTTTGCACTTGTCTTTATTGACTTTCATTCTGTTTACCTAAGACTATTCCACCAGTTTTTCCAAATCATTTTGAATTGTGATCCTGTCCTCCAAAGCACTTGCAAACCCTCCCAGCTTGCTTTCATCGGCAAACTTTATAAGTGTACTCTCTATGTCATCATCTAAATCATTGATAATGCTCAAAGCAGGACTAGTTGCATAGATTCATAGGTTTTAAGGCCAGAAGGGACAAATGGGGTTCAGCATTTCCCAACGGGGGCAGTAGCACCCCCCATGGGGAGTGATATTGAGGTTCGAGAGGGTAGTAAAGGCTAAAGGGGCAGTAGGAGGGGCATCAGAATTCATGCTAAATGTTACAATTTTTTGAAGGGGGTGCTGGAAAAGGGGTACTGCTGCAAACATGGTTGGGAATCACTTCTCTAGTCAGGTTCCCTGAATAGCACAGGGCAAAGAACCTAGTTGGGCTAGACATTTGAGCTAGTCCAACTAGGCATTTCATCTGCTCAGGTTCCAGTTATGCTGCCCCTGACTCCTGCTGATGATCACTGACTCACCTGCCTTATCCCTCCAAAACCAACAGGACGATTTAGACAAGTTAGCACTCACCTGTGTGAGTAGGGTTTGGGCAATGGCACTTTCTAGAACCACAAGGACTGTGAGGTGCCAGATTTGTACTAGCTGTGGTTGTCCCCATGTGGGTCAAATCATCCAGTCCCTCTTAGGGCAGTTTCCTGGCAAGGGGCTGAGGACTGAGCTCATATGTTCTGAAGCACAATGGGGAAGATGACTGAAATGTGGTCTCTTCCAATTTACAAAGGGTGCAGAAAGGGCAAAGTGGCTTTGAAATATTAAAGGAAGATCAGCAATGCAGCTGTTTGAGAGCACAGAGGAGGCAGCAAAAGAAGAGTCAAATCATGAAGCCATATTCCAAGGCACCTGCCTTGGTCATTATGATTTTGCAGAGTCTGTTCAGTCCCATGGAAATTATAGAAGCTTTCCTTTCATTGTGCGGCTTTTAACTCACTCAACAGACTGCAAATACAAGGGGAGCAATGAGTAGACTGCAGCTTTAGAAAAGATGTTTTGACCCAACAAATATTATTGGGAAAAAATGAAACCTTGGCTCCACTCAAGAACATGGCAAAAACTCCCATTGACGTCAGGAGGGCCAGGGTTTCACCCAGGGTCTTTTATCTTGCTGTTTTAGTCTCCTTGTTGATAAAGAGGGAACATCTGCAACTGAGAATGTGGTAGAGACAAAATGCATATATCTGTAATTGTTAGTCTGTTCAAAATTTTTCAAGTACTGTGTAGGGCTAGAAAATATTTTTCAAAGCATTTTTCACAAACTTTTGCCCACATGTGTCCCTAAAATTTCACTGAAATTGGCCATTTGGCAGCAAAAACCACACGAACTGGCAACATATCACCTCTTTTTGCATGAGGAACATTCTCTCTCCAGAATGGGCTTATCTTAATGTTAAAATTTTATGGATATGGGACTGAGTTTGACTTCACAACAACATATGGAGATCCTCATGTTTCAAATATTTAAGAATGCTATTGCACAAATATTTCTCTCAGCCGGGGGAGAGAGAGAGAGAGAGAAGGCACATTCTTAATAAATTCATAAGTACAGCACAAATAAAGATTTTTGAATAACATTAATATCAATAGCTCTACTTGTGGCATTATTGAAAGGAGAGTTGTGACTTTTTCTCTGGATATATTTATAGAGGAGAATGGGACATTATATGGCATCAATTCAGTAAATATTTGTGTGAATGCTTAAGTTTTTGGGGGTTTTTTGATGGAAATTAGTTTTTGAAAAATAAAATAAGGTGCAGAAAGAGTCTGCTTTCCCTGAAAATGTTCTATTCTTTTTTTGTCAGAAAAACCCCAAACAAACAAAAATACACCAAATTTTTTGCCAAAAATATTTTTGTTTCTAGAAGTTTCCAAATGAAATGTATTTGTGTTTTTTAATGCAAAGTCTAATTTTTTTTTCAGAACCCCCCCCCCCAACCTTTTTTGGTGGACTCTAGTGAATAATGTTATTGAAACCAATAGGACTTTTCCAGAGTGGAACTTTAAGCACTTTTTATGTGCAGGAGTGGTGTGTGTCAAAGTTCAGTGATGATTTTGGGGCCAAATTTTCTGAAGTTCTTAGTTATTTAAAAACAATTGATTTCAAATACCTTTTAAAAATGTGGCTCTTGCTACTGGCCAAAGCATTGATTGTTTCCTTTCTCTTCCTCCACACCCTTCAAACACAGTGAATGGATAAAAGCAGTGAGTCAGCCGGTGGAAGGAACAATCAGTTTCTCTGTGGTGATTTCAAACATATTGGGTCCAATTCAGCATTGGAATGAACAATTAAAGTCAATGGGAGTTGTGTCTGTTTATGCCATGGTTGATTTTGGTGTGTGCGAAGCAGAGATTATTAGCTTCTATGAGCTGCCTCTGACTATTGCTCCATGTATAAATGACTCTAGGTGAATGTCTCTTGTGAGGTGTAATAGGTGACTAGCCTGTTCCCCAGGTGTTCTCCAGAAAACACGTCATCTGCTTGATGTTGCCATGATTAACTTAACTTGTATTATGGTAGTCCGGAAGTCCCAATCCGCATCCCATTGTGATACAGGTTGCATAAAAACAGAACTATGTGTGGTCCCTTTGGATGTGTCTACACATATATTTTAATTTGAATTAATAAGGATTAATTCAAATAAAAAAAAATGCATGTCCACACTGGCTTTTGTGAATTTGACCTAAGGAAAGCCTTAGGTCAAATTGATGAGAGGAGGCTTTGAAGTCATAAAACCTGGTATAACTTCGAAGCAATGGTCAGTTTGAACTCGTTAGTTCAAATCAACCCAGTGCAGCTTTGTTAATTCAAACTGACTGTTAGTTCGAATTAACCATGGCTTTCCCTTCCCCTTCCCATGGTGCATGGGACCAGGACGAGGAAGTGCCCATGGTACAGTGCCCCCCTCCAGGCACACCCAGTCTGCCAAAATAGCTGCATGCAGCCATCAGACATGGCAGAGGGCAGCACTGAGAGCCAGGGCTGGTGCAGGGCTCCAGCGTGGGGCCACCAGGAGGTCCTCTGTCTCCTCAGCATCTGGGGGACAAAGGTCATCCTGTCCCAGTTGCGGACCAGCCACTGCAACTGGGACACATAGGCAGAGATTGCGGTGGCACTAACAGCCAAGGGGCACCCCCTACAATGGAGCAAGTCTGTGTGAAAATCAAAAACCTTTGCCATGACTATGCACAGGTCCGGGAGGCGAGGCAGCTGTGGGGAAAGGCACACGGTGGCACACACCCATACTACAGGGAGCTGGACCATGTCCTTGGCCACAAGCCCAGTGGGCTTCCAAGCAGGAGCGTCAACTCGGTGGAGCTCACCTCCGAGACCTCTGCGGAGGAAGACACCCTTGTCGACACTGAGGGCGGACATGCCAAGGGGACACCCCCACCCCCCACCACAGCTGCCAGCCCCGATGTTTTGCCTGCCCCCAACAAGGGACAAGCCACAGCAGGGGAGCAGAAGGAGGAGGAGGAGGAGGATGAAGAGGCCCCCCACCAGAGGAGGACCCCGCAGAGGGAACATCCCACTGGACTTCCTCGGCCCCTGTTGTCAAGTGCTCCTTTCCTCCCTCCATGTGGGTCGGCCTGTGCCAGCCTGTGGCACTGGCAGGGCAGGTGGGAGGGCCCCCTGGACAGGCAGGGTCCCAGGACCCTGGGGGAGACGACCATGCCATCCCATGAGGCACAGGTACAGGGGACTGTGCAGTGGGGTGGGGGGGACCTGGACCCCAGCATGGTAGAGTCATCAGCAGGCAGGGGTGTTTGGGGGACCACTGCTGTCAGTGTTGAGGGGCATAGCATGCATCCTGCACCACTGGCACATGGCCTCAGGAGTCGCCCCCAAGTGCTGGCCAGGACTCATAGCTGCATGCCACTGTGGCTGCCATGGCCAACCTGGGCCGGAGGGCACGGCCGAGCGTGCCCGGGGGGGGGCCCATCCCATGGAACAGGGATCGGGAAGTGGGAGGACAGTCTGGGTGCAGGTGCTCGCTGCTGTCAGGCTACACGCAGCGTGAGCCAGGCATGCCATGAGACTAAGCCAGGTCCCTGCTTATCTCCAGCAGCTCACCCTAGCAGCTGGCATCGCAGTCCTGGGGGGCCCAGACCACACCACTGGGAGCAGGAGGTGCACATGGTGGACATGTGATGAGCTCCTCATGGAGTTGATACAGCTGGGCCAGGGGGCTGATGAGGGCATGTGGGCCTGGCGGGGGCAGGTGTTGGCTCATCAGGGCTTGGCCTTGCGACTCCTGGAGTGGTCTGTCACCCTTGAGGAGCGGTGGATCATGGCTTAGGAGTGAAAGACCCAGACCCTTGAGTGGCTGGGCACCTCTCTCACAAACATTGGAGTGGCCTTCCAGGGCATGGCGGCCAACATGGCTCGGCTGGCAGAGCAGTTCACCCCCCCCCCCGCCACCGCTGTGGACTGTGTCCCCAGGACCCTGGCATGCCTCATCACTGGCACCCCCAGACCTGGGGGGGCATGGAGAAGGTCGAGCCAGGGCCCCCTAAGGTGCTGGGACTGCCCCTCCATTCTGACCCTGCCACCTACCCATACCCCAGCCACTCCCCCCAAGTCCTCAGTTCTTGCAGGTCCCAAACCCTTCTAGCCCAGCACCTGACCTCACCCCTGTATGTTAATAAACAGTTGGAGCAAACTGTTCTGTGTCTGTATCTTTTTATAGTTAGGTGGGAGGGGGTGCACTGGGTGGGGATGATGAGGGTGTGCGGTGGTGCAGCCAGGCCTCAGTGCGCCTCTTTCAGGAATGCATCTGTTAGGGCCTCCTGGATCCTGTGCGGGGCCCACCCTGTGTCATGGCTGGTCTCTGGCTGGTTGAATCGTTTGGCGAGGTGCTCAGCCTCTGTCTCCCAGATGTCAGGGCCC
Organism: Podocnemis expansa; assembly: GCA_007922195.1. Taxonomy (NCBI): domain Eukaryota; kingdom Metazoa; phylum Chordata; order Testudines; family Podocnemididae; genus Podocnemis; species Podocnemis expansa. Next base: position 20,378,897 of record ML682026.1, on the reverse strand, counting down.
TCTTCTCCCTCAGTTCACATAAATTGTGAAGGGTGACACAAGCGCTGATGACTCCGGGATGCTGTCCTCTGCGAGGTGGAGGTGTATCAGCAGGCGCCTTCGTCTGGTTTTGCGCCACCTGAAGGCATGCTCAACAACCTTCCGACACTTATTGAGCCTCCTGTTGAACTGCTCTTGGTGGGCACCCAGGTGTACAGTGAATTGTTTCCTGAGCCAGGGGAGGAGTGTATAAACGGCATCCCTGATGACCAAGACCGGCACCTGCCCGTTCCTGATGATGATGTCGTGCAAGGGGAAAATGGTGCCCACTTGTATGCGCCTGTAGAGGCCAGAGCTTCAGAGCACCTGGGAATCGTGTGCCCTTCATGGCCAACTGACATTGATGTTTGTAAATGTGCCCTGGTGGTTGGCCAGGGCCTGCCGCAGCATTGAATGGTACCCCTTCTGACTGCAGTACTCCACTGCACGATGTTCTGGGGCTCTGATGGGAATATGGGTCACGTCCAGGATGCACACACAGTTCTCCAGATTACCCAAGGTGATGAGGCAGGCTAGCAGGACCTAGTTTATGGCCCTGCAGACCTGCTGTAGCGCAACCCCCCCCAGTGGCCCTCCTGATCCCAAAGTGGTGTGCAATGGAGTGATATGACTCTGGGGCGGCCATTTTCCATAGCATGATAGACACATGCCTGTTCATGGAGAGGGCAGGTCTCACATGTATGCTCCTGTGCTGGAGGACTGGGGTAAACTCACTGACCAGCTCCTGGAAGGTGGTTTTCCTCATCCGCAGGTTGCGCATCCTCTGCTCGTCATCCCATCTTGTCATGATGATCCTCTTCCACAGTTGCTACTGGTTTCAAGCGCCTACGCCCAACGGGGTGCTGTAGCTGTCCACAGAGAGTATGCTGCAGTTTGAGTGCATTGTACAGGGCTGTGCGGGTGCTGGGAACTAGGGTGGCAAGCTGGGCTTGGTCCATGACCTTGCTCTGCTCCTTGCCTGCCAGCATGTGCAGAAGGGGTAAGGTCAGTTCCTCCTTTTATGAGATTATCTATGGCAATGGCCTTTCTTGGTGGCCATGTTGCCACACTTCCCAGGGTGCTCCCTTCCTGGATTGAGCTAGCAAGTCCTGTGTGTGGACATGCTAGTTCAATTTGGGTTTTGCTGTGCTAACATGTTACTTTGAATCCGGTTAATTTGAATTAAGATTTATTAGTTTGACCTAAAGTTCTATCTTGCTTAATGCAAATTAGTGGTCTATGTGTAGACTTAGCCCTTCAAATCTTTTACCTGTTTTTTTCCTGAATATTTATTTATTCTAGCCAACAGCTGGGTTTGAACCCAAGACTGTCATCCCTAAAAGCCGGAGTTCCTACAGCATGAATGAAAGTGGTAAGTCCATTAGCTGGAGTGTGTTGTTGTGTCAGACAACCACTAGAAAAGCATGGCGACACTGTTAATGTAGATTACATATCACTGCCTTTTGGAAAAGTTCATGCTGAAGCTCACCAGAGTGTAAACCTATCTCCTAAAGTGACCTTGCTTGAGCTGTCATACAGTTTTGACCGGGATACTTTCAATGCTTGAAGAATAAATTTATAGCTTTAGCTATGGGAGTCACTCCACTAGCTGAAAAGAGGTAGCCGTGTTAGTTTAGTTCAGAAATAGCTAATTGCTGTAGCAGACCCTTATACATGTAGTATATCAAACATAGCTTATCTACTTGTCCTAACCTGGCTGTTGGGGCAGGATTGTTCTTCTGTCCCTATCATATGACACAATTTCCCCTTTATCTACAGGAATAAGTATAAACTGATTACTTGTGGGGGGGGGATGACCAGCAAAGATTTGACTTAGAGTGGAAAATTCTCAGTGACATTGCAAAAGAGCCACACCAGAGGATTCTCAAAATTTTGACCTCTATAAGGATCCTATTTCCCAAATTTAAGCAAAATAAATACAAATTTTAAAGCCCAGGGCTTTAAGCCCCTCCTGTTCTCCCCAATGCCATGTGCTAATCACACTAAAAGTGGAGTATAACTGCAACATAGATCCACAGGTCAGCAGGATCAGTCAATGAGGGAAAGACACCAGAAAAATTACAGCTTGTGACATCAGAAATGGAGTTGGAAAGGAAATTTGATGAATATTTGGCTTTTCCAGTGACTAGATAGGCTCAATTGAATTTTGTAAGGAAAACAAACAAAATATCATTTGTTAGATCTAGCATTTAATTTCCTGTGGAAAATATGAGCTCTGTCATCTGCAAAAGAATTTCATTCATTATGAGCCAGTTAAATGCATATCTGTTGAAGGCTATATTAGTTAAAGATGGCTAAATGTATTGGAAGGGGAAGGAGTATGAGAGAGTGCAAATTAGGGCTAACACCAGGATGTACCAAAGAGGGGAGAATTTCAAGAAACCTGAAGTACAATTTCTCTGTGCTGTCATTGGGTTGTTTGACTTTGCACTGCCCTTGGATCCCCAGAAGAGCTCATTATGTTACCTGAACATGAGATGTTGAACTCTTCTGAAAATCCAACCCCATATGCCCCACTGGAGTCCACACTCAGCTGGCCCATGCTTCAGCAACTGATTTTCAGTTTCCTGAAGTTTTGGGGTGCTAAGGTCAAGAAGTTCTCTCTTGGAGCTCAATTCATGAAAGGAAAGGAGAGTCTGTGTTTGTAATGAATGGGCAGCCAAGCCTGCCTTACTTACATTTGCAAACCCTTAAGTTTCATTTAAAAAATTCTTTAGCTTGAGACCATTTTCCTAGCGTGGGACAGCTTGCCTCTGAGTTTTTTCTGGGTCCTCAGAGTCAGAACCTAAACTAGATCCAGGTGTCTCTTGTAATTAAAATTTGATATCTCAAGCTGGGAAGCTTTTGTTTGTAACTGAGGTTTGAATATGCTAGAAAACATTTAGGTGGCTGCACTTACAACTGCTGGGGGGTTGGAAGCTCCATTTATTTCTGCTGAAATGAATGGTGAAGAAGGATCACATCTCTGCAGGTGAGATCATTGTAGTTGGTCCCAGCTGAATCACTAATACAGTATCACATTGATTTGGGGACTGAAAGGCAGAGCAGTAACTACAGCAGGGCAAGGGGGGCTTTGCTTCAGGGTCGCCAGAGTGGCTCCGTTGAGCCACTGCATTAAAGGGCATGTTCCCCGCCAGTCGCCAGCTATTGTAAGGGGCGCCGGATTCTTTACTTATGGCTCTGCAGAAGGGTAAAGAACAGAAAGCTGCTTCATATGAGAGCTGAGATTCTGAAGAATGTAAACAGACGCTATTTCCAGCTCTGGTGTCTCTGAGTATTCTTTGCGGTGAAGTGAAAATACTCTTCCCTTCTTACTTTATTCCATAGCCTCTAGATGGAGCTTGTGTACGGAGATAGCCATGCAATTAATTTATTGTATGTTACAAGCTTGTGTGCATTAATGACAGTGCTCCTGTGATTCTGTGAGTCCAATGGCTCTGCATCATGCTATATTTTGACCAAATTAGCAGGATCAAGAAGGTGAGCATCTGTAGTACTTCATACGCAATGCATTGTGGGAAACTGGTTCCTCTCATGATGCAGCAATTGCAATGCATATTAGGAATTTTGATAGTACCTCCTGCTATTTTATGGAATTGCCCATACTCTAGTGGTTATGCTGCATCTTATTGGAAAGTTGGCCCTATCTATATTGAACACTTTGACCACTGGTATAAGAGTACCTGTGTAGCTCATCTGGCAATTCGGTGTTGTTTTGGTGCATGGCCTCAGAGCATCGATATATTGCTCAATATCCAGAAGATGAGTCACTGTCCAGGCAGGGTTCCAAATAATAAAAATGCAAAAGAAAGGAGTTGGCTAAAGAACAAGTCTTACTAATGCTCAAGATTTTCTTTTCTTTCTGGTAATTAGACCATCACAATGTAATTACTACATAGACCACAGGCATGAGGTGCATGTAATCTGTATGTAGTTGCGGGAGGGAGTTAAGAAGTAGATCCTCTGTAGTTGCTGTATGAGAAAAGGATTCTTCTTGGGTATTTGTGCCATGTTCTCTGTTCCCATTCATTCGTGTCAAGAAGATTGCTAAGTAATCATGACAGGAAATCACTCTGAATATAGACAAGTTGCAGAATTGAGGTATCCATGTGAGGTGCAAACTGTGCTTCTATGAGGAACTTAGGGGAGCGCAGTAAACACTGTTTCTTGGGCATACACAGTGTCATATAAACCATGGTGCCATGTGTCACTGCTTGTTGGTGGTAGCTGTGAGACCATGTTCCACCAGTTCTTTGTCCCCAAGGCTCAGGTACACTCACTCCCTATTCATAGCCAAGTGTAAATCAAGGTGCTGATTTGGGTCTGAAGACCGTGACTGAGACCACCTCATTGACTCCCTACAGACCACAATGGCTACTGAGATCAGTGGTGAACTTGAACTAACTTCACAGTTAGATATCAGAGGCTTTAAGTCAGGAATTCGGTGTGAGAATTCACTAGACTTCTCCAACTCCAGTGGTCCAGTGGATAGAATGTGTTGACCTGCCAGGCTTATGCCCATCTCTTGTCTTGTGTATTTATGGAGAGTGAGTGATCTCTGATTTTATTTAAAAGAGAGGTTTCTGGGTTTTATTTTTTCCAGTTTTAGAACGTCTGTTTGCTGGAGGAAATTTATGCACCCTGAGAATTTTTTGGAACAGATTTTCTAATGAGATTATTCAGAGTGTGATACTAAGGGCATTTTTTTTTACTTTTTTTTTAAGGGCTGCAGTAAAATTATACAATTTTTGACACTCCCTTCTCTATTTTGTGCTAAGTATGCATCTAAATCAGTAGAAGCATGATACATTAAACCAATGATCACCAGCTCAGGATGAAACAAGTGGAGGTGGTTACATGCAACTTTAAAAAAATAGACAAGTCAAACAAAACTTCCATTGTTTTTAGCTGCAGAACAGTCTCTTGAATAAGTCATAGATCTTTGGCTCTTTCCCTGTCTGCTGCCTAATTTGTTGCTCCATTCATTCCCATTTTCCCTCCTTCCCTTTTGCCCTCCCCTTTCTCATCTTAACAGTGAAGCTGAGAGTGCTGGTGCTGATGGAGCCAATACTTTAAGTACTACTCATAGAATATTTATTAGAATCCTTCTGGGTGCTGGGTGCTCGGCTCTCACAAATAAACTAGCTAACAAAGACCATTTGTGAGCAGCTGAGTTTCCTGTGGTTGGATAAAGATGCTGTCTAAAGCAGTTTCAACTTTCCAGTTTATCGTTTATTTCCCATGGGTACACTCCATGGCGTAACATGCCCTACTAAATATTAAACCCATCAAAGCTTTTGGACATACCTCTGCTGCAAAACATCCTGCTTTGTTCCATGCCATATAAAAATATAACATCTGCAGTGCTAAGCATGTGCAGAATGGTGCTATGGGGAGGTTTGTGTATGTGACAATTCAGGTGCTTGTTGGAGTGACAGAGGGTTTGAATTTTTTTTATTTTTTTTTTGGATTTATGGGTGGGAGTCGGGGGGGGCAAATGGAGATTTTCAGGAGACCGATGAACTTGTCAATGGTCTTTTAAGGACCAGTGTGGTGGGTGGTAAGTACCAGCTCTGCAGGAAAGCACATGAGGAATTACTAGGGGAATTTTGGCTGTTCTCTCCTTTTAGAGAAATACCATTTTACCATAGCTTTCTTCCTTTGAGGATCTAAGTGTTTGCCCTAAACTAGCTGTTTTTCAATTTCATTTTGTCACTCGATTTTTGCAGGTTTTGACAAAAATTCAATTTCTCCCACCCTGACAAACCTGGGAATATTTTGGGGATCATTTGGGAGAACAGGGGACTTTTTCATTCTTCCTTCCTCTGCTTCTCATCCCCGGATATCTGAAAGCTCAATGTTTCTCATGAAAAACAACAAGCTCTTATACACTGAATTCAGAGGTGCTCTACGCCACTTAAATGCTACCTTTGTATATGCCCTATGTATTGGGAATAAACCTCAGTGATGGCACCTTCCCAAATAGGCCATAGCTACTCTGCATAAATGTGTGGTTTCACACGGAGGTAGCTACTGCAGTGTACAACCAAATTAGAAACAAGGCACAGAAATTCTTTCCTTTGAGGTAGCTTTTCAAGATTGGCCCTATATTGTAAGCTCCCTGGGGCAGGGATTTACTGTTTGTTCTTTTTTTTTGTACAGCACCAAGCACAATGGGTTCTGATCTGTGACTTTGACTCTTAAGCCCTACATTAATACAAATGACAATAAATAACCCCATTTGAGGTTTATCTCAAATACCTTCATCAAGGGAAAAGATATAGTGCTTTTTTCTATTAGGACTTTATATTCAGGTTAGCTGTCTCAATGTAAAAATCTACTTTTTTATTACAGCAAGATAGAGCCATAGAGATGAGACAATTTAAAAAAACAATCTGGGGGATAGGTGGCAAGTCATTTTCTGGAATCCCCTTCATTTTCTGAAGTTTCTGACTAAATTTGGTCAGGTATTAATTAATTTTCAAAAAAGACTTTGCTGAAATGTGGCTTATTTCACTAACTGCCACTTAAGTATAGATAAGCTCTTCAGATTCTTAAAAAATCCCTGTCGTGTACCACGAACCATATCGTTGTCTGGTGCCTTCAAATGCTGGGCATTGCAGTCTGCAAATACATTTGACACCTCGAGTGTGGGGGGCACTGAAGATACTTTGAGACCTGATGAGTTCTGCTGCATTCCATTAGTCAGAATGGCAAGAGGATCAGTGCTCAGTTCCCATCAGAAGAGCACCCACTTTGTAGGCACTCACCCAAGTCTGTTTTTTCCCGCAGAAGAATTTCATATCAGTCTAGCAATGACTGCCTGGCTAAGGTCTTCTTGCTATTTCTCCCCTTCTGAGAGTTTCTTGTAAAACAAACCAACAAACAATGCAAAGTCAGCAAAAGAGAAGAAACAAAGCCTGTAGGCAGTTCTAGCCAAGATCTTTTCCCTCTCTTTTATCAGGGAGGGTCTGAATGGGCTAAAGTCCACACCAAAGTCAGTGGTCTCCAGCACAAGTTGTCACATACAGGCTCTTCCCCTCTTTAGTACAGGGGAGCTGTGTTCCTTTTCTGGGAAGACAAAGGCTCTGCTAGCTGTCACGCCTCTTCCCGGAAGTTCAACAACCTTTCCTTCCAAAGACTGTCCATTACTGAGCCCTGGTCTGTAGCGTGGTACAATTTTGGTGGCAATCAAAGGGACATATGCTGAGTACTTAACATACCCTTGCATATCTCCTGATTGCCTACTGCTTACTTATCACAATATCTTCAGTGTGCTGAGTCAAAGTGGAATGCCTTCCCTCCAACTCAGCACTATTCCTGTTGTGAGGGCAGTTTGACAAGACCGACTTCCTGATCGACTGAGTGGATCTTCATTCTCCCTTCCTGCCAAGACTTGCAGGTGTAGTAGGGCCGGGCTGCTCCAGCCCAGAGCAGCTCTGTAACCCTTTCCAAGCTGAGGCAGTGTTTAATCATCCCACCACAGGTCTGAGATTCATATAAAGGGGCCACACCTGTTTGCCTTTTTGGGTGAACGTGGGCACTGAACGAAGTTAGCTTTCAGACTGTGAATTCCATGCATCTACATGATGGATATTCTGCTAACACTAAAGATACAGGTTTTATTGGCCTTTTTCTGTACTGGTTAGGAGCAAAAGAATGGAAAATCATGTGAAGAAGAAGGCCCTTCATGGTACAGTCATGTGGAATAGCTGGTTAAAATCCAGCTGATTGTGTATATCTAAGGGCTAGTCTACCCTGGACATGCTACAGCTGTTCTAATGCTGCTTTACCACTGTAAAGTGTCAGCGAAGATGATTTGTTGATGGAAGAGAGCTCTCCTGTCTGCATAATAAAACCACATCCCTGTGAGGTGGGGGCTATGTCGCTAGGAGCTTTCCCACTGCTGTAGCCCTGTCGGCACCAGTGCTTTGGTCAGTGAAACTTTCATCACTCAAGGGAGTGTCTTATTCACATTCCTGAGCAACATCAGTTATAGTGCCATGACCTGTAATGTAGACAAGCTCCAGTTCTACAGTAAGTGGATTAATTTTAGTGCAGGTGAGTGCAGGATAGAAATGGGGAAGAGAATGTGCTGCTGGCAGGGGAGATCTCTTATTGATAAGTTCTACTGGCAGTGAGCAAGCAGAGCATTCTGTTTTCCATCATAGAATGAAGATTTTACTGTGATCAGTTCTGGGTCTTAATTTCTCCAGGACTCACTGAAAAGCAATATCTGGCAGGAACTGAATAAGTGCTCCTTAATATAATTAGCAGTCCCTTCCAAGAGTGCTTTGTCCATGCCACGACTTATTAATACAGCCTATGGAGACATCAGGAAGCATACACTGGAAGCTAGAGAGAGAGTCACAGGGTCTGTCTGAGGCCAGCAGTCTCAATTAAAATACACAAAACAAAATCCAACAACCCCATATATTCATTGCAGCAGAGTCCTTCCTCATATCTACTACCAGGAACACAATAGCAGATCTCTCATAAACTAAGACCTTTAAAATTCACAAATGGATCTGGGTATTAATGTTCAGATCCCAACTGAACTTTTCCAAATGTCTGCAGTTTTGGTTTGGCTCATTGCTGCTATTTTTGGATTTGATCTTCTCCAAAGTTTCGGGTCATTTGGCGATGGGGATTTAATCTTGGTTGGAATCATAGAATCATAGGCTGTGTTCACACAGCACTCTTATTTCGAAACAACAGAGGTTGTTTCAAAATAAGAAATACCCTGTTCACACAACGCACGGTTGTTTTGAAACAACGGCATCCGTTGTTTTGAAACAACTTAAACCCCATGTGGGGCGAAACAACGTTGTTTCGAAATGATTGTTTCGAAACAATGCTGTCCAAACATGTTGTTTCGAAACAACAGTGACTTGTTTTGAAATAACTGTTGCCTGAAATGGCTATTTCGCTTTGAGCTTTTTTCCTTAATTCGAATTAACAAACTGTTAATTCAAATTAAGTTATTTCAAAATAAGGCATTATTTCGATACAAGTTGTTTTGACACAACTTGTATCGAAATAATGCCTGTGTGTGAACACAGCCATAGGGTTGGAAGGGACCTCGTGAGGTCATCTTGTCCAACACCCTGCCAAAAACAGCAGGACCATTCTCACTAAATCATTCCAGCCAGGCTTTTATCTAACTGAGCCGTAAATATCTCCAAAGATGGAGATTCCACCACCTCCCTAGGTAACTCATTCCATTGCTTCACCACCCTCCTGGAAAGAAAGTTTTTCCTAATATCCAACCTTGACCTTCCCGGCTGTAACTTGAAATCATTGTTCCTTGTTCTGCCCTCTGTTACTACTGAGAACAGCCAAGCTCTCTCCTCCTTGGAGCATCCTTCGAGTAGTTGAAGGTTGCTATCGAATCACCCCTCAGTCTTCTCTTCTGCAGGCTAAATAAGCCTAGTTCCTTCTGTCTCTCTTTGTAAGGCTTGTGCTCCAGCCCCTTGATCATTTTTGTCACCCTCTGCTGGACTCTTTCTAATTTGTCCACATCCTTTTTGTAGTGGGGAGCCCAAAACTGGACACAGTATTCCAGATGCAGCCTCACCAGTGCCAAACAGAGGGGAATAATCACATCCCTCGATCTGCAGGTTAATCATAGCGAGAAATTTGGGGGGGGGGGATTGGGAAGTTGTCAGTTCATGTGTTTTCAATGGCTATGTCTACACTATAAAAGCTAAGTCTACTTTATAAAGTTGACTTACATGGCCACACTACACTAAGTTGACTTTATTAAGTCGACTTTAATGTCCACATTGTGTTAAGTCAACAAAGTCGACTTAATCCCTAAAGTCGACTTTAAGGGCAGGAGTTATTGAGTCAACTTAAGGAAGCCCTTAAGTCAACGTAATCAACTCCAAGTGTGGACAGGACTTTGCTTAAGTCGACTTAAGCTCATAGTGTAGATATAGCCAATGTGTTTGAGAAGTGTGGTGAAAACCTTGGAAATTAAAATTAACTGCTGATAGTACACATTTTACTTAGGTCTGGAAAAAAGACAAGTTAACTTGAATATTTGTCCAAAACTTGGACCATTTTTCAGGTTTCAAAAGTTTAGGTACCATATTTTTATAAAAAAAGTATAGTTTTTCATTTTCACTAGATTCTTGGAACTCTCACACACTCACACACACAGGAGAGAGAGAGAGAGAGAGAGCACAATCAGGTGAGGTCTATTGCACTCATACATGCTGACCCTCTGGTCTCGGTGTCAGTCTGTTCTTAAGCAGGCTTTGCTTTCCACTTCCTATCTTCCAGGGACTTGTTTTTTTAAGCCGTTCAAAATCCATTATTCTCCACTGTGCTTTCTGAGCTTTGTTAAACTGGTTCAGGTGGCTTAGCAGGGTGTCAGAGGTGGACTTCAAAGCACGTGGTTTGATTTAGTTACTGAACTATTTGCAGGAAAAGGAAATATCAAGATCCACATCCCTTTCCTGCGTGCATTTCCTGACAAACCTCCTAGTGAATTAATGCAAAACATGCACACAGTAAACAATAAAATGACCTGGTCAACAGATAATAGTCATAAATTAGAGTAGGCACCTCCAGATCCTGCAACATGGTGAAGCAGGACCTAGAATCTGGGGTGTTGTGATCTAGTGTTTGGGGGCAGGTCCTTATCTAATAAAGCAAATCTGCAGAAATACATCATATACATCTCTTATTTTAATTCTACCTATTGCCTAGTGTGAAAACACAGTATTTTATTTTCTGGTGCACTCCACATAGCATCTATGTATATAATTGCTTTTGTTATCAAGCAAACAGTAAGTGCTTACACTTACCGCTTCCTTAATGTGCCATTATGTAACAACTGAGCTACTTGGACACACGGTACATGTGCTCGGTGGAGCTATTTGAGTGATTGGATGAGTATAATTTATCAGATGAATTCAGCTCTTTCATCCTGTCCATGAAATAGCTGCATCCAGATCATAACTTACACCATCTGCTCTTTTTCTAGCACTCAGAAGCACTGACTGATGCCCACAGTGAGAGAGTTGGCAAATGGGAGACAGAGGTCCCATATAACCCTTTTTCCTTTTAGAGAGACATCTGCATTCTCCATCTGAACATCGATGAGTATTTCTCAAACCAGCTGAGCTCTGAAAATAGAAGGAAGTCGTTAACTGTGAGCTCTGTATGTGGTGTGACCACTGCAATGGTTAGAGGACAGAAGAATGGATGGATGATAGGGCTCAAAGGAGAGGCAGCTGACTCCAGAGTCTGTGATGCAGAATTAATACAAAGAAACATATTGAGGAACTGGATTGCTCAGGGAACAGGAATCTTTTTGTCTTAAAGTGCAGGTTGCAGATTCAGATTCAGCCCAAATTGGTACTAGTAGTAGTTTTGCGTACCTGTGCATTGGATGTTCAGTAGGTTGTAGGAAATGAGTTGGTTCTTTCTGCCCAAGAGACCTAGATCTCCACATCATAATTCAGCAGCACAGCTACACATATAATTCAGCCATGTGCTAGGGAAAGGAGACCTCCATGTCAGATTCGTCAGTCTGGTTCCTTTCTCTGGCGTTAAGTTACCTGGCAACAAATGTCAAAAGTAATCTAGAGAACACTAATGAACAAACAGTTCTGTTCTGCCAACCATGGCTTTGAATATGAAATGCTTCCCATAGGACAGTTCTCAGATCCTCAATTGGAGGCTCTATAAAGTGAGACCATCTGAGAATCTGGTTCTCCTTTGCGAAGGGGACCAGGGCAGCCATCACTCACAATCTTATTTCTGACTAACACTCTTACCTGTGTGGTGATGAGACATTGTTTCTGAGCTGTCTACACCAGGGCAATTCCGTTGAATTCAGAGGAGTTACTCTGGATCTATAGCAGTGTAAATGAGATCTTTCTTAATGCTGGAAGCTATGGCAGCATCCACTTTAGCTTTAGGCAGGTGAACACTCTTTTGAGTAATTCCACTGAATTCAGTGGGCTTAACCATGTGTTAAAAGTCACACATATCTTAATATCTTCCTGAATGAGAGCCACTCTCAATGAAGTCTCCATAGCCCATGTGGCTGACTCTGTAGCGTTATTTGCCTCATGCTCGTGAATGAGAGAGGAAATTTTGAAGTTATAAGAGTTGAGGTCGTATGCCCTAGAGAGGGTAGAGCACTGGATTGGGTCTTATGAGATGTGGCTTGCAGTCCCAACTCTTTCCTCTGGCCTGTTGGGTGACCCTACAGAGTCCTTTCCTCTCTTTGGGACTCATGTCCCTCATGTACAAAATGGGGATAATGCTGTTGACCTACACTGCAAAGTGCTTTGAGATCTGTGATGAAAACAGCTAAGTGAAAGAGATGTGGCAGGGATATTATGCAAAGAAAATGCTCACGAAAACAGACTAATGAGGATTTGTGAAACTTCGAAGGGGTGGTGAGGAGGAGGAGAAGTGCATTGGACTCTTTTCAGCATGTATGCGGGGAGGCTTGTTTGCTGGCTTCAGGGCCATTGAACCATGGCCACAGAGAGATACAGCTGCTGCTGCAAGAACTAGACAGCTCTTTCTGATATATTTTTAAAAGGCATTAATGGTTTCTGTAACTTTGAAGCCAATTAACCAGCAGCAGGTTTAGGATGCAGAATGGAGCAGTGCTGAATTCCTCCTGCTGGGGTTTTTATGACGGCTGTGCGTGCTCAATTGAATGGTGCTTTTATGATTATTTTTATTTATTTATTTATTTTGGCTGCTGAGGAATTAACCTGAATAATTTTCCCATTTCACCATCTGCGTTAGCCCCCATCACATGGGCTCGCAATGTGTGCTGGGCATAAAACATTTTTAAAATGGTCTCAACGTATTTCCTGCACTCAGCAGTCTGCTAATGTGTCCAATAGATATAGGTGATGGCGCTGTATGATTTACGGGGGATCATTAGGGTTATGATGAGCTATGCAACTGCCTTGTTTATTCACAGTTACCAACTTCACTTTGGCATCCCTTGTCTCATGAAGATTCTTAGATTAATCTTTTATATGCAGAGTAGCTTGCTTGAAACATCCAGTTGCATGTGTGCCCAGATACCTCATTCATCGCTACTGAACTAGCCTCATTGTGCCTGGCACATTCTCTGTGTGTGGAAATGACTCATGGACACACCTGTTTCATCAGCATGGAAGTGGTTAATTAAAAAGGGGCTGCACATCTAATGTCACTGTTGGCAGACATTTCTCACTCCCTGCCTGTCTCTTGGGTCCAAGACCTTTAGCATAACAGCTCTGCACCCTGGCTTCTGATTCCACTGAAGGCACTAATAAATATTCTCACTGCGATGCCTTTTTCTACACATCATAAATGCCCACCTTTACTGTGAATATAATGATGATAATTAAAAACTAAAGTTATCTTGCCTGCCTGTCACACAAAATTATTCACACCAGGCATGTGGTTGAATAGCATTATACCAGGTTCCTATAAATATTGATGTAGGGGGACAGTTTTACTGTGGGCCTGAATGCCAGAGGTAAAGGTCCACAGTACTTCCTACACCCACAGAAAAGTGGGGAATAAATCTTAATTTCCCTCATGTTAGAACAGAGCAGTGAAGTCAGTCAAAAGACTTCACCTAGGAATCACAGATGGATAGTGCTGTGTGGACTTAGTTCCCCTCCCTTTGAAATCCATGGGCGTTATTTTAGCATCTTTAATGGGAGCTATGTCAAGGGCCTGGCAGCCGCCGCCATTTTGTAGTCAATTCAGATCTGGGCTGGAGAAGTGTACCAGTGATTTGGTTTGCAACAGATAGACTTGGATTGCCGATAGTAGGCGTCTCAATAGCTGTGGTAGCTACCTAGATAAATGGAGTGGGTGGGGGTGAGTACGGCTGAAACATATGGTCACAAGGGCAGTGAAGTGAGGCCTTTAATTTCGCATTAGGATTCTCCTCATATCTGTTAGCTAGAACAATATTAACCTTTTGAATTTATTTAGAAACTCATTAGTGCTTTCTACATAGGCCATTCTTTCCCTGATTAGCTGTCCTCATTACAATTCAAATATCTTTCTGCTACATTTACCACATTGTCCTGCTTCCTCTCATCTCTATTGTTGCTCAGCTTAATTTATTAAGGCAGTGAAAAGGAGGAGGAGAAAATCAGTTGACATGAGCAGGCTTCGTTCTCCCAACTATGGTGAAAGGGTATAGAGGAAATTCAGAGGGTGAGGAGAAGAGCTCATTGGAGATATGTGTGTGTGTATGGGAAGGAGGGCAATTCAAGAGTTATGTTTCCTGCAGTCTTTGTTTTTGGTGCTTTCACTGGGGGCATGCCCGTGGCTGGAGGATGTATGGCAAGAATACGTTGTGCTTCAGCAATCATTGGCCAACAAGTCGTCCATGAGCAGCAGTTCAAACTATGAGAAGTCCTGAGCTGACTCCTAACTTGTTCTGGAGGCCAGATTGACCCCCAGTAGCTCCTGTGATCTAGTGATCACCTAGAGATGCTATGTGTATGTCTACATCTACTTTTTTAGTTCGGTTTTGCTAGTCCAAACTGAAGAAGTCCGAAGTTAGTCCAAACTAGCCTTGAGCTAGTTTGGACTAACTGCGGCTTTTTAGTTCAAACTAGCTATATATTCTAGTTTGAACTAACTTTTTAGTTTGAACTAGAATGCATGGCTAGTTCAAACTAATAGCTTAGTTTGGACTTTTTAAGTTTGAACTATTCAAGTCTTGCCAATGCTTAGTTTGAACTAAACCGGCTAATCCAGACTAAGCAAGGGATTTTAACTAGTCTGGACTAAGTTTTGGTTAGTCTGAACTAAGAAATTTCTTAGTTTAGACTAGGCAAAGACTAGTGTGGCTGTGGGCCAAATTAGTCTGGACTAATTTGGAAGTGTAGACATAGCCAAAGATGACATCCCCTCAATGCATCCTGCAATCTGGAATCTTAAAGTTCCCATATGTTGGATTTATCTACAGGGACTTGGTGTGAGTCAGTGGAAATGACTCTACAATATAGAAACTGCTCTACTGAATCTGAGCAACGTTAGGCTCCAGCATTGAGTATGAGTAAACAGAAATCCTCCAATGTCCAAGGACCTTTCCAGAATTGGAATAAGTTAACCAAGTGGGATATAGTCACCTGAACCTAAAACCTTGATCTGTGCACCAGCAGATGAGAATAACCCAAAAGGTCCCAGCCAATTCCAAATAAGCTTTCAGTTATTCCTTGCTAATGCATGTGGTGTTTGTAACTTAATAACTGTTTACTAAATAACAGATTTTAATTAAATTTACATTTCCTTTAAGTTTCCAGGAGCTGCTTGAAGACAGCTGCTATGGCCGCAGTACAAAATACCCTCTTATGGAGACTCTACTTTTCTGCTTTCTTGTCTTGTTCCTTTTCTTAAACAATACATTTTTAAAATGTCCTTTATGCTGAAACTGTTAGTTTGTTCTCTGAGTATGGAAGACATGTCTCTGGGTGCAAGAAATCACCAGGGAGATTCAGTTGTTCTTGTTGGGATCCTATTGTGCAGGGTAGAAATTTCCAGAGGGGTAGCCATGTTAGTCTGTGTACAGCAAAAAGAACATCTGATGAAGTGGATTGGAGCCCATGAAAGCTTTTGCCCAAAGAAATCTGTTAGTCTGTAGGTGTCACAGGACTCTCATTTTTATTTTGCAGGGGTTATTTTAAAATATGCATTTATTAGTACTGCTTTTTGGCATCTTTTTTGGGCTCACAGCTGAAGGTCAGGAATTGGTTTAATTGGTCTTGATTTTTGTTTATCTCTAGTGAAATTCTAACTCCGGTGGCTAGATTTTTTTAAAGGCATCCTGACCTAGTCCCCTACTGTAATGTGTGCAGAATGGCAGGTAGTTTGAGCTGCAAGTACACATTCTTGCATTTAGACATCTGACTGCCTCAGCTGATGGATGACAAAGCCAATGACAGATGCATCTGCTTGCTCCAGGCCTCAGTTTGGCCCATGAAAAGTCATTTGATTTTCTTCTGTAATGCAAAGAAACAGAATTGCTCCTGGCCTATAAGCTGCTCAAGAGATGCAACACAACACCTCCTGTGTTTGTGACTCAGAATGCTGATGTCTCTCCATAAAACCTGATTTAGATCAATACAGCCAGATAGGTGTGACATGTTCAGTTGTTCCAGTTCTTGCCAAATACCACCGTAGTATTTGAGTGCCTCACAAACCTGAGTGAATTTATCCTCTGCCCACCTCTCATATGGTGATTGAGTGGTTAAGGTGCTTTACGATTGTCCTGATGGTGGCAGTGTTGAGTCTAGCTTGGTCAAGGTCCCATCCATTACACCCAGTTGCAGAACTATGTACCTGCTTCATTGAGTTAGGGCTGTCAGAGGTGGTCAGTTGTGGTACAGGCCAGATGTTCCCTTGGGTAATGTTGGCTATGAAACTGATGTGCCCTAACCACATCAGCTCAATGTGCCATTGGCTCTGAAGAACTTTGATTTCTCATGAGACAGGGCAGAATCATCCATGTATGAGGCACAGGGAAGAAGTCATTTGTCTAAGATCATTTATTGAGTTTGTGGCCAAAACAGGACTTGGACCCACATCTGCTGAATCCTATGCCAGTGCTTAAGCACAAAAACCAACCACCCTCTTCGTTGTTTTTCTTTCTGTGCTGGGTTTAGTGTGGTTGCTTTTTATGTCCTTTATAAAATCTGCCTTCCATGCACCTAGGGAAACTGAAAGGAAAATGATAAAACAATCATAATTTTCCGGTGTGTAATTTTGGACTCCAACAGAGGCCTAAAAGAAAGTGAGGTAATTATTCCACTCAACTCAGCTCCATTTGGAGAGGTGGGCTGTTTTGTACATCCTAGTTTTAAAATAAGACACATGAAATGGAAGGAGTTCAAGGAGCAGCACATATAACAACTGTCAGGGAAAATCAGAGCCGAGAGCAAAGGATAAAAGGGGTGGGCATACCCTGCTTGCATGACAGTGATGGGGAAATGACCATATAACCACCTACAAAATGAGAGAGGGTGTTATGAAAAGATCAGGGATCAGTCACTTTCATTAGTTAATAAGGACAGAACAAAAAGTAATGGACTTGAGTTGCAGCAGGGAAAATATTTGGGGGCTCAAAGTCATCCCTGGTGTAAATGAAGGCAGAGGAATTAAACAAGGAATGATTTTGGGCCCCATGACAATCAGGACAATTAGGCAAGAGATGCTGCCAAATGTAGGTGTGGACCCAATATCAGTGGAGATGTTGACATCTTGCCAAGATAAGCATTTGTTAGAAATGGTTTAATTACTGTGTTACTTCGAAGCCGCCCTCAGGACAGAAGGGGGCTTTGATTTGAGAGTCATGAGTGCCAAGGGAGTTGTCAGCAGTTGTGTGGGCAGTTGCTATTCAGATCCCACTGCATCTGTCTTAGCATCCCCTGCAGTAGATTTTCTCACTTACAGTATGTTCTCCTCAGGTGATGCAATCTTTTATGCCAGGATTAACTTGTGGAACTCAATGCCACAATATGTTGTTGGGTCCACGAGCTTAGATCACTGTGGCAGGATTAAACATTAAGGTAGGTAATGAGACTCTCACAGTGACTGTATGGTTGAACAAAAATTTAGAAAAACCCTCATGCTTCAGGTCATAAGCTAGGGGTTAGAATGAGGCTTTTAGAGCTATAGTTTCAAAAGTTCTTCAGGCTAAATTTCCAGGTGCTCTCAGTGCTCCACTCATGATAAATCTGACCACTTAGTTATGTGCCTACTGGAAGCTAAGCTCGTTTGAAAATCTTGCTCCATTTGGGGCCACGGAGAGTCTGCTGCTGAATTTTGAGAAGGGCATCCTGGACTTAGTCTGTAGCACAAGGAAAGCAAGTGACATCCAGGGACTTCAATGGCTTCAGATTTGTGCCTTGAGTTTGCTTGGAATCAAGAAAGTTGGTAGCAAGGGTGAAAGGCACGAGGGGCAGTAGAAGTCTCAGGTGAAGCTGTAATGGGGAACAGTTACACAGTTGGATAAGGAGGCTGGCAGGAGTGAATGGTTGCTGAGTGGAATGATGGAAAAAACCAGGAACCAGCATTAGTAGGTAGTGGAATTTTTTGTTGTTGCAAAGTGTAACAACTTTAGTTAAAAAGCTTCTCATTTTCATGTGTTTCATTGCTGGCTGCAGCATGTATTTATGTGTGCCTTTCACTTTTCTAATTCTGTGCATTGTGGCAATCTATTAGTTCTTTATTTGTTTTTTAAAAGCAGTGGTGGACTCCTATTGTGTATGTCCTGTGATATGCAAAATACACCTCATGCCCTTTTCATGGTGTGCTTATTTTGACCCTTTACTTCCCAGTTCTGAGATCAGCAGGAAGAAGAAACATCCTGCTATGAGGTTTCTGAGACAACTACAACAGAAATGCTTAAGAGATTACTTAATGTTTCCAGGAAAATGTTATTCTGAGTAGGTGAATTAGGTACAATGGACTTTTATTGTTGACCTATGGCATCCCTGACAGCCTAACTGTCTATGATTCTCTGATATATTATCTTAAATCTTTTTATAGTGATTTATCTTAAAGGATTTTGTGGACTCTGTAGACAACCTACAAGTATCATATCTTCCACTACTGAAACGCCGTTGGACAAGGCATTACAATTTCTACTCTTGCAAAAGGTTCCATGGGATCTTGCGTGACCATGATAGGTCAGGTTTTATCCCGTTCTAAGACAGCATCTCCAACAACACGTCAGGTCCTAAGTGCTATGTTGACGCATCATGATAATGAAAGAAACTTAACAATAGCTGCAAGTTATGGCCTGGAGTTTTAAAATTTAGATACAGAGATCACTTTATAAATCTATCTCACTTCTCTTTCTGGTGGGTGCAATTTGTGCTCACAGCTTTTTGTGCACACAGTTAATTGCAGGTGCAAATCCATACACTTTGTGGGCACAATGGCACCATCCATCAAATCCATACACTTTGTGGGCTGTCTAAATGGTGGCATCTGTGCCTCCAATTTAATTTCAGGTGTGAAAGATGGGGGTGGGTTTTACCTGGCACCTCTAAAAATGCAAGATGGGTAGCGATTGCTTTGGTAATGTGTGTGTGAATCAGTATGTGACCCAGTCTGTACAGTCTGTCTATTCTGCCCTGCCCGTGTTCTTTAGCACCCAGGCTTCCTTTCCCTTACTGTAGACATTTCATAGATTTCTTCAAATACAACTTCTTCCAAATGCGAATCATGCAGCTTTCTCTCATAAACTTCAGCTTATGCAAACTATTCTTGATCTAGTTATTCAGGCAAATATTTGGACACCTAAAAGCAGTCATAAAGTGATCTGATGTCTATCAAAGCAGGAGTGAGCATAAAGCAGTTGAAATTGGCAGGCTCTCTCTGCAGTGCTTTCTTTAAAAATACTCATTGCTGCTAAGAATGGATGCTGGAGCTGGTAGTACAGCAAATTTGACTTATGCATAGTCTTGCTTCACACAGTGGAAGCTTTACATATGCAAAAACTGTATGTTCATGACACAGGCTTTTATTTTTACAGGCTTTAGGCTTACTGTGCTATAAGATACGTCACCATATAGGGGCAACCTTACTCTTGAGATTGTCAGTGGATCTAGAGCTCTCTCTCCTCTGTTGTTGGCTGAATGTCTGCTATATGAGTGGAAACCAACATTTGTTAACATGTGATGACTGCATAGTGGACTCTTGGAAACGATTTGGGAATCTCAGTCACATTCTTTATATGTTCTACATATACCTCTGAGTCAGAAACTTAGCCTACCCTCATTTTGTGAAATTTCTATTTTCCACAATTTCTGGTAATTCTTGAGTCTGGATGAGATTGAAATGCCAGAAGAATAAATCTTTCACCTGCCATTTTAGTAGTTCTGGATCCAGGGAAGGCATGGGTTCAGGCAAGTGAAGAATGTTCAAAAATGAAGCCATTGAATATCTTTAATCCTGCAAAAAGTTCTGCTTTGGATTTCATTCAAATTTTGGGCAGTTTCTTCTTTTCAGTGCAAGTGAAATATGGTGCAGAAATGTTAGGAATTCATTCAAGGAGACTGCAAAACAAACAAAGTGTCCTTTGGTACTTTTAAAGACTAACAAATGTTATTGCATGAGCTTTGGTGGGTAAAATCCTACTTCATCAGATGCATGAAATGTAAACAACAGTATGAAAGGGAATTTTACCCACCAAAGCTCATGAGATAAATAAATTTGTTGGTCTTTAAAAGTGCCACAGGACTCCTTGTCTGTTTTGCTGAACAGAGCTACGCCTCTGAACCATGCAAGGAGACTGATTCTCAGAACTGCACAGGCATATTTGCTTGTGCAGTTACTTCCACACTTATCACGCTTGTGTTCACAAATTACCAGCTAAAAGATTAGGGTTTGGGGTAAAGGTTGCAGGTATGCTCCTGCAAGAAATGAGGGATGGTCATAGAAAGTGGCCTTTTCATTGCTTTGATTTACCGACTGGCTGAATTTGTTACCTTTTGACACTTGTCTAGACTGACGGTGGCAAATTTTTTTGCTGCCAGATCAAACTTCCCAGCTGGATTGTGTAGGTCTGTGAAGACCCTCTCAAATGATCAGGTAGTTGATGTGTTAACTCCAGCCCCTGAACTGGAGTAATGTGCATCAAAGGGATGGTGTTTCCCTTTGACTCAGTGCATTGGATCTGACGGATGGTAGGCATTTGAAAGGAGATATGTATGTTATTTTAAGTAACTTGTGTATCTCCCTTTGACTGCAACCGAAAACGGTGTGCAGGCTAGATTAGGACTCAGTGCTAATAAATTGAATTTATGTATTGTTCAAACATGATTTGTGTTAATTCTGCTTGGTGGTGGTGGCCTGCAAAGTTGTGCTAATTTTAAGATCAATTGCAGAAAGTATATGAAATTTCAAAAAATGTTAGAATAACATACAACAACAAATGTTAATAGAAAGTAGGTCAAGTTGCTTTCTGTAATGAATGTTAGAAACAGGTGTGAAAGAACCAGACAGAGACACTAAATTAATTCAAACAAAAAGGCCATGTTGATATAATTCAAGGATGATGCTGAAATGGGACTTGGTAAAAATGGATAATGTGGAATGGGAAATCAATGAACCAAAACTGGTGTGTTAGATATTAGGCCTAGTTTATGGACAAAATGATAACGGGATGGGCTCTTTCACCCAACACTCCCTTTGGGTATGCACACTGGAGGCTCTGTTATATAAATCAACTTAACAACCTTGTTAAGTCAACTTGAGAGTCCACATTGAAAATTCCTCTTAGCTGCCTGCATCCATGCTAGCAAGTGCTAGGTCGATGGATGAGTGGTGGATTGTGGGTAGCTGTCCCACATTGAACCAGAGAAGTGCCCTCCTCCCCCGGCCATGCCTTTAAAACAGGAAGTGAGCACAGCACCCTTCCTGGCGGCCACAAACTCTGGGAGGGGTCCTGGAGGCCAGTTTGGTTGACTTAAGGGCTTTCCCTGTCTACATTGGCTTAAGTTGAGTTAATAAGGTAAATTTAAGCATTAAGTCAACCTTAAGAGGTGGTGTTAAGTTGACTTAAGGAAGTGCTTAAGTCAACGTAATTAAAGCCCAGTGTGGCCATGGGAGTCTGTAGGTCAACTTAACCTTCCTTATGTCAACGTAAGGCTCCAGTGTAGATGTACCCATTGTGTTCCCTTAAAGAAAAAGTTTTTTTGAGGAAAAATTAGGAAAGAACAGCTGGAAGCTACTGAAGCAAGTTCATGGTTGGCACCTTCATCATTTCCTAGAGCCCTGGACCTTCTTTGTTTTAATCTGGTGAGATTTCATGACCAGACCCAGCCAGAGAGAGAGATCCAGGGGACATCACCACTCTATCAGCTCCCTCTGAATCCCAAACACCACTGAGATGAAGTGGGATTATACTTTAAAACTAGTAGTGAATACAACAGCTCCTGCTCATTTCAGCTAACTGCTTCTATCTTCCCCAAAAGGGCAGATATTAGCACCTGTGATACCATCTAAGAGATTGTCACACACAGATATTTTCTTTCTAAAACTCTTTTCAGCTAAAGGGAATAAGATATGCTGTTACAATGAAAGCTTCACTGAATACTTTATATTTCAAATGCTTTCCCTTTTTCCTATCTTTCAGTAAAAGGTTAAAAGGACTTTTAATGGTGTGTTTGCCCGGGTCCTAGCAGCCTAAGTGTCTGTATACTAAACTCCAGACCTCATTTAACACTGTTTACTATTGGACAGTGACTAGGTGATGTTAATGCCTTTGGCCCATTTATTCTGTCTAATGTAATACAACTGTTGCCAAGTTCCAAAGGGGTAGATGTGTTAGTCTAGTACAGTAAAAACAAACAGGGAGTCCTGTGACACTTAAAGGCTAACAAATTTATTTATGGCATGAGCTTCTGTGGGAGAAAATCCAACTTTCAAAGCTTCCGACAAAGTGGGATTTTCTCCCATGAAAGCTCATGCAATAAATAAATTTGTTAGTCTTTAAGTGCCACAGGATTCCTTGTTTGTAATACAATTGTGTTCATTGTTCTGTTGCTGTAAGATGAATTGCCTGGTGCCTAGACCTCCTTGAATAGGCTTTTTCTTTTCATCTTTGCTTCAATATGTCTGTCTGAATAAACCAGGGCCACATTTTTGCTGATGCAATGCCAGGTGTGTAATTTCTGGAGAAACAGCCTTTCATATACAATGATGTAACATGAGTGGAGCCAATTGAAATTTTTCAAGCTTTTTTTTTTTAACTTTATAAATTAAGAGGACAAGCTTTCTGTGAAAACTACCCTTTTCTTTCTCTCTCACTCTAACCTCCCCCTCCATTCCCTCCATGTTTCCAACCAGCTCTCTAAATGTGAGAATAGTTAGGTAAGGTATCTTGTTTATAAACAATATTTTAGCCTCTGTGATTAATAGAGATAACTGTGTGCTACTAATTCTTGTGTATGTATATGGTGGTTGTAACTTTCGTATCAGAAAAGACTGCCATTCCTCTGGACTGCCTGTTTATGAGGCCCAATTGACTTCCCTTGTTTTTATCTTGCTACCTGCAGGTAGAGAGAGTTCCTGTACTTCTACATTAATAGTCAAATCCAAATAGTAGCTGCAGTTAAAGGAAATACTGTTTATTGAAACAGGAGAGAGAATAAACTCATAAGGAAAGAAAAAGCACTTAAATGTAATCTCTTGCAATAATGGACCAATTTTTGTATGGGTAAGGCAACTTGGTTACACAAATTGACATGTTGTCATAGGCACATCATTAACCCTCCAACCAGCCAATCTGCGACATGAGCAAGCACAATGTGTGACAAATGTCTGAAATGGTACCAGCTAACTCTTGTTATTTTAGGCTGCAGAGCTCAAAAAATCTGTCTATTCCATGCCTTGAAGCTAACAGTTGGTTACCCTATCCTAGCCATGACAGGTGTCTGATCTACCCACATAATTTGTGCTGATTTAACTATGTTGGCTGGAGTGTGATTATTTTTGGTTAAGCAATGACAAAGTGGGATTTTCTCCCATGAAAGCTCATGCAATAAATAAATCTGTTAGTCTTTTAAGTGTCATAAGACTCCTTGGGTTTTTTTTTTTGGTTTTTTTTTTGCTATAGTTGTATCAGTAGAACCCCTAGTGTGCACATAGTATATGAGTATAAAGGTACTTTATTCCCTTTCCTGTATGAGCTATATCAGCATAAAGCATTCTTCTAGCAAAACTGTTCCCACGTTAGGGGCATAGTACCACTTTGGCTATATTGGCAGAGTTAAAGAAGTAGAACTTTTGAGTGTAGACAAGCCCTGAGTAACCATCCTTGCAGGTCTTCCTCTGATGTGCCTCATTAACTGTTGAGGCATTACCCTTTTGCGGTTTTATGCTGTTTTTCTGTCATGTCCAAAATTATTTTGCTTCCAGTTGTTCCAGTGTAAATCAGGGATAACTCACTGAAGTAAATGCAATTGCACCAGGGTGAAACCTCTGAGACGCTTAGACCTACAGCATTTTTCTATTTCCCTCCCAGTTGGCTTGTTCCAGACAGCTATTTTGGCTCCCAAGAACAGTTAATAACTTCAACAGTTTTTCAAAGGTGAGACCCTCCAATGGTTGTGCACAAAAGAGTAGGTCTTTTAGCTTTCCACTGAAGTTTGTCCTGGCCCTAATGAACTTGTTGAATATAAAAACTGCAATTTCTTTGAAAAAGGGGCATTTAAAAAGTTCACATGGATAAAACATACTGTATGTTTTAACTCTGTAAAAAGAATTGTTTATTTCACAGGCCATCCACTTTTCTAGGAAGGCAGCTCTCTTCCCTATGGCTGTGAAACACACAATTCATAGCAAGCGTGTGAAAGCAATGAGAGCTGTCAGCATCTCATCAAATGGTGTAACAGGATACCAAACATCAAAGTCTTGGACTGATGCTGCATGACTTGCATTGATTCCCTAATCATTTGTATGCAACTTTGCCAGGCTAGGTCATGTATGTATGGATGACATGTCACTCTTCTAGGGAAAGAGCATGGCAGTATGCTAGTAGACAGCAAGGGCGGGAATCCAAAGTCCATCTAAATGGAGAAAGAAATTTGAAAGTCTCTGAGGCATAGTATATGCACTACAGACCTATATTGGTGTAACTAGGTGTCTCAGGAGTGTTGAAAATCTGCATCTCTGAACAGTACAGTTATACTGAGGGAACTCCTGGTGCACACAGTGCTACATTGATACAGCAGCTTCTTGTATCGACATAGCTACTGCCTCTAAGAGACATGGAGTACCTATGCTAATGTGAGAAGTTCTCCCATTGGGATAGGTAGCACATCTGTTAATCAGTATGGATGCGGTTGTGCAGCTGCAGCACCAGGGCTGTATGTGTAGACAAGTCTACAGCATTTTGCAGTTCTTGGCTAAAATGGAAACCTGCAAAATGATGTCTGTAGCAAAAGATTACGGCCCATTAAAAGAACATTGTTGCAAAGAATTGAACACAGTTAAAAATCTATATCCCTTTGGCTAACATATGAAAGTTAATAGAATAAAATGTTAATTGTCAGAAGAAGAATAGTAACTTTCAAAAAATACTAAAGAATGTTGCAGTTTACAAATTAGCCAAAACTGGAAAAAGCATAAAGTATGAAAAGAATTTAATTAGACTACAGTTTTGAAGAGGGAAAAAAAATACTTCAAATGACAGGCATCCTTTTCATTTGTATCCTTCATTGTAATAGCTTTCCCTGACTTCACCAACCTTTTTTGGTATAGGTTTGCAAATGACTGAGGTGTGCAGTATTTTGCATTTTATAAATCCTTCTTTGTGGGTGTTTATTTTAGATACTGACCCAACCCCATCACCATAGTGTCTGAGCATCCCAGAATCTTTTACATATATTTATCCTCACAACATCCTGGTGCGGTAGAGTATTTTTATTTTACAGATGAAGAACTGAGTTAAAGAATGTGATTTATGCAAGATTGCACTAGAAGTTTATGATAGAACAGATAACTGAACCTGGGTGTCTCAAGTCCTAGGTAAGTCCTGGATGGAAAACAGTTTATCCTTTGTGCAACCCAGATTTCAATTTTCCCATTCCAAATGGGGACAAAAAATTGAAGCCTCAAAAGTTTTCATAAATTGAAAATCTGAAAAAAAAATTCAGTATGGAACAGTCGAAACATTCAAAACAATCAAAATAAAAGCAAAACCTTTTAGTAATTATCAGAGTCAAATGTCATGTAGATCATGTAGATAATTTTGAAATATGTTGTCTAGATTTTGAGCATTTTTAATTTTTAAAGTAACATTAGCTGAAATTTCAAAATGAAAAGTCACTTTGAACTGGAAAACAGTATTTCATTGAGAAAATGTCTGACCAAAGTTTGTTTGGTTTTTTTTGGTTTTTTTTTTTTTTTGGTTTTTTTTGACAACTTTGTAACTTTTTCAAAATACTTTAAAGTAAAAAAAAAAAAAAAAAAAATTGTCACAACTGACCTTTCCCCACAAAAAAGATTCCATCCATTTCAGTGAATTAAAATACTCAGGTGAAAAAATGTTTAGTCAAAAAATTCTCAATCACCTGTAGCCAGATTCACTGTAACATTTTTAGGCCTGCTCTACACTTAAAAATGAGTAGACTTGTAGACACCGCTAAGTCAATGGAAGAATTGAAATGAAAACCTTACTGGATACTTTATGTTTCAAACGCTTTTACTGTTTTTCCTTCCTTTCTTTGATGGTGTGTTTGTCGCAGTGCTAGGCAGGTTGAGGTGTCTGTATGTCAAACTCTAAACCTTACTTAATAGTGTTTAATGTTGGACAGTGACTGGGCTGTGTTAACACTTTTAGCCCTTACATTTCATCTAAATTAATACAACAGGCACCACTCAACTATGGGACTTTGTGGGGGGAATTTTCAAAAAGCTCAGTGTTTTCTTATCTGAAAATCCAACCTGAAATGTACCAATCGCTTGACCTGCTCAAGCACTTAGAAAAATCAATGTTGTTTTGCCAACAATGTCAATCACAGGCCAAGTATACACTGATGGTGGCAAACGCACCACATCAGTTTGCTTTCCGGATCGACTGAGTAGATCAGTGAAGACCTGCTCAATTGTTTGAGAAGTCCAGTCTCTGAAAAAGAGCAGTGCTGAGTCAAAGGGAAGACATTTCCCTTCAACTCAGCTCAGTAGAGTCATTGTGTAAGTAGGCATTAGGTTGTTGAAGAGAGATACTCAAGTTATTTTATGTAGCTTGCACATGTCCCTTTGACTGCCACCAAAAACCACAGTGAGTGTAGACCTGGCCTCAAGAAAGGAGCTAGATACCTAATGCTATAAGCCGAGAGTCTCACTGAAGTTCTTATGCAGGCAGAGAAAGTCAAGGAAGGCTTGGAGAGAGTAATTGCCAAGTGAAAGTGGAAAAAGGACTTCAGGGTTTGTCTAATAAAAAGAAATAGGTTCAAGTCTGGTATTGCGTTTGCTTTCTTTTAGTGCAGTGGATTCCTGGCTGAATCAGTACCTCAGCAATAATTATTATTATACCAGGCTCTTGTATAGCACTTTTTCATCTGTAAATCTCAAAGTGCTTTTGAGTAGATGAACTTTATTCTCCTAGTTGACTTTGCAGCTGTGATACAAACAGAAAAGCTGCCTTCAATAGTTTCTGATAAGGAAATTTTTCATTTCTACTGGCAGGAGGGATTTCCCACTTAAACTTTGTGTTTGACCCATGATCAGGAAAGAATAGGATTCTGTTTCCGTTTGGGCTGATTTGCTGCCTCTTCTGGCTATTAGTCCAGGATTAACTATGAATTTGAGTCCTATGTCACTGTGCTCAACAAAAATGGTTGAGATAGGAAAGGCAGGAGTGGCAGACTTGGCAGGATGACTCAGTCAATGGTGTTGTTCCTTGGGTGGCTGATACATGGAATTGAACTGAGTTTAGTTGGAAGCCAACCTCCATTGCTAAGTTGAAGGCAACTTACTCAATTCCACTTTGAGATTTCTAGCAATTTGTCATGGATCAGACATTGTTGCAAGTAGCTGTCCTTATGAACAACAGCAGATGAAAGTTGTGTCATCGACGACAGAAATGGTCAAATGGCCTTGGACTGCCTCTTGTCAGAGTACTATAGTTTGCAGGATAGGAGACATTGTCTGACATTTCACTGTTGTGAAAAAACTACTAGGAGAATGGGGAATGTATGTCTTTTTCTTTTTTAAACCAGTTTCTGGACCCTTTGGATGATGATCTAGCTAAGGGTGAAATCCTGACATTACTGAAGTGAATGAGGGTTTTGCGACTGACTTCAGCAATGCCAGAATTTCATCCTATGACTAATCGAATCTCCCATGGTTCCATTATCTTTTACCTTCCTTTCTTCCCTTGACTTTTCTACACCTGCCTTGCACTTTCTGGTGTCTAGAAAACTTGTCACTCAGAGGACAAAACAGATTAGGGAAAATCATCAGCCTCTTCTTGCCAATGGGGCAGGTTTGTCTGAGACAGGGACTGATTGGTTGCTGCTTGTTCCCTGAGAGTGCTCACACCTCAGACCCTTGCCCCCCAGTATAACTGTAGTAGCTCACAATGGCTACGTCTACACTGCAAAAGTAAAGTCAACTTAACTAAGTTGACATAGTTAAGTTGACTTAGCATGTCCACACTGAAACTGCCAGGGGACTACCCACGTCCACACTGGCTGTTGCTAAAGCAACCCAAGAGTGGTGCATTGTGGGAATCTGGCCCACAGTGCACAGGTGAGGCTTCCCCCTACCCCAGCCACCCTTAGAAAACAGGAAGTGAGCAAAGCAGGTTGCACATGTGCCAGACAGGATCCCGCTTGCAGACATGCAGCCTTCATCTGAGGTCCTGCAGTCTGTAGGCAGGGTGCTTCCCACCAGACCAATGCCAGGCAGGCAACAGCTGCAGAGTGGAGACACAGCATGGCCTTTGCTATACTGGAGGCGGGCCCCAGAAGGGCCATCAGAATGGCCAGTGTGGCAGCAACAGCAGTCATTCCACGAAGTGTGTCCCTGAGCAACTAGGCCCTTGAAACAAGCTCAGACTGGTCGGAGCAGGTTGTGCTTGCCACCTGGACTGATGACATGTGGTACCAGAATTTCGGGATGACCAGGGCCACCTTCCAGGGAGCTGAGCCCAGAGGTACAGTGCAGGGACACATATCTACGACCTGCACTCCCAATGGACAAATGCATGGCGATAGCCATCTGGAAGTTCTCCACTCCGGACTCTTATAGATCTGTTGGCCACTGGTTTGGGGTCGGAACGTTGACTGTGGGGGTCATGTTCGGGCAGGTGTGCAGGGCCATAAACAGGGCCCTGCTTGGTCACCGCATCTGGGCAAGCAACCTGGAGGAGACCATCGTAGGATTTGAAGCTCTCGGCATCCCAAACTGTGCTGGTGTGGTTGGTGCCACACACATCCCCATCTGTGCCCCAGACCACTGGGCCACGGTATACTGTAACAGGAAGGGGTACCACTCCATGATCCTGCAAGCCGTGGTCGATCATTGGGCCTGTTTGTTAACACCTTCATGCGGTGGCCAGGGAAGGCCCATGATGCATGTGTCTTGAGAGACTCTGGCCTGTACCACTGGATGCAGGCAAGCACCTTCCTCCCAGAACATACCATCACCTTTGGGGATGTGAAGGTGCCTGTCTTTCTCCTGCAGGATGCAGCATACCCCCTAATGCCATGGTTTATGAAGCTGTATGATCGGAACCTCTATGATAGCCGGAAGCTTTTTAATCGTTGTCTGCACTGGTGCCGCACTGTTGTGGAGTGCTCTTTTGGCTGTCTCAGGGTGCGCTGGAGAGCCCTCCTTACTCACCTGCAGCTCGTGGAGAGTACCATCACAGAGATGGTGAGCATGTGCTGTGTTTTGCACAAACTTTGTGAGCTATGGGGGAAAAGGGTTCCACATGTGTGGGACACTGAGGCAGAGCAGCTCGCTGTGGGGTACCAGCAGCCCAAACACCCCATCCCCCTTACACAGCAGGCAGAGCACTAAACCATCCTAATCCATGACACCATAAAGGACTGGGCTGTCACTGATGGCGTGGATGTCTAAACACCACCAGATGCCCACCCTGCCAGATGCCTGAACACCACCAGATGCCCACCACCCTTACCTCTCCCTTCCTTACACCGTCCAGCACTAAATCAAGTAACATTGACACTCCAGATAACATTCAACGTTGTGTTTACTTACAGGGGTTTGGGGGGGACAAGTAAGGGTCAGGGACAAGGGTTGCTGGGTGGCTGGGGGATGGGTGACTAGAGGCAGGCTGTCACCTAATGGTGAGGCAGTGACCAGCCACCCGAGTCTGGGACCTGTGCTACTGGGAGGCAGTGGTGTGTCATTTCGGGCTGGGGGAGACAGCAACCCCCCCATCGGCCCTGACCCCACACCAGATATTCCAGGGCCTCTGTCTGCCACTCCCTTAGCTCCAGAAGCCGTGTCATCTGGGCCTGCTGCACCCTTCGATGGGCTTCTTCAGCCTCAAAGGTGTGGTACCCCAGACCAGGAGGTTCTTCTCCAATTGCCGGGCCACCTGCAGGTGTTCCTGGAGGATGTCCTCCTGGCTGCAGTGCGCCCTCCGGCATCTTCGCTGGAGTGACAGGACCGGTGTGTGGGTCACAGGATCTACATGGAAGGAGACAGACCGTGGGTTCCCCCTATCAG
Source organism: Podocnemis expansa (assembly GCA_007922195.1). Lineage (NCBI taxonomy): Eukaryota > Metazoa > Chordata > Testudines > Podocnemididae > Podocnemis > Podocnemis expansa. Next base: position 20,348,648 of record ML682026.1, on the reverse strand, counting down.
GCAGTGCAGACTGCAGGCCAGCACCAGCAGGAGATGCCTGTCCCTCCCCCCACCCTTTGGGACTGCAGCCCCCCCCCATTCCACTGTGACATTGTGACACACAGGGTGGATGCTGTCCCTTTGCTGACAAAGTGTGGGCAGCCCTGCCCTCAGGGTCATTCCAGACGTCTCCTGGCAAAAGTGCCATGAGCATGCTGTACAGCTGTGCCTCTCCCGGAGACAGTGGGCTCAGCATCTTCTGCAATGCCAGTTTACTGGCTGGCTCAGGGATACGCCCCCCAATGCCTGATCCCACAACCCCATGGGAAGCCCTCTCTCCCACATCATAGGACAATGCCTATCCAACGTCCATGCCCCCCCCCCCCCAGCATTCCTGTCCCACCTGCCAGCCCCACAATTCCCAGAGACGGGTACTCATCAGTGTTGCCAGCATGTGTGCTCCGGGATGTCCCGGGGCAGGCTCCTGTGGAGGTGGGCGGACGCCTCCCTGGAAGCTGGGGCAGCTCCTGGGGTCGCCATGGCAGAGGTGGGGGTGTTGGCACGTGCCCGCTGCTGCTTCTCCTTGTGCGTGAGGACAACATTCTTCTCCACAGACGACTCCTCTCCTCCTCTGGGGCATCATGCTGGGGGGGGGGGCTTCTTTGGGCTGACCTTGCATCCAGCTCCCACCCCAGGAAGGTTTCCAACTCATCATAAAAGGGGCAGATGGCTGCAGCAGTGCCCTGGTGTCATTTCACCTCCCATACCTTGTAATGAGCCTGCTGGAGGTCTTTGACTTTTACATGCATCTGCTGCGTGTCTCTGCTGTGGCTTTTCTCTCTTAGGCCCCTTGACATGGCCACATAAATATCTCTATTTCTTTGGCTGCCCTGCAGCCTGGTGTGCACTGCCTCTTCCCCCCACCGTGCCAGGAGGTCCTGGGTTGATGAGGAAGAAGCACGCCTGCAGGGCCTCTGAGCTCCATCCCTGCAGGACTCCAGGAATATGTCCACACGTACATCATTATTTTGAAATAAGTTATTTCGAAATGAGTTATTTCAAAATAAAGTCCTTATTTTGAAATAAGTTAATTTGAATTAAGGGAAAGCCTGCTTTCGAAACAGCGGTTATTTCGAAATGGTTATTTCGTAATAAGGCCATTTGGACATGTTGTTTTGAAACAGTTGTTTCGAAATAATGGTATTGTTTCAAAACAACATGTCCAAACAGCGTTATTTTGAAATAACCATTTCAAAATAACAGCCATTTCGAAATGAATGGGATTTAAGCTGTTTCAAAATGACGGTTCTTATTTTGAAATGACAGAGCCCATCATTTCGAAATGAGAAAACGTCGTGTGGACCTAATCTTTTTTATTTCAAAATAACCAGTGTTATTTTTAAATAAAAGAGACGTGTGGACATACCCCAGAAGGTCAGCCTGGCTCTGGCTGGCAGCCAGGAAGTGCTGGGCTTCTGCCTGCTCCAGCCCTGGGATTTGCCGGGGCACACACTTCCTTTTTGCCAGGCAGATTGCCTGCTGCCTGGAGACCCATAAGTCAACTTAAGGCAAGTCCCAGTATATACTGCCTTAAGTCGACTTAATAAAGTTGACTTAATGGTAAAAGTCAACTTTATAGGTGGAAGTTATAAAGTCGACTTTACCGGACGCTAAAGTTGACTTTATTCCCCTGCAATGTAGACAGGGCTTTGTTTAAGTCGACTTAAGCCTCCTTAAGTCAACTTTAACTCACAGTGTAGACATACGCAATGGCTATGTCTACACTATAAAAGCTAAGTTGACTTTATTAAGTCTACTTAATAAAGTCTGCTTAAAGTTGACTTTAAGTAGACCCTATTAAGTAGACTTAGAGAGTCAACACTGCATTAAGTCGACTATATAAAGTTGACTTTAGCCAGGGGACCCATTTAAACTTGACTTAATAAATTCGACTTTAAATGGGTCCCCTGGCTTAAGTCAACTTTATAAAGTTGACTTACATGGCCACATTGCACTAAATCGACTTTATTAAGTCAACTTTAATGTCCACGTTGTGTTACGCTGACTTAATAAAGTCGACTTATCCCCTAAAGTTGACTTTTAGGGCAGGAGTTATTAAGTCGACTTAAGGAAGCTCTTAAGTTGACTTAATCAACTCCAAATGTGACCAGGACTTTGCTTAAGTCAACTTAAACCCATAGTGTAGATGCAGCCAATTAGTGGTCAGACTGTTTCAAAGATGGGATGTTTGGATTTCATTTCTAGGAGTCACAGCTTTGGAGAACTGCATGGCACTGGTCAATGCAGAGTGGCTACATTGGTGTATTTCATTGTTAGAGAAGCCAAGTTGGACTTGTTGTAAAGTTTGAATCCAGAGCTAAACTTTCGTCAAGTTAAGAGTGTTGGGAACCAGGGTTCCAGTTGTTGTGTCTATTTCCAAGTCCTGGGCCATGGGCCACGAAGCCAGCTGGGACACAAGACTCACCCCTATGTTTTGACTGGGAGAGCTCCAAGACTTCTGATTGGGCTTCAGTCCTTATTTAAGTCAGAGGAGAAAACAGGATGTTGTCTGTAGAACTGGACTCTGCCTTGCCATTGAATGCTGCTCTGTCACTCACCTGTTCCTGCCTTTTTTTCCTGTCCTAGTATCCTGACTTTTGGTACATGATTCTTATCCCTGCCCTGCAATTGTTTCTCAGATGTTATCTCCTGACATTCCTGGTAATTGGCTCTTGTCCATGTGGTCCATGCCTGCTATTAATCCCTGGATCAGGCTGCCCACACCCCACCCCTGATATCTCTTCTTCTGCAAGAACAGCTCCCACCAATGAACTTCCAGTAACCTCTGGCAATGTCACACAGGAGGAGAACAGCAGCAAACAGTTCTCCAAAGGCATCCAAGTCTCGTCATTCCTTATCAGCTCAAATCCTCGTTGCCTGGAGCTGTCTTGAATCACTCCACTTAGAAATCCATCCTTACGTTTTTAGATTCTCTTTGTGGTGAAATGTTTCCACTTATAAGACTCGTTCATGAAGGACCAACAGGCAATTTGGTTGCTTGCACAGTGAAATGCTAAGTTGTGTGTGCATTGTTTGGGTACTTAAGTCAGATTTTTTACTCACACTTACCACAGCTTCTGCCCCTAAAATATTGTGTTTAGAATCAGTTCTGAGGCCTCCAGCCATGTTCATACAGACTCTTGCAGGTGCACAATTAATGAAGACCCTCGCTATTTTGTTGGGCATTGCTGCTGTGAACGTTTTCCCCAGTTAATTATAATAAAGTCACCTTATCTATTTTACTAGGATTATTTAGTACCTTAATGGTATCAAAAAGAGTCCCAGAATGTTTTGTAGGCATGATACAACAAGAGTAATAGGGGTGGAATGAAGACTGGAAAGGTGCATGGATATCACATGGATATCACAGTGACAGGCGCAGGAAGACTAGAACAGATCTATAATGATGTGTATCTGTCAGGAATTCCATGAAAGTCTCTCTTTTTAGGGCAATGCAAAACTCATTCTGTGTCTTCCTCTTCATGGCCTAGCATGGATCAGTTTTCCCCGTTATAGTGCAGTCTTGACTCCTATGGTGTCAATCCCACCTTCCCCAGCTTGTTCTAATCCTGTTATCTGAAAGAAGGTAATGGGCACTGGAGACTTCAGATCAGGAAGTGTTGTATAATTGTGGTCAGATCTGCCACTCCTGACATCTTTCTGCAAGGCTGTGTGCTACAGGAAGAGACATACTGCTTTCTTCACCATGGGAGTCCCCCCAACAGAAAACTGGCTGGTTCTGCATCAATTCAGCACATACTTTTTGTTTGTGAATAAATCTTAAAGAATAATGATGGGTGCCTCAGCACATACTTTTTGTTTGTGATTCAGTCTTAATGAAGATTGATGGGTGCCCCAGAAGAATGAGAGATAACTGAGGCTGTACTATGGCTTCCCTTGAGATGCCCCGGGGATTAATTTGGATAAGAATCTGCATTCCAAGGCTGATCAAAATCTTCCTCAAATCTCCTGAGTTTACAAAGGCTGTCAGGAAGCCTTGGGAAAGAAGACTGCTGCTTCTGACAGCCTGCTTTTGCCTGTTCTGTTTGCACCCTGGCACATTTTCAAACCTCTGGAAGGGGTCATTTGGAGTTTTAGAGTCAAGGGACAGGTTGGTCCTTGGTTTATCAGAATGATTCAATCATCTCTAACATCATGGCATTTCTTGGCTCATTCCTTTATTTCAGAGGCTGAGATCTGGTAAGGTAAAGCTGAAATAAATTTCATTTAGCAGGTGGGATTTTTCCTGGGGACTCATTCAAGAAGCCAACAGGTGCAACTGCTGTGCCAAAAGATGGGAAAGGATAGAAAACAGATCCTGTTGCTTATGAATGTTGTCATTAAAGATGAACCCAAACCAAATACCTGCACACTCTGGTGAACTTTGGATCTAGATCTGAACTTTGCAACTCTTCCTAATGATTACTATGTTTTTTTTCTTGGCTGGGATTCAGGATAAACATCATGCTGTCCTTCAGGAGTAATTTGCTGGACAGCTCCACACAAACACTGAGACAGGGCTATACAGCAGTAGTAAGTTCCAGAGGGGTAGCTGTATTAGTTTGGTTCAGCAAAACAAACAAGGAGTCCTGTGGCACTTTTAAAAACTAACAAATTTATTTATCCCTTGAACTTTCGTGGGCATAATACCACTCTGTGATCTCTGAAATGGGAAAACGTAGGATGTTAGGTGAATATATATAAAAGTAAGTTAGTTCAAGAGTCAGTTTAGTTCAGTTGGAGAAGGGTCAGTTCAGTCTTTTTCATCAAACCAAACAAGATATTTGGATTCAAACAGTGTGGAAAAACACATAAGAAGGCGATAATGTGAAAAGAGGGGAAAAATCACCTTTGGTAACAGGTGAGCCAACCCAAATCTCTATCCAGACCTACCCTTTACAGTTTTGGTAACATAAGATGGTAGAGCCTACAATTTCTGTACACTACTGAATCATTGTCTGTCTAGACAACTTTTTTTCTTATTTAGAATGTCCCCTGATTTTAGAGGTGATTGGTAAATGAGATTTTCACCTATGTGAAACTTTGATGAAAACAAAAACCAAGACTTAATAAATCATGGATATTTTCAGTAAAAAAAAAATCAAATATTTGTTGGAAATACAAAACTGATTTTTTTCCAGTTGAGGATGAAAATCTTTTGTTTTTTTCAGTGGTTTTTAGGATTAAGAATTATTTTTTTCTTCTTTAGCTTGCCAGCAAAATAAATAAATAAATAAATAAATAAAATAAATAGATCAAGGAAAGACGACATTTTCCATGAAAACTCTTTGGTTTAGTTCACAATCCAGTTGTTTCTGTTGCTTGGAAGAATTTCAGTACAAGAATTTTGAGCACCCTTAAGTTAGTTATCCATCTCTAAACTTTTTCTCAGACCCCCTGTTAAAATCATTCTTGTTGGTTTCCCTGTGAGCACCCACTCTTAGTAAACCTCTGGTCTCCTGGAAGTCTTGTATTCTCTCTGAATGATTCTCTGTGATTGTATATCTCCTCATATGAAAAAGTAAATGTCCCACTTAATTTTTCCATCTAGGATCCTATTTGACTGGTATCAGATACAATAACACAAATAAAATAAGTCTGGGAATTTAGGTAGTCTTAACTCTTTGTATCTAATTTGGGTGGTAGGGTATAATATAGGGAAAATGCTTAGAGATTTTCTTTGGCTTGTCTTTCAGCCCATATCCTGAAATTTTTTGCCATTGATTTCAGTGGAATGACGGTTAGGTCCTCATATATGCAAATCAGTCAGATGAGATCAATGTGCACAAAATGAGCATTTTTCTACATTTTTGGATGCAATCCAAACCTATCCACAAGCACAATAGACCAATGCAACCAAGATCCATATACTGAAACATCTCCCCCGTTGTAGCTTTTCTTTATTGTGGAGAGATGCTCTTATCCAAATGTTAAAACACCATTCTAGGTCCTTTGTACACTTAAAATGAGAATCTACTCTGCAAAGATTCTACTCTGCAAACAAACAGGCTTTTTGCGGTTCCATAGTTATTGTCTCTTGATTTTCAAAGCAGAAACACTTAATTTCCTGTTAGCCAGTGCAACATAAGGTACCAAGGATCTGAGAGTCAAGCTGGGTGTTTGCCTTGGTAAGTGTCAGCATCATCACTATGATGAGGGTTCTCAGTTTTGGCACCCAGTGACACTTGTGCAGCCCCATTGTCTTTGTTGAAGTTGTACAGATGTAACTGATTGTAACTCAGTAAAAAATTCTTTTATTGATGCCCAAGGTGGAATAAATGCCAGCTCAGGCTCTCAGAACTGTGCTGGTTTTGCTAGACAAATGGTAGTAAAATCATCAAACTGGTATTTTAGTCCTCAGTGTAAGGAAATGTGGGTTCATATACATACAAAGAGATGCAAAAAAGCAAGGAGTCTTGTGGCACTTAAAGACTAATTGATTTATTTATCACATGAGCTTTCGTGGGAGATGGGAGGTGCCATTTTTAGATTAGTCCAATTCCAGAGTATAACCATGCTCCAACCCATCTTTATTGTCAGGCACTCTAAGCCAAGCATGTCTAGGCATAGTTCCAAAGGGGCAGCTGTGTTAGTCTAGTCCAGAAAAAAAAACAAAAAAAAAAAACCCAAGGGAGTCACAAAACAGAAAAACCAGTTTCTGAGCACTTCCATCTTTCTAATCACTCTTTAAATGATTTCTTAATGGCCATACTCAGTGACATCAGTGGAACATCAAGACTTCAAAGAGAAACAGTTGAATTGGAATTAATATGCAACTTAGATTGTGTGAAAGTAGGATTAAATTGAGACTATGGGTTCTTTTCCTAAATACAACAGGTAATTTGACTTCAGACTTCCCAGGGTTTGAACCTTAACAACTGCTCTGATTTGCTGTTACTATATGACCTGAGCCCATGTTTTACACTCATTTGCACTTATTTTCATTCCATTCTGTAAGTTCCCCCATCTTCAAAGCATCTGACAAAGTGGGAGTTTCTCCCATGAAAGCTTAGGCATACTTGCCACTTCCAGAAGGTAGCATTCAAGAATTAAGTCACATCCTCAGACCAATAACAATGAATATACTTCAGTGCCTTACATGATTCCTAAAATCATTTGCCCTTATTCCTTTAGGAAATGCTGTTAATCAGACTTGGCTCTGATTCATAAGAAAGGTGTAATGAGATTAGTAAACTTAAAGTTCAAAGGCTAATCTGCAATCCTTTTACATAAATGAATTGCAACCTTCGGTCCTGTCTTTTGAATGTTTCGACCATCACAACTTTTAGAAGGGTCTGGTTCATTTTTTATCTCTTTTGAACAAACCAATCTGCTATCATATTCGGTGAACTGTTCTGTTAGTGTCAGGGAAAAATGTGAAAGAAAAGAAAGCATTTGATTCTTGTCAGATAGATGAAAACTTAGTTTCTTTTCTTCTCTCCCCCCCACCATCTCCTGGAGAACACACTGTATGTAAAAGGTGACCTTTCCCCTCCTCCCTCTCCTCTGGAGCTGAAAGAGATTCAGATGACACATCTGATGACAGATAGATACCAGTATGTGCAAATTATGCTTGAACTTGCTCTGGATAAAATTGTTACAAGGCCCGGGTACAGACTCAGCTGCATCTGAGAGAGCACAGATCATAGCCAAATGTTTGTGTCATTTAGAAACACCACTCAGAGGAGACACGGAGAGATGAACAGATGAGCATTTTAAACTCTAAAGGTTACTGTACAGAACATGAAATAGGGCCCAGGGTTTGACTTTTGAAGAATGTTCTCCATCTGAGGAAAGTTCAGAGGAAATCAAATTCATCTCAACAGCCCAGAGACTTTCTTTCTTTCTTTCTTTCCTCTCCCTCCCCCAACTTTTTTTTTTTAACTGGAGAGTTTGAAATCTCTATCCTTTGACTGATATACTTGTCTAGTCCTCCTGGGGAGGTAGGTGAGGTAGACATGGTAGCATTTTTGAGCCATAGAAGCTACCCAGGAGAATCTTGCAGATAAGCCACACTATCACACGAAGAATTGACAAGATGCATCATTGCTTTGGATTCCAGTTATAGTTAGACTAGAGAAAATCTGAATAACTTCAGTGCAGTTTTTTGGAGTTGAGACACTATAGTTACTGGGATCAGAGCTGCTGTGGAGACGCCAAGTATTTTTTATACTTGTGTAACTGAAATTAGTTTTTGGCCCAGTGTCATCTGGAAGCAGAGGTTCAATGGCCAATGCATGGTTGTGAAAGAGCGCTGCAGATCTGGGATGAAATCTTGGCCATATTGAAGTCAACGGTGAAACTCTTACTGACATCAACAGGGCTAAGATTTTACTCTAGGCACTGGGAGTAATGGAGAGCATGGTTTTAACTGAAAAAGACCGGACAGGTCAAAAACCCAAATTGCCAGGCTTGGTGCGAAATGCTGCCTTCCTACACCTGCATGTCACTCTCTGATATTATTCGGGCTTGTGAGCATGTAGCTGAGAGTGGAATTAAAGTTGGAAGATGTTAACCTTCCCCTATCATGTCACCAAGTCCTTTTTCAAAGTGCACCACTACATTGAATTGAGTCAGAGAGAGAACAGTAAGCCAGAGTTTGAAATGAGTGACCAGAACTGGGGTATGTGTGCCTCTAGTTACCTGATTGTGGTTTATACATTTTCTGGAATAAAACCACAGGTAAATTTGGGGAGGGGAGTCACTAATTGTACATACAAGGTCCCAGTCCTTCTGAATACATTTCCTTGTCTGTACAATAGCATCTCCAATTTAATCTAATATCCAGGCATTAACCCGTTAATGCACAAAGGTGAATGAAGACCCCTTGGGGGTCAGTTTGCTACAAGGTGTTGATTGCACAGCAGTGTCAAACAAGCATAACCACTGTGCAGCAGCCACACCTTACTACTTACTGCAAAAAGGCTGGTGGGAGGCAGAGATGTAATCCCCTGGCAGCGCTTCATTTTAAGATTGCAAAACATTGGTGGAAATTTTAGAAGGAAAGGTGCTACAAGCACCCAACATATTTTTGTGAGCTGATGTAGTTTCATGTTATGACTTCAGAATGATGAGCATTTACAGCTCTGGTTAAAGTTTAGTCAGTCTTTTAGGATATGTTGGGATGCAGTGATGCACCAAACAACAGTTAGCATTTATCAAATCTGTTCAGATCTTGTCCATTTAGAAAGTAGGCTGTGCAACTAAAGAGCCAGAAAGCAATATCTGACGTTGGTGTGCAGCCACTTCTTGTATTACCCTTAGTCGGCAATACACGGAGACAGACACGTGAAATCTCCAGGACGGACATGCAGTTATTTTGTTTGCCAGACTCATTATGAGGAAGTCACATGTTTCCCTTTCTTTCACAGGGGGATCTGTTATGCTGATAATAACTAATTCAGGTTGGGTATAAGCAGGTGCAACAAGAATGAAGTCAGTTTGGTCACACCTGCTTACACAGAAGGTCCAGATCCCATGCTGAGCCAGAACTTTGTATGGCATTAAGCCAACTTTTTGTTTCTCTGCTTTACATGCTTCCAGGATTTTATTCATCCCCTAATGTAATTTACAGCAGCGTCCAACCTACCCTAAATTGCACCCAAATGCAGTGAGCCTCAAAAATAGTTCCACAGCTTCCTGGAGCATAATATATTCTGGTCTCATCCTCTCCCCACTATAGTACATCCTAAGGAATCAGCTGGTAGTTTAAATCAGCTTTTTGATGCTGGAATAATGTAAAAATACCTGAATGGGAGGCAGATTCTAGCTGTAGGGTTAAATTTATTCTTGTATTTTTATCAGCAAAAGCAGCAAATCCCTCCCTAGAAAACTTTCTAAAGAAGGAAATCATGCAGCATTTTGTGCTTTCTTCTCTGCTGATTTTTTTTGGCTGTTCCTGCTGCTGTTCTCGGGAATCCCCAGTGTTTCTTAGGACATTGTTCTGTAGTTTGGTCTTGGCATATTGTTCAAAGTCTAGTTACAAATTCTCAGGTGTATATTAATTTGGGATCTGGTCCAATACCTGTTGAAGCCAAGGAAAAGGCTCTAGTTAACAGCTGATATAAAGAGCTGCAAAAAAGGGAAGCTGTATGCCATGTATGTTAATGAGTTTCCTAGTACCTAAAAAATATGCTGCATATTCTTGAGAGCTGTGTACTAGCATTTGATCTATTGACTGTTTGCATATACACAGATATCTTATGTCTGTAAAATCCCTCTGACTGCAGTGGGCAGCGGGGTCAGGCCTCTAGTGAGGTCGTTTACACAAGGAGAATTTCCAGAATCATTGAACTCACAGTTCCATAATGAGATTGCTGATTGAGCACGGTCATAATTATGTTAGCTAGATCCTTTCCACCTTTTGAGATGGGAGGACAAAATCCTGAAGCTAGCTGCCCACCATTCATTCCGGCAGCTGAATCCCAGCTCTGTTTGTGATTATTAGCACCAGCCCTATTTACAGACATGCCTCAAAAGCAGCTAACTCTGTAACAAGGGGGCAGAGTGGAAAAGTCAGCAGCCCTGTTTATGCGGTGGTCTCAGAGCTAGCTCTGCCACTCTGAGTTACACTTATGGACTCTCCAGTGATAAGAATGGTCTGAGACACCGCTCTTTAACAGCCCATAGAAGGTAGCCCCTAGCCCGAGCGTGCAGCCCTAAGAGCTCTCCTGGAGACAGCAAAACACACTGAAAAGCGCATTTTGGCCATAGAGGCTTGTTTGCAGAATTTGCCCCAGTGGTGGCCTGTAATGGGAAATGACACATTGATGTTGAAAGCCTTAAATGTTCCTTAGGCACATTGACAAAAATTGTGTGTGCCGCTCCTTAGGCATCTGACGGAACATGGCAGAGAACATTTCCTCTCAGCTAATAGAAAAAAGCCCTTTTTTATTTTCATAAGAAAGGAAGGAAAATGTAACTATTAGACTGCTAGGCTTTGTTATGTCACTCCTCATGTGCAGTGCCCAGCAATGAGAATGGAGATTCTGCTGCTGTATCTCAAGGCACTGCGTGATAATTGCTGGCGAAAATTTTCCTAAAAGGGATCTGAATTGGGGGGTTGCAACCTCTTAGCATTGCCATCTCCCCAGGTGACTTTCTGGGTCATGGTAAGGCCTCTGCTAGTAGAATGAGTTGTGATGAGCTGTGCAGGGACTCATGTGATATTGAGGAGATTCATTGCCCAGTGTACCCACTTGTGTTTCCACCCCTTGGGTATGTCCACACGTCTCTTTTATTTCAAAATAACACTGCTTATTTTGAAATAAAAGAGATTAGGTCCACACTACGTATTCTTATTTTGAAATGATGGGCTCTGTCATTTCGAAATAAGAGCTGTCATTTTGAAATAGCTTAAACCTTCTTTAAATTGAAACGGCTGTTATTTCAAAATGGTTATTTTGAAATAATGCCATTCGGATGTGGTATTTTAAAATAACCATTGTTTCAAAATAACACTTTTGCCTTTCTCCTTCCCAGGGTGCCTTCCTTTTAGTCTATATTGGGTGAGGGCCTGGCCCAGGGAGGGGGCCATGTTGCCACACCTCCCATGGTGCCCCTCTCCTGAAGCGAAATAGCATGTCCTGCGTTTGAACATGCTATTTTGCTTTGAGCTTTTCCGTTAATTCAAATTAACTTATTTCAAAATAAGGGATTTATTTTGAAATAACTAATTTCGAAATAACTTAGTTTGAAATAACGATGTATGTGTGGACATAGCCCTTGAGTTTCACCAAGTCTTCAGTGAAAATGAAAACCTAGACTCAAAGCTGGGTGCAGTAGAAACCATCCACCTTCCTCTGAGTTGGCATAAAAATGCCCACTGGCATTGTCTTGAGCATGTGCATTGAAATAAAATTTCAATGTAGAAAAACAAACCAAAAACTGATGCCTTCCCCTACATTCTTCTACCAGCTGTAAATTCCAAACTGCAGATCTAGCATGCTTGTGATGGTCCCCCAAAATGGAGCTGATCTGGGCTGTCAACATTATGAGAGTGCTCCGGAAAAGGGATGCTTTATGTAAAATATATAATATACTTTCACATATATCATGTCAAAAATAACCCCTACATTAAAAATGCGATGCTTGCAAAATCCAAGCACTCAAAATTTAGGAAACGCCACAATTAAAGATAACTCTACCATCTTAATTTGATCCTCTTGTGTGTATGCATTATGTGATGGTCTTTAATTACATAATCACATACTATTTTTTTCCCCACAGGATTTCTTCCTTGTTCAGTGAATGGGCAATTATTCAATATATTTTCTTCTCCTTATTCAACGGTGGTCCTAGGCCTTATTTAATCAATGTTATCTAAACCTTGCACTGAATACAAAATTACTAAAGTCCTCCTGTGCATTTCTACAGTATTCATCACTTTAGTATCAAAGAGCTTCAGAAATAATAACGAATGTATAATTAAATACCCCTGTGAGATTAGATGGTGGTGTTATCCCATTTTTGCAGATTGGTAACAGAAGCTGAGAGAAATTATCAAGAGTGTCCACCAATTTTAGTTACTCAAACTGAGACATATAGATCCTGATTTTTTTAGAATTTAGTATTTAGAATTTTTGTAGAACTTCATATATTCAAACACAGCTGCTGTTGACTTCAGTTGAAGAAGGCGATGCTCGGTAATTCTGTCAATATGATGCCAAATGATTAACACTGAGCAACCAGAAAATGCAGAACACATGAAAAAATGTTAGTTTAGGTGACTTATCCAGCATCACATCAGAACTCCAGGGCTGCATTCAGCTGCCATCTTTTCGCTTCCTACAGTCACCTATTTCATTCAATAGTTGAGCCTAATGAATAATGTTTTTTGTCTGATTTGCTGCAAATTCTGAAAAATAAAAATCCTTTCAGGTCAAAACACCATGGCATTTTTCAAAAAGCTTGGCTAGTCAAAAAGTTTAGAAAGAAAAACCCAAACAAACCACAAAATGAAATATTTCTTTTACATTTCAAGTCATTTTAAATGTGTTTTAACAAATGCATTTTGAAGGAGATTTGAAAAGGAAAAGTTCTTTCAAACTGAAAAATGGAAACATTTTATTTTGAAAATATTGAAGTGAAATATGTTGCCTTTCCTGGATTTTTTCATGCATAAACAATTAACAAAACTAACATGTAGCAGGTAAATATTTTAGTATCATCAAATTTGCATTTTTTGCAGTGGATGGGGGTTGGGGTAAGAGTCATCTGAAATATTTTGTCCAGCAGTCACCATGTGTTCTCCAACTAGTACAGCAAATGAAATGGGCCTACAGACAACCTCTCCCCTCCACAATTCTGGGAGCAAGTTCATCTTGTGTGCTGAATTAGGTAGGGATCCTATCGAAAAATAACAGGTGAGCATATAATCGAACACTATTGTAATGAAAATATTCCATTAAGGTTGCATAGACAACCTAGAGTCTGGCATTTTGTAGCTTTTAAATTTCAACTTTGCAACCTTGGCTGTCTTTTAAAGTAGTTTTTTTGAAGTGTAATTTCCTATTAAAAAAGAATCAAACTGAACCCAGATTACAAATGCCATCCTGTGAGCCCACATTGACTCCCCAGGTTTGATCATTTGCTTGACCCAAGTCTCTAGTCTACAGCATCTCAGGCTCGCTATTGCTTTCAGCTAACAGAGTAACCCATAGCTGCAGTAGGCTGTTCTCTGTGTGGCCCAGTCACCAGAGTTGGAGATGATGCACACATTTTGCCAGTGAGTTTCACAGCTGTTTGATGACACCAAAGGAATGTAGAGCCTGACAAGCCTGGGTGTTGTAGGGGAGTGTTCTCCACTGGTTATAGGCCATTCTATCCCTCTACTCCTAGTCTGTCTTTGTTCCCCTCTGTACCTATCCACCCCTCATCACTTGGCTCATGCCCCCTTCCCCTCTTCCCATCCATCCTCTCCTCCTCCTCTGTGTCTGTCCAATATCCCCTGCTTTTTCCCTGGAACTGCAGAAGACAACCACATGGCTGCTCTTTGAGGACCCTCATCACACATTCCTTTCATGGTGGGTGTGTGGGTAGAACTGGGCAGGTGAGTGGGGTTTTGTTGCAGAGAATCCAGGCATGTTATGGCCCTGGTGCCTCCCAGACCTTAGCTGGGTTCTCAGGGTCTCTAAATTCTACCAGGGGCCTCTTCAGCTCCCAGAACACCTCAGAATTAAAAGGGCACAAAGGCAGGTTAAAGCCATCTCAGTCCTCCTCCAGCTCTCCATTGTTGAAATGTTATTTATTTTGCAGTCAGGACTTGGAGCCCAATGTACTAGGCTCTGCACAGACACCTGGTAACCCTCAGAACCTGTCCTGAAGAGCATCTGAGCCCTAGGGTGGTGGATTCATCCTGTGGAGTTTCCTCTTGTGTATGGAGCTAGTAGCTTTTAGCCTGGTAGTTGCACTGGTTATGACCACTGGGATTTGGTGGTGCCAATGTCTCATTGGAGATGCTGTGCTCCTCTTCTGGTCTGCTTGCTTCCCTGTCTAAGCTCAGGAATGTGAATTTTCTCAAAATTTTATAGCTTTTTATTTTATGTCTGGGAATGACCTCAGTTCGAGTTAATATATATAACATGTTTCCTCTGCTCCTGTTGATTGTTCACAGTTAATTTACCTTGTAATTAAGCACTTGCCCTGTTTGGCCTTAACAAGCTTTTTACCTTATATTAATTTTGTGTGTTACAGCAAGAGATTTTACTCCTTTAAGGTCTAGATCATTCTGGCAGATCTTATGTGTTTGGATTTCCATTTCCAGACGCTGTGGATTTGCAGTCACTTATAAAGGGGGCTTGAATAAACCAATACTGGCAGCAGTAGATCACGTTCTTTCACTGCATCCAGGCTTTGTTCATCATCACTGTGCTTCTTTATGAAGTCAGTCATTTGTTTGCATCTTGTATAGTCAAAACTCTGTAAGTGTCACGTCCCTCACAGGGAGTGAGCTGGGTGAGCTAAAAATTTGAAATATACTTAGTGTTTCATAGTCATTGGATACAACCAGTGGTAGATTATAGAAGGATTTAATAAATTAGGGAGACAGTGTGATACAGTGAATAGATTGTTGGACTAGACCAGAGGAAACCCTCTGCCTTTGGCGTGCAGGGTGACCTTGGACGACTCACTTTGCTACTCTGTGCCTGAGTTGACCCATCTGTTAAAAGGGGATAATGATTCAGAGCTCCTTTTCGAAAAGTGCTTTGAAATCTCCTGACAAAAAGTGCAATGTAAGAGCTAGGTGGTTGTAGTATTAACTGTGCTCTGCATTCTTACAGAACCCCATATTCTATAATTGTGCTGCCTCATACCTGTAAGTAGTTTTGGATGCTATCCTACCCCCACCCCCTCTGCTGGTATCCTGCTTTTGGCTGATTCACTGGATCCATCCCTGGGGCATCGGCAATACCCATCTCCTTTGTGAATGTTATTTAAAGTGTTTCTTTATGGATGCATATCTATTTCCAATGGGGCTTCTCTTAGAAGCCACCTGGGTTGGATTTTTTTAACATGGCTCAGTGACTTAGAAGCATAAGTCCAACAGACAGTCAATAGTGCTTGTGGGACTAAAATACATAGGGGCTTTTGAAAACCCACCAATTGTCCCTAAAGCAGTTCAACCCTCTGGTGACTGTAAAGCACAGCTGAGCATTTCTGTCCTGGTGTCCTGACTGTTAATTATTTTTTATTTTTGGCCCTAGCTCTGATAGTCATTACCATAGTATTGGAATGACGTTCCCATTTTGGGATACATGTGGCTTTGTGTATAACATGGGGGATACATCCTAGGGGCTGTCTGATTGGATTATTCTAAGGTCCTGGTCAAGAATTTGGGATGGATGACCACAAGACATTATATTACCCTTCCATTCCAATAGCAATGAACCTTTGAAAGTAGGATAATCTTGAATCTCTGTCTCTTAGGATGCCTGTTCACTAACCCATCTTCCTTCTGGTTATATGAGCTTGCTTCACTTCTGCAGTATGAAACAGTGAAATTTAACTTTCCTGCATTCTTCATTACAAAGTTATCTGTGGCTCAAGTGGTGAACTCGACTTCACTGAAGACTTATAGTATGGTAGATTGCATTTCCATGGCCAGTCTAATTTAGAATTAGGGTATAGGAAGCCTGGCTCATGCAAAACAGATAAATTAAAATTCTGTATCTTAGAAACAGAGGGTAGGAAGAGGAGTGTGTGAAAGAGGGGTAGTCCAGCTCAGGGAAAATAAGAACTGACCCAAATCTGCAATCCCAATTTAATCCAAACCCTCCAGCTGAAATTTTTGGAGGCTCAGCAGAGTTGGTTAACATTTAGAGTTAAATCTGTTTGAATTTCATGTTCCTCTGTGTTTCAGGGTTCCAAGAAGCTGAAGGGCCAAAGTGTTGTGAGAGAAGATGTTTTCCTGGTGTTTCCAGCCTAGTCCAAAACAGGAGTTGAAATCTCACCCAAAAACCATGATTTTAAAGATCCCAGGGAACAGAGAGTAAGACCTTTAAAGAAACCTTCTATTAGGAGAGCAAAGGACTTGACAGCACCCCTAAAATGATAACGTTGGTAATGAAATGACATGATGCACACTCTGAGCCTTCTTCCTGTTTTCTGATCAGAGACCTTAGCCTCTAACAGGCTGTTCAAAGTCTGACAACTAGCATGGCTGATTTCTGTTTGGTAGGGTTACTGTGATGCCTTAGATGGGTCAAGGTATTTCTACCTGTACCTTTAAAAGGTTCTATGTGTATACGAACTATAGAAATGAAGTCATGCCTCAAGAGTGATGATCTGACTTTTAGTTCTGGTATTTTCACTTGCATTAAATAATATGTTGGTGCTATCACCCAGGTAAAGTGCACTACACCTCACCTCTGGAAATGGAGTGCAGCTACTGGTTAGCCTTACACATGCAGTGAGACCCTCTGTAAGGTGGACACCTTTTGAGAGGAATCCCTGTGAGCCCTCTAACTGTTTAAGCGGGACTCCTGGCCAGCTAGAAGGTGCATGTGAGATGGAGATTGGAAGCTGGTGGAATGTCACAGATGACTTCTCCTCATTGCTCCCTTACAGAACACAGCTAGAATTCAGAGATCTCCCTTGGTATTGTGGCCTACTGGTGAGATGAACGTGGAAGATCCAACCCAGATACTACTGACACTGTACAGAGTGTTCAAAAGCCGTGAAACTACCCATCCTACTGTTTATAATACTAATACTTGGCAAGCATACAGTGCTTTTTATAATTATAGATCTCAAAATGCTGTACAAAGATTGATCATTCTCATTATCCCTCTCCTACGTATAGGATTTGGTTTAAGAGGATCCTTGGTCCTGCCATGAATGCAGGGGACTGGAGTCAATGACTTCTCATGGTTCCTTCCAGTTTCTGTGATTCTGTGATAACCAAGGCATAGGAGGATGGAGTTACAATTCTCGGAAGTGACAGAGGACAGAACAAAGAGCAATGGTTTCAAGCTGCAGTGTGGCTGTCAAGGTTGGATATTAGGAAAAACCTTCTCACTAGGAGGGTGGTGAAACACTAGAATGGGTTACCTACAGAGGTGGTGGAATCTCCATCTTTAGACACATTTAAGGCCCGGTTAGACAAAACCCTGGCTGAGATGATTTAGTGGAAGTGGTCCATCTTTTAGCAAGGGCTTGGACTAGATGATCTCATGAGGTACCTTCCAACCTTATGATTCTGTGATTTTGTGCTTCCCTAAGGTCACAAAACGAATCAGTGGCACAGCTAGGAAACAAGCCTGGGCCTTTGACTCTTCCCACAGCTGCCCCCTTTGCAGGGGAAAAAAGGGGCCATTAAGATTATAATAAAATTGAATGACTATTGAATGGAATGGATAAGAACAATTGAACGTCTCTAGATAAGGCGTCCAGTCAGCTTTGCCAAACAGTTTACCTATATCTCTGTAACAAATCAACAATTGTTGGACCAAAACTGGTTGAGAGGAAGGACACTCAAGTCACATATGGCTATATAATATGTCAGTCACATGATCTGTAATATATTCACAAGTTCCAAATGCCTTTTATAGTTAATGGTGTGTGGAGTTGTAGCTCCTAGCCCTGGAATTCAGGCTAGCAGCTGGTGCCACTAATTGATAGCCCTGAGGAAGAGCACGTCTGCAGTGGGAAGGCAGCTTGGTTTCAGGAGGGTGAAAGGATTAGGAGAGCTGCCTTGCTAATTCTATCCTTCAATGTAATCTTTAATCAAGATGAAAAGTCAAGGGACCACGAGGGGCTAACAAACAACAGCTTTGCCCGATTACTAGAGTCCGACTCACTCAAACCTGACAGCCACTGCCTGGAACTGTCAGGCCTCGAACAAGTTGTAACAGTGCCTTAGCTGCAGCTGTTCTTTCTCCTCCCCTGTGGTGTCTGCTGGACGATGCTAGAAATAACAGCAGAGAATAATATGTCAGGTCTTCGGCCTTTTTTTCAGGATGCATGATTTGTTCTTTGAGGGGCTGATGTCAAGTGATATAAAAACAGCCAAATATCTCCAACTAAGTCAAGCAGAAGTGACTAGGCCACCTAATAAGGGCTTCAGTACAGATTAAAGGCGATATCACTGCTCTTCCTCTTCTTTTCTGTATCTCTGTCCTGTGCAATGTATCTGGAGAATTTAAGAGCATAACCCTATAGCACACAGATACAGCAGTAAAATAATTATTGAGCTGTAAAATGTTTAAAGGAGATGGGTGGAGAACTGACATTTTGAGTGATTTGCAGAGGTCATATGCATTGCTGATGCCAGTGGAAAGTGATGCAATCTGTATCTAGAGAGGCCTCAACTTCAGGGGAAAATTGGCCTTTGGGGTTTCACTTGGGTTCTGTGTGGAAGGAGTTTATTGGGTACCCCTAATGTGCTAGTTTAAGTTCTGCACAGCTCTTCCTATGATCCACTTTGATGTTCCAGGTGTGGTCTACTGGTGTTCCAAAATCATCCCATCTGGTTTCTTTGTGTCGCCTCCAGTGTCACTCTTGAAAGCCGGGCACTTGCTTTCACTGTCCAGCATGCTCTGCAAGAGTTGTAGGGTCCCCTCCAGTGTCCCATTTGAAGTGGGAACATCCTGCCTGGAACTCCTTTTGGGATAGCCTTCTCACAATATTGTCTGAACTCGCATAGACTCAATCCCCTAGCACGTTTGTTATCTGCACAGCTACATGCTCAGCTCACATAATGGAAACCAGAAGGACTCTCAGAGCCACTCTGATGCTGAAAGCCAGAGAAAATAGTGACATTTACCAAAGTTATCATTAACCTTCCCTTGTGTGTCCCCCCCACCCACACATGTTTCCATTAGGTTTCTGATTGAGCCTGAACCTTGCTCCAGATGGCAGTGGGCTGGGGAGATAAAACATCACTGCAATTATAGCTCTCAGATGCACAAACAAGGGAAGTGGTGAAAAATTGCGATGACGAGGTTGTTTGAGGAGCTCCTGATGCTCTAGCTTTGGAGAAATCCATGCCTAATATGCCTACACAGCAACAGTAAACTAAAGACCGTACAATTCTATTTCAGCCCAAAGAAAGAAACCCTGTGCAAACTGGACTCTGGCATGTGTGCATTTTGCAAGTGTTCAGAGCATGTTCAAACACACACTGCCCAGCTGCCTGAGGTTAAGAAGTTTGAGAGACAATATTTTTGTATCTGGTTACTTTGCAGTGTAATGCCCATATTTTGATATTTATGTAGAGAGTTAGTCGATGTCATGGCCCGGCCCAATGTGGTTATTCAGGGATATAGAGAGGAGCAAGATCCCTTCTGTCCCCTGCTTTCCCATTCTCTGTTTGCATCTCTTCCTTCCCATCTCCCAACATGGATCTCTGCTGAAGGTCCAGAGAGAAGAATCTCAGTCCATGTTTCTTCTAGCTAACTGAAGCTTAGGCTATACATGAGAGATTAAAAAGAAAAACAAACCGTTGCAAAAGCGAGGCTGGCATTCGTGGTTCCCTACATATGGTGCACATATTGCATACAGAGAAGATAGCAAAATCTGGTAATTAAAGGGCAGGTCTGGTAAAGCACACAGATAAGAATCAAGAAAACTGGGGGCCATTTCCTGCTGTGACACAGGTGCACTGTGTGACCGCAAGGAAGCAACTTAGGGACTGAATGTTGACTGGTTCTAATTTCTCTGCAAAGGGATGTAAGAAGAAATGACGTAACATGCTTCATCTCCCTGTACAGCTGTGCCAGGGCACTCAGCATCACAGCTTAGGCATGAGAGTGGACTGGCTGCATTTCTGGTAGTCCTCTTTGAGCAGGTATCTCAAGAGTGCATGTGGAGGGGGAGAGACTTGTTGGAACCTGGGCAGAACTGAGAGAGTGCAAGTGCAGGAAACTCTCTGCCCCCTTTTTGAGGCTGTAGGAAGTTCCTTCACTCCAGCAGCAAGCCAGGACCAAAGGATGGATTGTGACTGTAGAGTGACACAGCTGCACACTCCACTTTTGTTGGTCTTAGATAAATCTCAGTCTGGTCCTTACTCTGCCTGTCCCTCATCTGAATATTGGGAATAATGCTGGCCAATCTCCCTTGAGGAGGGTGTGATGAGGTTTCATTCCTTATTATGGCTACAGTGCTTTGGGATCTTATTTTGTTTAGCTTTTCAAACTTTCCTTTCTTTGTTCTGTCCTCCCACCCATGTATTTGACTCAGACAAAACTCTGGATTTCTCTCTTTCTGCTCTGTTCTCAATAATCCCATAGGAGTTTCCAGACCTTTGGCACTAAAACCAGTTGAAATTAGTCGAAACAAACATTCCTCCTCTTCGATATCATTCTCCTCTGATCGGCCTTAAGGGACCATTAAAAGGTTAATACTCCAGGTTAAAGTGTTCAGGATAGTCAACATATTGATTAGTTGGAGCTTTGTGTATTAACATGCAAACAGATGCTTTTAACAATAGACACCACATCTTGCAATATGTATTATTAAAGCCGGGAGATTTTGAATTATCTATCACTGGCCCTGCTATGACACACTGCAACATTCCCTGGGATCATGTGTTAGACTTGGAGATCAGGGGAGGTGAGGATGTTCATATCTTCAGAAGTAACTGGGAAGTCTCTGTTCAGGCCTGTAGTGCTGAGCCATGAAAATTGCATTTTGAGAATGTTTATGACATGGGTTCTGAATAGGGCCAACTTTAGGAAACGAGCACCATTTTGCAGGTCACGTACACTGGCTCTTTAACATGATTCCCGACAGCTTCCAGATGCTCTGATACTTTGCAAATGACATACGCATACACTATGGCAATTTCACGCCCAGAAAGAACCTGGTGCAGTCCAGGTTACAGGCCTCATGTCCACTTAGAGCCACTGGCAACCATGGCTCTGCTGTGCCTCTGGGTTGAAGCTGTGTATCTCGGTTCCCAATGTGGGCAAAGTCAGTTCACTCAGAGTGCTGTCAATTCAGCAACTCCTTCAGGCATCCTATTCCAGTGCTCCAGCTTTTTTTCATGGACCCACAGAGCATAGTTTTTGTCTGCACCTGCAAGGAAGAATCTGGCTCCATTAATACAGCCATCAGTCAGAGGACTGTTAATGATCTAGGCAGGGCCACTGTAAGTCCATATTTTCAGAGGGGACTCCAAGAGCACCTTTATGTCTGCTTCTGCAACCTGCCGTCCTCTTGCCTGGCAATCAATAACATTTAAGTGGACAAAACCCATTTGCACTTGAGATATGCAAGCAAATGGGTCTTGCTCATGTAAATGTTTGCTTATAATACTGTGTATGCACAAACAATACAGATTTGAACATCTGAGCCCAAGAGGCTTGCCTCCAGTTGACAAACACAAGAGAATCAGAGAGAGTACTGGCCTGGATGGAGAAACACTGGCATCTGTCATATAGTGCTTCACTTACCGTATCCCTAAAAGCAACAGTGAGATGCTGTCTAATTATTCTGAACATAAGATGGATAACTGCTACTTTAGTCTCCTGTCTTATCAGACTTAATGAGTGCTATGGAGGCAAGAATCCCACTTTGGGTAGTGCTTTTCCATTCCCAGAGGTTTTCCATCAGTGCAACTCCTGTGAATTCTGTGAAGCTCTACCATTCATGCTGGCGTAAGTGAGAGGAGAATCATGCCCTGAGACTGCAAGTTGCATGAAAGGTGACATTGTGATAATAATTTATGGTAATGCAAATGGGCAGGAAGATAGCTGGGATGTCTGAATGCACACGAAAAGCAAGCCCTGGGCCACAATTAACACTACGAACAACACAGTGAATTTCTGCCTAGAGCTACTATGGGACTTCATGGATTGATGAAGATGATGAGCCTCCCAGAGATGTATTTAGATGCTGCTGCATTATAGCCCCTCAGCTGGTGAAATTAATGAGGCATTATGCTTTATATAACAATGCGACTCACCTAACAAACAAAAACAATCCAGCATGCCTCATAATGGGACTTCTGGCATTGTAGCCCAGTATTGGCTATGAATTACTGAAGGTGTCTAGAGCTAAGCATAAGAGGTTTGTGAGTAATGGATCTGCCCCTGATTCAGCCTCAGCTCAGGTGAATTGAAAGGCCTGTTAGCAGCTTTGATTCTATTTTGGGTTACTCCTTAACTTACAGTGTTAGCCAGCTTGAAAACCTCTCTCTCGTCTCGTCATTTAGTTTCATTTGGCTATTGGTCATGCCATCTGTTTTTTGGCCTTTTCCTATTGTTGTGCCACTCCTGCTTGTTCTTAGAACACATAGGCTGCAGATCTCCTACGAAAGAAAGCAAAGCAATTCAGCAGGTTAATTTACAGAAAATAACTTGAATTATTAATCATTTTTGCACATGCAATAACTTCAGTGAGACTTTAACACATTCTTAAAGTGCAGTCTTAAATGTTTTTTCTGGATTGGGCCTCAGTGCTCACTGGCCTGCTCACTGTTCAGCCTTGGGCCTGATCACGAAAGGTGCTGAGTGCTCTCCACACCTAATAAAGTCATCAAGATTCTGGTTCTTATTCTCCACTGTCCAAACTCCAGTCAATGCAGGGTAGATGGAGTCACTTGGAAAAGAGGGAATAACCCTGCATCATTCCTGAACTAATTTGTTGGTGTCAAAGCCAGGTTGGTCAGAGGCAATGGGAGGGGCAGCACAGGAGAATTCATAGAATCATAGAATCATAGGGTTGGAAGGGACCCCACGAGGTCAT
>ML682026.1:20306834-20325022 GCA_007922195.1 Podocnemis expansa | reverse complement strand
GCAACTCCATTTGTCCTTTGGCCTTTCTGATTTTATCCCTGCAGTCCCGAGCAATGTCTTTATATGCCTCCTTAGTCATCTGTCCTAGCTTTCACTTCCTGTAAGCGTCCTTTTTATGCTTCAGCTCAGTGCAGAGCTCTCTGTTAAGCCACAGTGGGCGCCTTCCACATTTGCTGTGCTTTCTCCTTATCGGAATTGTATCTTCCTGTGCCCTTAGCACCTATTACCAATGAGGTATCAGGGCTGGGATGTGGACAATGTGACCTGGTGGTCAGAGCAAGGGTAGTCAGAGACAGGGGTTTGAGCTGCAATCAGGAATGTAGCCTGGGATCAAGAGCTAGGGATCAAGCAAGAGTCAGGTCCAGTGCAGCAGACGGTCAGTTGCTGAGACAACTTCTGGTGCCTCTTTCCTGTTTACCTAGCATGGAGGGGCCAACTTGGAGTATTGGTCACCAACCCCATTGACGATCTTCATGGGTGGTGCCTTGGAAGGAGTCAGAGTTCTGCTAGACTCTCACTTCCGGTATTTTTGGGAGAGTCACCCAGTGTGGCCAGGTAATGAGAACTGCCTGGGAACTCCTGGGTTGGGCTTGAAGGCCATGGTCCTTTATGTTAGGTAGGTGAACCGCTGAACCCCTGAACCCCTGCTGAGCCAGGGTTTACACACAGACTGTAGGTCCAGCCTGATAGATTCATTTGTTGTATCAGCCTGTGATCAGGGATCAAAGAAAGCTGAAAGAAACAAGTACGCTTACAGAATTTCTTGGCAGGGATGTTCCAAACAAATGAGTACATCAAGCCATATTTATAAGAGGGGAACTTAGCAGTCACCAAGACATCAGTATTTGGAGGAAGGGCTGGAGGAAGATGTGAAATCTTCCTGATCCCTGGAAGTTACCATCAGTTTTAAGTCTCTGCACAATGAGTCAATACATGGTCAATTTTTCATTTACTGTCTGCCTCTGGGTTGCACTGAGTCTTTGAAATCTGAGGCTGTAAGAAGACATTCCTCTGGGTACAGCCTTAGAACAGGATGCCTGAAAGCCAGTTTGGAAAGAAAGGAAGATAGCAACAAGGGAATGAATGAAAATAAGCAGATGGAACTTCCCAAAGCTAAGTGCTGGTACACAGTGTGTTACTACTTTGCAGCAGCTTTGAACCAAAGGGGATTGAGCTGGACAACTGTTGTCTGTGACTGGCAAGTTGTGAGTATCCATTATTTCACAGAGCAGGAGTTGGATTTGAAATGTTTTGTGCCCTTGTTTTACTGACATTATGAGGGCACAGATCTTAGAGCCATGCGTCTAACTTCCATCTCCTTCTGATTCTTAGAGCCCTGCAAATCCGTGGTTATCCATGGATGTCCACCTTATATCCGCATCCGCGGATACAACATGGATATCTGCGAACCATTTCTTGCGGATGCAGGTTGAATATGGATCCACTTATTTGTATCCATGCAGGGCTCTACTGATTCTTACTACAAGCAACAGTTGACTGGTGGAAAAGCACCCCCTTTCCCTAGAAGAAAATGAGTAAGGAAGCTAGTGTTAATGGATATCACCAGTGGCGTTGCTAGCGCTGGGCACCCGGGGCACATGCCCCGGGTCCCAGCGCTGGTGCCCCGGATCTCCAGCCCAATTACGCCGGAGATCTGGGGCCCGATCCCTGGCGGTCCGCGGCCGTGTCTCCGGCCAGGGATCCGGGGCCTAGCTGGCCACCCGGCAGGCCCCGCCCCCGGCCAGTGATAGGGCCAAGGGGTGGCTGCGCTGCTGCCGGCAGCTAGGCCGCGGTGCAGCATGGCCCGGCCAGAAGCGCTCGCTGGAGGCCGGGCCCGTGGCCGCAGCCCCGGATCCCAGGCCGGGGACATGGCCACCGTGGCCGCCGGCGGCCAGGTCCCAGATCCCCAACGGGGGACGGAGCCGCTGCAGCCGCGGGCAGCTGGCCAGGTCCCGGATCCCCAGCCGGGGACGGGGTCGCCGTGGCCACCGGCGGCCAGGCCAGGGATCCGGGGCCCGGCTGGCCGCCTGCAGCCTCAGCAGCCCCGTCCTCTGCTGGGGATGCGAGGCCTGGCTGCAGCTGCGGGGGCCCCGTCCCTGGCCGGGGATCTGGGGCTGCGGCCGCGGGCCCGGCCTCCAGCCGCCGCTTCGGGTCGGGCCGGGCCAGGCTGCACCACGCCGCACTGTGGCCTCCCCCTGGCCCTATCCCGGGCTAGGGGGCGTGGCCTTGTGGCCAGGGGCGGGGCCTGCCCTCTGGGGGTGGGGGCTGGGCCCATGCCCCGGGTCCCTCCCCACCCCAGCGACGCCCCTGGATATCACATATTCAGTCCACATTTCTGTCATTTAGTAGCAAGAATATCAGGCCTGAACTGAAGAAGAGACAGAATGAATTATGCTCTACATATATTCTACATAAATTATATTCTACATGAAAACAACTCTTAGGGCTCATCTACGTGGGAACGCTCAGGAAAATTTCAGCTGAATTAACTAAAGGTGTGAATTTAAAATGGATTATTTAAACTGCATAAAATCCCTGTGAAGATGGTCTCAGTGGGTATGTCTACACTAGAGGCTCTGTGAAGTTGACTTAACAAGGTTGACTTAAAGTTGACCTTGTTAAGTCAACTTAGAGTGTCTACACAGAAAACTCCTGTTGACTGCATGTGTCCACACTGGCAGGTGCTAGGTTGATGGAGAAGTGGGCCTGGAGGCCAGTTAGGTCAACTTAAGGGCTATGTACCATCTACACTAGCTTAAGTCAACTTAATAAGGCTGACTTAAGTGTTAAGTTGACCTCAAGAGGTGGTGTTACTAAGTTGACTTAAGGAAGTGCTTAAGTCGCCTTAATAAAAGCCCAGTGTTGCTGCGGGAGTCTGTAGGTCGACTTAACCTTCCTTAAGTTGATCTAAGGCTCCAGTGTAGATGTTTCTGTTCAGAATTAAAGTGGCCTTAATTTGATTTTGCTTAATTCACTTCCAAAATGAATTTATATGAGTGTAGGCCTGGTCTTAGTTTAAGTTCACCCAGTTGTGTGACTAAAGGGTATGAAAAATCCACACCCTTGAACAGTGCAGTTAAACCAAACCTACTCCTGGTGTAGACAATGCTAGGTCAAAGAGAGAATTCTTTCATTGATCCAGCCACCGCCTCCTGCGAAGATCGATTAACTACACCAGTAGGTGAACGCCTCCCATTACAGTAGTTAGTATCTGTATTGAAGCGCTACAGTCACAATGCTGTAGCATTTTAATATAGGTGGGGTTAAAGCAGATGGAAGGAGGGATGAGTGATGATAATTCCTGAAGTATCAACCAGTTCGTATATTTGCTTAATAGACTCCAAAGCTGGCAGGGACCAATGTGTTGTAGTCTGGCCTCCTGTATAACACAGGCCAGAGAATGCCCCAGAATAATTCCTAGAGCAGATTTTTTAGAATAAAGTCCAATCTTAAAATTGTCAGTGATGGAGAATCAACTACAACCCTTGGCAAATTGTTCCAATGGTTGATCTCTCTCACTATTAAAACATATGCCTTTATTCTGGTCTGAATTTGTCTAGTTTCAACTTCGAGCCATTGGAGCACATAGTACTTTTTCCTGCTAGATTTATGAGCTCATATTAAATATTTATTCCTCATGTAGACACTTATTGGTAGTAAAATTTCCCTTTAACCGTTTGGACACAACACCACGCTGGGAGCTCATGTTGATTATTCATTGTGATCCCCAAGTGCTTTTCAGAGTGACACTGTTTCAGGATAAAATCCTTCAACCTGGATATATGGCCTACATTCTTTGCAGTTAGTTGTATACATTTACATTTAGTCATAATAAAATGCGTAGAGTTTGCTTGAACCCTTGGCTTCCCTTATCTATTTTCTATAGTTCCTAACTTCTGATTTTTATTCATTGCTATGAGCTTCCCTTTTCTCGCATTTGTTATATATAATTTTTTTTACAGCTGCCATCACTATCCTTTGAAATTTGGTCACTTTAAAAACCAATAGAGCCTTCTTTGTCAGGTGTGGATTTTGGGGCATCTTGTGGTTTTGTGGTTTTCAATTATTAGTAGATTTCTTATGATTAAATTTTTTCTCCTAGCTGATTTGATTCATAATTGTTTTCAGTTTTCAGTTTTGTGAAATTGCCCCTTTTAGAGCACAATGTACTACTGGTCTGGATTTTATTTGGGTTGCACATCGTAAAGTTGATCAAGTCATGATCACATGTACCCAACCCGCCATTAATTTTTAGTTCCATAATTGGTTCCTTCTTTATCTGTTAGGACAAGTTCTAATATAGATTTCCCCTATTTTGGCTGCAACACTTTTTGAGTTTGGAAATTGTCATCTGTAATGTTTAGAAGTTCCAAAGATGTCTGAGTATTGACAGAATGAGATCTCCAGCATAAGTCACTTCAATTGAAGCCCTCTGTGATCACACAGTTCCCCCCCCACACACACACACACATTATAGATAGGTGTGTAAGAAGCCAGTCATCATGTTCTCTGGTATGATTTGGTCTGGTCTGTAATAGATGCCACCTGATATCTCATCTTATGCTTTATCCATTAGGACACTGATCTATAAACATTCCATGTAATTTTCTTCTGAGTTATCTGTGACTCAGAAACCAATAATGCTATTGATTTTCATGTTCCAACTGTGTGACTCATTCCACCAGGGTTCAGTAATACCAACTAGATAAAATTTATGCTTCTAAATAAGCAATTCCAATTCCTCGTCTCTTACCGAAGCTCCTAGCATCGGTATATAGACAATTCAGGAATTGCTTCTTTTAATTTCCTTTCTTTCCTTGATAAATTCTGTTCTCAACATCTTGATTTTTGTATTGCACACTCATTTCTTCACTCTTCTTACTGTACCCTCTCGCTATTGATTTCCCTCTCTCCAATTGTCCTCCACCTCCCCGACACCCTGGCTTGTCTAGTCAGCCTGTCCTTGGGGAAGTTGGTTCCCCTTCTACTGAGATGAAGTCCATCCAAGCTGTACAGCTCACATTTCTTACAGAAGGTGGACCAATGTTATCCTGCAGTGCAATGCATTAGTTCTGTTGTGAGCTAGGATCTTTGGTTGTCCTTTGGATTATGATTAACAAAAAATTTAACAGAAATATCCCACCCTCTTCTGACTTCCAGGTTCAACTAGGTATTCAGGTATTGCTCCACTTAGTATCACAATTCTTAACCTCTGGATAGTCTGCAGACTAATGGAATCCAAAGACCCAAGCTAGTAGACTAAGAAAGGGATGTTCATAACTGAGCAAGCCAAGTGAGCAGCTAATTAAGCTAGCAAGGAATTAAATACTGATGAGAGGTGACAGGAAGAGTAGAGAGGCCTAAATGGTGAGGAAGCTGACTTGTTGCATCTGGCTGATGGGGCGGAGATCAGTGCTTTCCTCTTTTAATGATCCTCAGCCACAAACCTGTTTCTGGAATTTTAGATCTGCTTTGAGATCTTCAGGGCTCTGGTGTGAGCTATGTCTCTGAGCTGCTTGTTAGCAGTGATGTGGTGTCTGGGCTTAGCTGGTTTTGTGAATGCCAACTGTTAGAAACGTAAGTGCCTTTGGGAATTTTGTATACATGGGGTTAGGTAACAGTTCAGTCATGGTTTTGGAAACTTTAGTGGTACCTAAATGATGGATATAGGTGCCTTCAAGGATCTGGGCCTTACCCACTGTATGCCTCAATGTACAGATATGGGAAATATAGGGTAGTACTATTCACCTATCTTTGTAGAGTGCCTCAAGATTTATAGATGAAAAGCACTGTGGATATTGTACAAAAAGCCAGTGCAAAGCAAAGGCATCACTTAAGCCTTATTCTGAAGACTAGATTTCACTCCTTGTGAGTTGACAACACTACTGTTTATATTCTCTCTAATCCTTGGCATATTAATGATGAAACAATCCTTTTAAAATAGTCACTGACCTTATACTTTGTTACATTGCTTAGCTATCATAGAGATGAATTTAGGAATCAAAAATGTTTGAGACTTATTAGGATTAGAGATAATTTTATTTCAAACTGGAAGGAAATGACAGTCTGGATATATAAATGCCTGAATTCTCAGAATGCAGCCTAAATTAGAATGCTTACACACATTCTTCACAATGAGAAAGAGCTTTCAGCAAAGAGCTGGAAGTCAAGGGTTGGAAGAATATCCTATACTCTATACGGGTATAATAGAAGCTGTCTGATGGGCCTGTAGTCATCTGTATGTACAGTATAAAATTATACTGTATCCCAAAGAAGCCTTAGGCTATGGAAGTATAAAGTTTAAATAATGTTGTAGGGAAAGTAAATATGAAGAACCTTTGGTGCATGTTTGTTGTTGCAGAATACATGCTTTTTGGAATATGATTATAACGATTGTAAAATAAATTATTCACAAGCCAGAAATCAATTTTCTCCCACACAAGGTTAGTCTTGAGGCTGATAATCCTCTCTATCAGTAATGTTAAAGGTCAAAAAACTGGTTAAAATGTTCTTTCTTGTTGGAAAATAAGTCACTGTTGGAAATCTTATTTACCATTTTCCCATAAAGACAAGTTGATAAGTGTATGGCACATCATGGGACTGGGAAAGTTTACTTACACAGTCCAACACGTACTTATATTTTTCCTCTGTTTGAGTGTTTCCTCTGAACTTTGTGTGGACACATTTATGGAAAGGAAGAAAGAGAACAATATTAAGAAGCAAACAAACAAGATTTGAAGGAATGAACTGACACTAAGAAATACTTTAAGGACAATATGATGCAGCTGTGTAATTGATGTGATCATTCATAAGGTTGTTGGGCTGTACTACGCTGACTAGTGCTTCTCATGGTAAAGTGAATGAGAGGAGGACGGAGTCCTAATTGCATAAAGTTATCAGTGCCTATGGTTTTACTTTTAAACCCCTTTCCTGTGCTAGTTCTTATTTACATGCAGGCCCCTTTATATTGTTCAGTATTGGTTATTCATAATCAGTTCATGACCCCAGCATATTGCCAGAATGGTGTAACATGACCTTAGCTGTGAACAAAAATCAGCCCCTGTAGCTCATATAAAAAGTCATTTATCAGGCTTCTGGGTACTTTGTAATTAGAGCTGGTTGCGAATTTTCCATATTTTTTGTTTTGCTTTTGTTCTGTTTTGTTTCAAACAGAAAATGCAGTTTCTGCAAATGAAATCTTTCTTATTTTTTGTGAGGAAAATCAGACTGAACTATTTCACTGTGGGGTTGGGGCAACCAGAACTGATGTGTATTGTTTGGTGAATGTTTCATTTCAGCTCAGGTCAACCTTAATCTGTGTCCTCTTGAGCAAGTACGGTGCCCCTTGGGAGTTGTGGTTGGAGTGCCTCATGCCTCATTCTTCTCCATGGCCTTGGCTCCCTATGAGGAATCATAAAACCGCAGTATGTTAGGGGACGTGCGGTCCTGCTGACGATCCCCAGTTCTAGAGGAGAATAGAAGTGAGAGGCACTTGAACTACCACTCCCATGAAGCATCCTGGCAACTTAGACAGGAACATAGATTGTTGTTAAACTAAGCCAAAACAACATTCAGCAAGTCAAAATGAAAGTTTTCAGGTTGGAACAAAATTTGAGACAAAAAATTTGAAATATTGGAATCTTCTGGGGGGATAGAAATTCTGATTTTTCTTTTTCAAGCAGCTCTAACTGTATTTTCTACACCCCTATTTAACATTTCTCATTCAGTCAAAATGCCCATTTTTACAAATCTTGCAGTCTCTTACTCAAAGCTAGTACTGAGTCGATACGCAGAGAATATTTGCAAACAGAGAGAATTATTATAAGTTATGTATCACTTTCAAAGGTAACTACATTGCACTCCTTTTATTGTTTACAATCACAGGGAGAGTCTTGTTTGCATTGCAAACAAGGAGGCTGGTGGCATTTTTAAAGACTAACAAATTTATTTATCACATGAACTTTTGTGGGAGAAAATCCCACTTCATCCAGTGCTTGAGAATGTGGAACTTACTGAGAATGAGTGGAAAATAAATACAGGGTAGTGTAAGACATAGGAATGCAGGGAAGTGTAAGTCTGACCTGATCCTATGACTTATGCTCCCCTACATTTATTTTCCACCCACTCTGTAAGTTCCCATCTTAAAGCGTCTGATGAAGTGGGATTTCCTCCCTCAAAATCTCATGCGATAAATTTTTTAGTCTTTAAAAGTGCCTCCAGACTCTTTGTCTGTTTTGCTGAACTAGACTGACACGACTACCCCTTTCGAACTCGTTTGTTTTGTTGAACTGACCAGCATGGTTACCCCCTTTGGAACTTCTTTGCATTAGTGTGTGATGAAAGGCCTGTGAAGAAGGCCAGCTCAATAACTGTGCACCACTTATGTTTAGACCAATCATCCAGACACCACAAATAAAGACTAGCAGATGGTTCATGATCATCCCACAGTCTAATAGGTCAGATTCACTACTGCATTACTCCAGTTTTACATGAAGGTAGCTCTGCACAGCTCTCTGGAGTTACAGCAACGTAAAACTGGAGCAGCACAGTGGGTAAATCAGATCCAGTGTATACCTTGAACTACTAGGAAAAATGGGTGAAGGAGGAAAACAGTAAAAATTAAACTCTTCCTAGATAACATGCAAAGAGAAGAAAGTCCTTCCTTCATCATCTGTAGCATTTGCTATGGGTAATTTTGCCAACTCTGTTCAAAACATACACCAGCAAAACAAGTTCCAAAGGGGGAGCCGTGTTAGTCTAGTTCAGCAAAATAAGCAAGGAGTCCTGTGGCACTTGAAGACTAACAAATAAATTTATTTCATGAGCTTTCATGGGAGAAAAATCCCACTTTATCAGATGCTTTGAAGATGGGGGAACTTACAGAATGGGAGGAAAATAAATGCAAGGGAGTGTAAGACATGGGATCAAGTCATACCGTAACAGCAAATCAGAGCAGTTGTTAAGATTCAAACATTGGGAAACAGCAGATATAGGAGGGTATAGTCAAATCACCCATTGTAATGCAAAAAGAAGCCTTAGTCATGATTTAATCCTGCTTTCACAAAATCAAATCTGCATATCATTTCTAATTCAGCTGTTTCTCTTTGAAGTCATGATGTCCCATTGACGTTCTTGAGCACAGTTGTTAACAAGTTATCCAGAAAGTGATTAGAAAGATGGAAGTGCTCAGCAACTGGTTTTTGAATGCTGTGATTTCTGATGTCAGTGTTGTGCGTATTTATTCTTTTGCACAGAGATTGCCCTGTTTGTCTAATGTATAAGGTGCGGGTGCATTTCCAGCACATGATGGCATAAATCACATTAGTGGATGAGCAGGTGAATGAGCCCTTGACAGAGTAGCTGGCTTGATTAAGTCCTATGATGGTGTCTTTTGTGGAGATACGTGGGCAAAGGTGGCAAACATTCACTAATTTCTTGACTTAGAAGAGAGTCTGGACATGGGGGCTGAATCCAGTGGTTGCTTTGTCTGATAAGGTGTGGTATTGAAAAGGGCTGCTATACAATAGTATTTGCTTTTTGCTATCTAGTCCAGGGATCAGCAATCCAAAAGATAAGAAGAGCCATTTTTAAAAATTCCTTCAATAACCAAGTATTTTGAGAGCTACAATGGGTGTAGCCCCCTGGTGGCAGATGTGGGGAGCTGGGCCAGGGTGTCTGCTGCAGGGTCCCGTATGGTGAGGGAGAACCCAGAGCCTGGTGCAGGCCACCCACAGGGTCCTCCATCGCAGGGGGAGGCCCAGAGATAGGAGTCGCAAGGGGGCAGCCAACGAGCCACAAGTTGCAGACCCCAAATTCTAATCATATGTGTGTTACTGTGGCTGAAGATGTGGGAAGAGAAAATAGATGAGCACTTGGTTGTATTATTGCTCCTTCATCTTCTGTGTGTACTTCTAGCATCTTGTCCATTTGTTTCCTTTGTTAACTGTAATCTGTGTGTTTTCTTGTCTCTCTTCAATAACAAAAAAAGCTATAAAGAGAAGGAGGTTGCAGGATGTTTTTTTGCTACAGCAAAGCTCCTGCTCCCCTTGTACAGAGAGATAGAGTAGGTCACGCTGTTGTTCATACTCAGCTCTAATAACTACTAGCATTTGCAGCCTTTCTATAATCAGGTAATTTAGTATAATTCCTACACTTTCAATCAAGCCTAGTGAGCAGATGGCAGAATTTAGGCCGATAGGTTTTGTCTAATGATACAACCTGATTCCAGATCTCACTCATATCCTTGTGTTGCCAGAGTATTTTCATGCTCAGGGCATACATGCAACCAAATTAAAATAGTTGTTGGGCAGCGGAGCCCAGAAGAAAGAACACATGAGTGTCACACCTTTCTTAAAGGATGACTTTGCAAAGAGGAGCCCCCAGAATGGAATTGGGATGAAATAAGATGCTGTGGGCCCACAATGATCCCCTAACAACAGTCACACAAAATCATGCTAATGGACCAACTAACCCATTATCCTGTCATCTGACAATGGCCAATGCAAGATGCTTCAGAGGGACTGAACACAAGAAACAGCCGTCAAATTATCTATTCCATCACCCCTTTCCAAATTCTGGCAAATGGAGGCTAAGGGCATTTCAGAGTACGGTTTTCTCATCTTTGTTAATAGCTGCTGATGGATTTATCCTTAATGAATTTACCTAGTTCTTTTTTTGAAATTCACCATCATCTTGGCCTTCACAACATCCTCTTGCAAAGAGTTTCACAGGTTGACTGTGCATTGTGGGGAGAAATACCTCTTTTTGTTCATTTTAAACCCACTTACTATTAATTTCATTTGGTGACTCCTAATTTTTATGCTAGAAGAAAGAGTAAATAACACTTCTTTATTACTTTCTCCACATCCGTTATGATTTTATAGATCTCTATCATACTCACCCTTAATCATCCCTTTTCCACGCTGAAAAGTTCCAATGTCATTAATCTCTACTCATATGGAAGCTTTTCCATGCCCCTAATCATTTTTGTTGTTCCTCTCTGTACCTTTTCAAATTTCAGTATATCTTTTTTGAGACAGGGTAACCAGATCTGTGTATAGTATTCAAGATGTGGGTGTACCATGGATTTATAAAGAGGCAATATGTGTTTTCTTTCTTCTTATCTATCCCTGAAGTGGGCAAACTGTGGCACATGGGGCAGATGTGGTCCCCAGGGACCTTCCATCTGGCTTTCCAGCTGTGTCTGGCAGGAGCATGGTGGCTGCTTCCCCTGCCCAATCCCACTCTTTTTTCCTTCCCTCTCCCACCATGAGGGCCTAGCAGCACCCTGGTAGGAGCACAATGGCCACTGACTCATCCTGTCCCTATCTCCACCTCCCACCTCTCTCCCCACCATAGGCAGTGGCTGATGTGTCATGCAGTCCTTCCACCTCCCTCCCAGCCCCACCCCTGCCCCCACTCCTCTCTGGCCTGCCTAGACCTCAACGTGGCCCTCAGGTCAAAAAATTTGTCCACCCTGATCTATTCCTTTTGTAATGATTCTCAACATTTTGTTAGTTTTTCTGACTGTCACTGCACATTGTGATGTTTTCAGAGAACTGTCCACAGTAACTCCAAGATTTCTTTGTCCAGTGGTAATGCAGCTTACGTTTTCCAATGTATATTACTTTGCATTTCATCTGCCATTTTGTTGCCTCATCACCCTGTTTTGTGAAATCCCTTTGTATCTCTTTGCAGTTTGCTTTGGACTTTACTATCCTCAGTTTTGTACTATCTGCAAATTATGCCACCTCTTCACTTACCCCTTTTTTTCACATCATTTATGAATATGTTGATCAGTACTTGTCTCGGTGGAGACTTATGTGGGATATTCTGAAAAATAACCATTTATTCTTACTCTTTGTTTTCTATCTTTTAAGCAGTTTCCGATCAAGGAGAGGGCCTCCCTTCTTATCCCATGACAGCTTGCTTTGCTTAGGAGCCTTTGGAGAGGGACTTTGTCAAAGGCTTTCTGAATATCTAAGCACACTGTATACACTGGATCTCCCTTGTCCACATGCTTGTGGACCCCTTCTCAAAGAATTCTAGTAGATTGGTGAGGCATAATTTCCCTTAACAAAAACCGTGTTGACTGTTCCCCCACAAATCATGTTAATCTATGTGTCTGATAAGTCTTTTAAAACCTATAGTTTCAACTAATTTGTCTGGTACTAAACTTAGGTTTGCTGTCCTTTAATTGCTGGGATCGCTTCTGGAGACTTAAAAAAAAATGGCATCACCTTATTATCTTACTGTAGATAGAGAAGGTGGGCGAGGCAGTATTTTTTACTGGGTCAGATTCTGTTGGTGAAAGAGGGAACCTTTTGAGCTACACAGAGCTCTTCTGCAAACCTCAAAAGCTTCTCTCTTTCAGCATCAGAAATTGGTCCAATAAAAGATACTACCTAACCTACCTTGTCTCTGTAATATCTGGGAACCAACATGATTATAACAACATTGGCAACTCCTTTCTATTTTTTTAATTGTTCTGTAGTAAGGACAGAATTTTCTATTAAATTCCATAAGCTAGTCCAAAAATTACCATTTCTAATTAAATTATGTAAGACTTTTCTGCACGGAATTAAACAGCTGTGACTGTGCCACTCACCCAAATGAATGTGTCTGTGTTGAACTGATTCCTCGCTCTATGCTGATGCACTGTTGCCATCTCCCCATGGTTGAGAGTGTTTCAGTGTGGGTAGGCGACACACTGGAAATACCTAGGGGTATACAGCAATTCTGTCGTTTTTCTGATGTCAGCACAGAGCTGAATTGTTCAGCTGGTAGCACTGCCACCCGAGGGTCAGAGATGCTTGGGTTCAGGCCCTTAACTGGCACCGAGTTGACAGGCAGAGCTGAGGCACTAAGAATGAAACCTCACTCTTGGGTTTTCTCTGCTTGGATATCCACAAGGCAGTCCACAATCCCAAGTGGGCTTTTTTTGTAAAGAGGACTCAACCCCAAGGGTTTGACCAGTATTCCTGACTCCACCAACCAGAAGTATGCCAGTCATTGAGTCACAGACACTATGCTCTAGCACCTAACTCATTGGGAGCGAATGTGGTCTAGAAGCTAGAACAGCAGATGTAGGTGTCAGGGCTCTTGTGTTTGATTGAGGCTCTGGCACTGACTTGAACCATAAACTTTGGTAAGTCATTTGACTGCCTGTGTCTCAGTTTCCCTTTTTGTAAAATGGGGATAACAATGCATTGGGAATGTTGTAAAGTTTGACCCACTGATGTTTAAAGTGCTTTCAATGCCTTTGATGAAAAATGCTGTAGAAGCCTGAGACTATTATTGATGGACTGCTCCCAATGGATGCAGATGAAGAGGGGAGGAAAGAGGTGGGCAAGCCGGGTCCCCTCAGCACTGCAGAGAACCCCAGGAGGAATTGTGCTTCTAAGGGGTGTCCCAGAGGCAAGATGCTTTGCAGAGCTCCCCCTGAACCATGTGTCTATGCATCACCCCTTTCTTAGCGTTGTGCCAGAAGTGCACTGTCAACAGTTTGCAGTTGGCTCTTAAGGTAATCAGGAATGTTATAAAATCCCCAGACAGTTAGGCAGACATACGTGTTGTGTTGTTCACATGGCTGCTTAGTGGTAGTCACCTGATTTGCACATTTTATGTATTATCTGCCTGGGTAAATCTGTATTTGCATATGCAGCTCTGGGCTTTGTTGTGCACATTTGGCAGCAGAATTCGCAGACTTTCTGGGTCCAATTTAAACAGCCTGTTTGCAAATGCTCTCCAAAATGCACAGTGAGAGAGGCGGCTTGATTAGTGAAACGACAGGGACATGGCTGCATTTTTTTGCATTGCATTATGATGACCAGCCCTCTGCATCTGATGCTAAATCTCCACTGTCCTGCTGTATGCTTGGAATTGTGGCTGTGCGAAGTCCAGGGGCCCACTTTGTATCGCTCTGTCCCCTCCCTCCACAAGCTGCGGGAATGCAAGATTAATTCCCAGCCTTGATTGTCGTTGTCTGCTTGTGCAGGTTCATCAGGTACAACACAGACTCAGGCTTGTCTGAGCTCTGATGATAAGCTCTCCTTGTTAAAAGCCATTATAGTTGCTACTGGGTGAGTGTAATTCTGACTGACTGCCACAGTTCTCCTCTGCATGTAATTGAATTCATATTCATCATAAAGCAATGAAAAATAAATTGTGTGTGTTTTTTCTTCCCATCATAAAGCAATGCATGCCACTCACTCTGCCTTCCCTGTTATCTTCAACTTTGCAACATATTGTAATAGAATTCAGGGGAACAGAATAGCTGAAATAGATTGTCTGGTTTTGACCCACCTAGCAGAAAGAGAGATCTATTTCAATGCCAAGGAGGAATTGATTAATTTGTTGGCTGCCGGGGAATGTGAAATCTCAGGGGTAAGACTTTTCAGAACCAAAGAGTGATGCTTGTACAATTGCAGCCTGACTTGGATGGTGTAACAGAGACTCAAGGTACAAAAGAAATTTTATCAAAATGATACGATGTCATGTGATGTTTGTGAGGTTTCTTTGAAATGGCATTTTCTGATGGGAAGATTGTTTTGATGAAAATTTTCTACATAGCTCTGAGCCGCCTGTGAGAGATCTGAGTTCAAGAAACAGTAGTTCAATCAAATGAATCAGTTTGCAAGAACTGGCTATGCAATAGGCCAGTGGTTTTCAACCAGTGTGCCGTGAGAACAGTTCAAGTGTGCCATTGAATTTTGTTCAAAGATAATGAAAATCAATATAAAACAAACATCGTTTCATCTTAAATAATATTCTATCCAACCAAAATTCCAATTCACAAAACTTGTGAAAATTAATCATCAAATTAAAAGCAAAGTATCTATCTTAAGAGTCTAAAATGTGAACATTCTAAATGCAGATGGCCAAAAGGCAAAATTGAGATGATGTGTTTTTTTTCTGGTGGATTTGAAACTTTAATGCATCTAATCCTTCTTTCACTTGTTGTATGTATTATGTTGCAAACCTCTCTAGTAAGACCGTAACCATAGTAAATGTAAGTAAATGTGATGCTTATGAACAATCCATTAAGCTGAAAAATGTGGATGTGCCATAGACTTGTTTGTCTCATTGAAATGTACCATGGTGCTGAAAAGGTTGGGAACCACTGCAGTAGACCATCCTAGAAAGACATTGTAAGGGAGATGCTGTGGAACAGTGCAGTGATCCTAGTCCAAGAGTCAGGGCTCAGTGAGGTGAACCCGAGCATGAGAACTTGGTTGTGCAATGTGCTGTCATGGCAGTGATCTGACTTTGAGACTGGGGGCATGATATTCAGTAACCTCATGCAAGGGAATGTATTTTTGTGGCTTTCTGGGGCAAAGCACCAGCAAGTGAGGCATCTGAGTTCCAAACACGAAGCACAACATGTTACCAGAGAGTGGATCCTTTTGGGGAAAAAAGTCTAGCGAGATCATTATCTTGGGTCTTACTATTGTTCTGTGATGGGTGGAGATTTTAACTCCTGCTGGAAAGATATGGAAGGATCCTTCTTTGAAGCAGATGCCAGCCATCTCATTGGCCTACTTCAAATCTCTGCATGAAACTCTATTGTGCCATTAGGCCTCCAAAAAACTTGGCAATGGTTGGGCAGCTGTTGTGATGAGCTCACTTCCGCCATGCTGGCTGTTGTCTCATTGTTCAGGCTAAGATTTAGTCATGGGTATTTTTAGTAAATAAAATAAATAAAAATTCATAGTTCATATCCTGTTCAAGACTTTTACTATAAATACTCCTGACTAAATCTTAGCAGCTCCTGGGGCACTACTGCTCTGGAGGGGCCTGATGGTGCTGCTGCTCTGAGGGAGTGCTGATGGTTGGTGTGACAGGCTGCTCCCCAGATCCAGTCCAGTGTGCCCCTGTGACCTCCTGATTCCCACTCCCGAGCCCCGATTCACCTCACTTTGCCAAGGGGCCACTCACTCCTGAGCCAGTCCACTCCAGCCTCTTGTGTGCAATTGGTCCCAAGCAGTGGGTGTATGCCCTATGGCTACTTGAAGACGGTCCCCAATCAAGCACCCCTGGCCTCAGACACCACTTTGGGAGCCCTGTCTACAGAGATTGGGACCCACTCCTAATTACGATAAACTCAACTCTGGCCATTTAACAAAAAAAGGGATTGTGCTCAGCCTTCTTCACTCACACTCTGTAAAGACCACACAGCTTCAGATAGAACAACCACTAGTTTATTGGTCAGGCTATAACTCTAAGTGAGAATATGGCCAATCAAGGCTGGATCACAATATAAATGAGTCAGGAGTGACCACAAGGAAATAAAAGGTAAAACATGCATACTAATCTAATATCTCTACTTAAACTGACCTCATGGTCCAAGTTTAAGCTCAAGATGTTTGGCTGTCAGATGTTTGTACAGCCAGTGTCTGCCTGTGACCAGGCAAGGCCCAGATCTTGTTTGAAGTTGTTTCCAGAAGGAGATTCCCAGGCAAAAGCCCCCAAAACCCTCCAAATGTCTCTCTTTGTTTCAAAACTCCCTTGACCCCTCCCTTTCTGGACAGAGGTGATCTCTGTCTGGTCTGAGCCAGGGAACTCAATTAGCATATCTTTGTTGCCTCTTCCAGGTGCTTGCTTGCTTGCTGCTTTGGTTGTTTATATGCTGCTGTGGGAGAGTTGGCTATGTTCACACACAGGGGGTAATTTTGATACAAGTTGTTTCAATACACGTTGTATCAAAATAACGCCTTATTTTGAAATAAGTTAATTCGCATTAACAGTTTGTTAATTCAAATTAAGGAAAAAAGCAGGAATCGAAATAGCATGTTCAGACAACAGTTATTTCGAAATGAG
Organism: Podocnemis expansa; assembly: GCA_007922195.1. Classification (NCBI taxonomy): domain Eukaryota; kingdom Metazoa; phylum Chordata; order Testudines; family Podocnemididae; genus Podocnemis; species Podocnemis expansa. The sequence goes on along the minus strand of ML682026.1, from coordinate 20,308,204 downwards.
TCACTGTTGTTTCAAAACAACATGTTCAGATGCCATTGTTTCAAAACAATCATTTTGAAACAACGTTGTTTCATCCCCACATGGGGTTTAAGTTGTTTCAAAACAACGCCGGACTGCAGGGATAAAATCAGAAAGGCCAAAGGACAAATGGAGTTGCGACTAGCAAGGGATGTGAAGGATAACAGGAAGGGGTTCTACAAGTATATCAATAACAGGAAGAGGATCAGGGATGGTGTAGGTCCCTTACTGAATGGGGCAGGCATCCTCGTGACAGAGGATGAGGAAAAAGCTGAAGTGCTCAATGCTTTTTTTACTTCAGTTTTCACAAGCAGGGTCAGCTCCCAGCCCACTACACTAGGTATGGGGGACTGGGGAGAAGAAGAGAGGCCCTTGGTGACAGAAGGTCAGGTTAGGGACTGCTTAAAGAAACTAGATGTGCACAAGTCCATGGGGCCGGATGAACTGCATCCGAGGGTGCTGAGGGAGCTGGCTGATGAGATAGCAGTACCGTTGGCCATTATCTTTGAAAACTCGTGGCGAACGGGGGAGGTGCCAGAGGACTGGAAAAAAGCAAATATAGTACCTATCTTCAAGAAAGGAAAAAAGGAGGATCCAGGGAATTACAGACCTGTCAGCCTCACCTCAATCCCTGGAAAAATCATGGAGCAGCTTCTCAAAGAATCCATCCTGAAACACTTGGAGGAACGTAGAGTAATCAGGAACAGTCAGCATGGATTTACCAAGGGTAAATCATGCCTGACCAACCTCATCGCCTTCTATGATAAGATGACTGGATTTGTGGATGCGGGAAGAGCCGTTGATGTGATATACCTTGACTTTAGCAAGGCTTTTGATACGGTTTCCCACAGCATTCTCATTGGCAAATTAAGGAAGTATGGGTTAGATGCATGGACTGTAAGGTGGATAGAAAACTGGCTAGAACAACGGTTTCAGCGCGTAGGAATCAATGGCTCCATGTCAAGTTGGCAGGCAGTAACAAGTGGTGTGCCCCAGGGGTCAGTCCTGGGGCCAGTTCTGTTCAATGTTTTCATTAATGATCTGGATGATGGGATAGATTGCACACTTAGTAAGTTTGCAGATGATACCAAACTGGGGGGAACGGTAGACACCCTAGAGGGCAGAGACAGGATTCAGGGAGACCTAGACAAACTGGAGCAGTGGGCCAAGAGGAATCTCATGAGGTTCAACAAGGATAAGTGTAAAATCCTGCACTTGGGATGAAAAAACCCCATGTACTGCTACAGGCTGGGGAGTGATCAGCTAAATAGCAGCACTGGAGAAAAGGACCTGGGAGTCATGGTGGATGGGAAGCTGGATATGAGTCAGCAGTGTGCTCTTGCTGCCAAAAA
>ML682026.1:20294761-20306434 GCA_007922195.1 Podocnemis expansa | reverse complement strand
ATGACCTCGTGGGGTCCCTTCCAACCCTATGATTCTATGATTCTATGTGAACGTGGCCTTTCTTATTTCAAAACAACCTCTGTTGTTTTGAAATAAGACTGCTGTGTGAACACATCCGTTCTGTCTCTTCTGCCCCCCGAGTTGGTATAAGAACATACAATCACAGCACATAAGTGAACAGAAAAATCATATAGATCATAACCCAGAGTGCACAGATGTGCGTCCTGTGACAACTGACCGCTGCTCTGGTGACAGGGCCTGACTGTCCTGGTCACCTGTAGCTCTAAGGCCTCCAGAGACTACTTTCTGATAGCCTCCAGGACTGCTGCTTAGACCACCCCAAGGGTAGCTGCTCCACTGCTGGTCCCCGAGGCCAGCCAGATGGCCTACTACTATAGTGGCTGGTATGGATGGCCTCAGGGCCACCTAAGTGGCTGGTCTTGATGTTAGGCACCCAGCCACAGCAGCTGTGGAAGTCAAAGAGGTTGCAGAAAGTCATGGAATCTGTGACTTTCATGATAAAACTATGAACAGTGGTCTCAAATTGTGGTGGGGGAGGTCTAGATTATATATTAGGAAAACCCTTTTCACTGGGAGGGTGATGAAGCACTAGAGTGGAAACCTAGGCAATTGCTGGAATCGCCATCCTTACAGGTTTTTAAGGCCCATATTGGCAAAGCCCTGACTGCGCTCGTTTAGTTGCGGTTGATCCTCCTTTGAGGATGGGATTGGGCTAGGTGATCTCTTGAGCTCCCTTCCAAGACTAATCTTCTATGATTCTATGACAGACTCACAGCATTACTCATCATGTCCATGTATTCCCCATGTCACCTGTTGTCACAGGGTTTAGGGAAACAAAAGAGAGAAATAATTTCCCCGAAACACTGAAATTCACTTTGGAATGTCTGATTGTTGAGAAGCTTGCCCTGTAACCTCACCAGACTATGATCTCTACCCACTTTCTCACAGGAGAGAGGTGAATATGTGCCTGCTGTAGAAGACAGTACAGCTGGTACCCTTCCCCCAAAACCACAAGCAGGTCACTTGTGCACTCAGATAATTATCTCAGATAAGAGTCCCATGGCCTAGGGAGAAGCTGAGAGTGCTGTTGGAAACTGAGATTATGATTATCTAATTATACTTAATTTTTCAAATTCTGTATCTGCTTCATACCTTTTGGGGAAATAACACATCAAAACCCAGAGCAGGGACATTGGATGCATGGTATGGTTTCATTACTAGCCGTTCTATAATGACTCCTAAATTAAAACTCTATTTTGCTGAATATTCCTTAAGGTATCAAGCTTTCAGCTGTTTTATGATCTTAGATTTCCAATGGAACAGCAGAGCAATGGCTCCTGTGGTCTAGCATCCTGTCTGCATCAGTGCTTTATGCCCAGTCGTAACACAGGAGTTGCCATACTGGATCAGATCATGGTCAGTCTAGGACAATATGCCCTAAAGTGGTGACCATTCTATGGTGACCATTATGGTGACCATTGCCACATGGTTGATAAAAAGGTTCAAGAAACCTCCTTAGTGTGCAGTTTCCATCTAATGCCCACCAATTAGAGATTGGGAAGACAGTGTTGCCTAGTAGCCTTGTCAGGAAAGCTGGGTGTTATTTCTGGTTCTGCCACTAACATACGGTGATGTAGGAAAGTTGGTTCATTACTCCATGACTCAATTTCCCCTTCTGTAAAATGGGGGTTAGTGCTACTCACCTTAGTTTTTACAAATCCAGTGATGGCCAGTACTAGGTATCATTAGCTTTTTTGAATCATGATGGTCGAATATCCTTTTTAATGTGTTTTAAAGCCCCGTTTCTCGTAGCTCTGAATGATCCCTTTGTCTAAATAAATCTCTAAACCCTTTCTTTCAGTTAATAGTTCTGCTACTTTCTTGTCTTCAATAATATCTAGTGGAAGGGAGTCCTACAGGAGACAATTAGGCATTCTGTAAATGGGTATGTCCTTGTATTGGTTATAAAGTCACTGCCTTTCAATGTCATTGACCTGTTCCCCTTATTGAATTATGAAAAGTGATAAGCAGAGTTCCTAATTTATTTTCTTTGTACTGTTTGTTATTTTATGTACATCTGTCACACTGTGTCTTGATTCTGTCCTTCGTATGGTAAACAGATATGCCTGTACAGCACCATAAAGCGCTTTTCATCCTTGGAGCTAAAACACTTTACAAGGGACGTCAAGGGCAATATTTATGGATGGGGAAACTAAGGCACAGAGGCAAAATAACTTGCTCAAAGATATCACCCAGACCTGAGGCAGAGAGAGGACTAGAAGACTCAGTCCAGGGACAGTGATATATATAGAGCACCACATTGTTTCCATCCTTTTGTTAGCTCTCAATACACAAGGTTTTCAGTGTCGCTAATCATTATTTTCACCCATCCCTGAAACAGCATTTAGTTTTCTTGTGTCTGTTTGTGGTGACTGGTGTTTGTGTAAAACAAACATGGAGTGCTGTGTCACTTTTAAAGACTAACAAATTTATTTAACGCATGAGCTTCTGTGGGTGTTTTTGTGTTGCCTTCCTGTTTCCTGCTTTTATTTCCTGCTTCCTGTTCTCTGATGGTCTTTCTTGTTCAGAGTGTGTATTTGTGTAGCTATTCAGAACCCGCTGCTAGGTATCTACTATTTGAACTATTGTGATCTTTTGGTCAGATGATTTCTGACTTACCAGTTCCTGATTATTGCCTGTTTTGATTCACACCCTACCTTCATGTCTTGCCTCATTTCTTTGTATGTTTCGGTATTGTTGTTCTGGGGTGCACCAGAGCATAACACGTTTTGAGATGGGATGATCATCAATGAACTGCGTATTCCCAGTGAGGACATAGGATCTGTTTATACAGTGACATTATTTTTCTATTCTTTTCATTCCCATTCTTTATCCATCCTTACATTTCCTTTGCTTTCTTGATTCCCAAAGAGCACTGAGCAGAGACTTTTCACTAAGCTGCCACAGAGACACAAGCTTTTCTCTGAATGTTTAATTAGTTTTAAATACAGCAGTAAACTCCTTTTGCAGACTTGGGGAATAACTATTAGGAAAGTAGTGCAGATGTATTTTTCTTCTGAGTTCAGATAAGTGTTTTGACACTTCAATTTTTTTAAAATGGGGGAAATCCCATTTTCATTGTGATTCTCCCCTACTCCTTTTCGTTCAACCAGCTCTGCCTACCAGTATTTTTCTGTGGTTCAAATGATTGTTGCCAGTATGCTTCACTTCTGTGAATGCTGAATTTCATCAGCCATCCTGCTACCCATTCACCTCTGCAGTTTCATGCTGTGTTTTCCAGGAGTCACTAACAAATCTAAGAAGTCTTCTGTCACTCTATAGCTGGGAAAAGCCTGTCTGCATTTCAAATTTGACAGACAGTGCTGTGAAAGGTGCCCTGCAGGGTTGCCTGTCAGACACACTGATGTACAAGAGCCAGGCTTGCTAAAGAGATATGGCAGTGGCTGTCACCAGCAAAACACAGAGCACTGAGACCTGTGACTGGGAAAGCAAGGTCCAATGGACGAGGCAGGTCTGATGGGAGTGTAGCACATTCTATTAATTGAGATGTTCAAATGGGGCATTTATGTGACCTAGCTGTATGTGGCAAGCACATCTGCATGCGGGAGAGCAACAATCAAAAGAAGAGAGTGGGCCAGAAGGCAGATTGGCCTGGCTTCCCATGGTTGGTTTGATTAGATTTGATTGACAGGAGTAGGGCTGACATGGGAAACAGCAGCTTCATTTGAGAAAGGGCTTTGGTTTATAAAGGATACCTCACTCTTTCAGCAATTCCATGTCACACTAGCACAGCTGTGCGTGTGGGGTCTAATCCTGCCATCCTTACCCCAGGGACTCGCCACTGACCACCATGGGGTGTTGGCTGTGACTCATTTGGAGCTGTCTGTAATAATTTAGGATGAATGCATGTTGACCAGATCATTGTGCTGTTTACTGTGTTAAGACACTGTGTTTGTAGATTCATAGGGTTGGAAGGGACCTCATGAGGTCATCTGGTCCAACCCCTTGCCGAAAAAGCAGGACCACTCCCACTAAATTATCCCAGCCAGAGTTTTGTCCAGCTGAGCCTTAACCATCTCTAAAGACGGAGATTCTACTTGACTCACTTGTGGGTTTGGCAGGAAATACAAGCTGAAAGGGGACAGGGGAGCAGTAGTGCCTGCTATTCATATCTCCTGACCAAATGCTTCAAGGAATACAGGACAATGTAGAACAATTCACTTAGGTGCCTTGGCTCAGTTGACCAGACAGGTTGTCTCCAGGAGGGGTGCAGGCCTGTGAATGGAAGAGGATAAAAAATGCCTCAGGAGGGTTTAGAGGTTCGCACATTCTCTTTCGAGGAGACGTACAGCTATTTAAGTGGGAGAAATAGATCCCCTACAGCAGATGGGGGTGTCGTGAGGAAACTTAAACTGCCTAGGCCTCTGTTTCAATATGACCAGGTGCTAGGTGAGAGAAGTCTGCATGTCGGCCTTTTGTTGTTTGGAAAATCTTTTCTCCTCTGCTTGCTGTTTCTACTGTTAAGGGCGAACAATATTTTGTTTTAAGAAAACATTTTGGCTCAGTGTTGTCACCGCTGGCCTCCCAGAAGAAGAACCACAGGTACCCAGTAGAGTCAAGCCTTCTGGGTAAGTGCAGTTGTAACACAAGGTACTGAAACCCCTGGTGGAGAAGTGTGGGATTGCACCCCAGAGAGAAAGGATCAGGTGAAATATGAAATACTGTCTTTGGTGATATGCTATTCTCTGCTTGTCCCAAATCTGTTTAGGTTAGTTAAGGGGTAAAAACTACTCTTAGTTAAAAAGAGACCTGTAAGAGAGGCCACTGGCTATTTCAGCCTGGAAAAGTTTTAAGAGGGGGTGGGGTTTCGCGTTGCTCCTTTCGGAGCAAAATCCTAGAGGCATTTTTGTTTTACCCCATGACCCCACTGTCAAATAATAGATCTGGATTGGCTTCTTTGAGGACTCTTCTTTGTCATGGAAATAGCTGTTTGCAGTTACTTAGAGTTTAAGAGCAGAAATTACTGAAGAGGCAAACTGTCTGAGTTAAATTCACTAGAAAGAGAACAATTCCCTCTCTCTGAGCTGAAATCACTGAAGAGGAGCAGCGATGGAGTGACCAGCAGGTGGAGCCAGCAGACGGAGAGTGGCTAGCGGTGAGCTCAGCAGCACGAGAGAGCCGGCAGACAGTGGGCGGAGCCAAGGGACAATGCTAGAGGATGGAGTGAGCGACCAGTGGCTGGTGCTGATTGAGAGTTGGCGTCGAAGACACTCCCTACGTACCCTATGGTGGGTCGGGAGCCTAGTTAGCACTGATTCTCCAGATCAGTGCCGATTTTGCTAATGGGTTTACACTTCCTGTTATGCTATGTGGGATCATGTTGGGAGGTTTTGCATTAAGTCTTGTATGTTCTGTTATGCGGTGTGGGTTGTTGGGAACTTTGTCTGTACTGATTCTCTAGATCAGTGCTGACCTCTGTTATTTGGCCTTTTACATTACATTTTTCTGCTATTAAAGTTCTGTTTACCTCACTCAGTCTTGTGCTTGTGAGTGGGGAAGACTTAACCCCTCTGGCGTGCCCAGGGAATAGTGCAGAGTTCCCAGAAATCTGGGTTGGGGTTCGAGCCGGCTGGTGTTGTAACATTATTTGGAAACCCCTGGGTATAGAACCTGGCCCTTCTCCTGCCAGCCTGCCCTGGCAGAAGGGTTACAGTTGTTATTTGCCTCCTCTTTCAGAGAGTTACTTCCTTCTAGGCCAGTGTTTCTCATGACCAACCCCAGCCCCTCCTGTGAGGGGTGGGGGAATGAGTGAGGAGGGGGAAAGGAGAAGTGTGGTGAGCTGACACATGACTTGGAGATTTAAAATGCTCCAGCTGCAGCAAAGCTTCCAGGCATGTGTCGACATCAGCCACCATCTTGCTCCTTTGCTGGGGCAGGGGTATTTTAAATTTCCTGTTGTTGTTACTGTCAACACTGAAATCGTGGACACTAATTCCATGCTAGGACTTTCTTTGACAAACCTTACTCCAAAAATACATGAACTTTGTTCAAATGTGCAGGCCCAAAATTCCCATCAAAGCTTGAGTAATGTTTCCAGTTTTAAGTTGTGTGTGTATAATCATTGTGTTTCTATTTTTTAGAAATAAATGCATGTTATGTTCATAAAATTTTATTTAATTTGGTTTCCTGAATTATTTTCACAAGAATGCATAGTACACAGATATTACAAACATTATAGCAGCTTTATACTGGCTTTTTTGAGAATGTTTTCATCAGGTGTTCGGTATAAAGTAATTAATATCTCTAGGTGTTACCTGGTCCACTAAAAGCTGAGAAACACTGTTCTAGGCTTTGCTGCAGCCAGAAGCAGATCTGCTCATGCCACCCAGTAGGGCAGTCAGGCGGTAGAAAATTGGAAGTACATGCAACTGTCCTGAACACACAATGTAAAACTTCTTTCAGTTCCTTAGAAACTCAAATAAATAGTCCTCCTGCTGAAGTGTAGTACTGTTGAAGAACTAAATGAGCATTTATTCTCAGATGCTTAAACTGATTGCATCCATGATCCCCTGGTCAGCCCATGAATACCACTTCCCCCTCACCTGATTCACTTAATCACCAGAGCCAATCAGTGCCATTGAAGAGAGGAACAATATATTTCAAATGCAATCACTCTCCAAGCTGTCTCAATGTCAGCACTTACCTCTGCATGGACAGCAGAATTACATAGTGCTAAAATTCAGGGTGGTTTTGTAACTGAAAGGTGCAGGGGTGTGTGCGTGCGTGCGTGCATGCGCACGTGTGTGTGTGCGCGCGCGTGCATGGGGGGTATGTGCATGCACATGTGCGTGCATACATGTGTATATGTGTGGGAGTACAATGTAATAAAAGGGTAAAGTAAATGCTGCAGGTAGGATGCAATCTCACGAGTGTTAGCCTCTTGTTATAGCTGTATACAATGAAGAGAGCTGAAGTTCTTATATAAACTCGGTCAATGTGTATGATGGATACAGAGGATGCAGGTAATTAAGGGTTAATTGTTATCACTATCCTTTTTTATTTTTAAAGCTGACTTTCCCTGGGAAACTGATAAAAATCTCTTTGGATACCTAACAAGGAGTCCCATGGCACTTAAAAGACCAACAGATTTATTTACTGCATGGGCTTCCATCTGAGAAAAATCCCATTTTGTCAGATGCTTGAAGCTCGAACCTTCTAGTGTCTGACAAACTGGGATTTTATTCCACGAAAGCTCACATGATCAATGAATTTGTTAGTCTTCAAGTGCCACACGCCTCCTTGTTTGTTTTGCTGAACCGAACTAACACAGCTAACCCTTTGGAACTCTGCATACCTAGTTCATCTGTAGTTAACTATTTATATTCATGAGGTGTGATTGGTATTTTAAATCACATGCTACAGTTTCTACTTTCTCGCCAGATGATTGAAACTTCTCAACTGGAGGATAATGAATAAAAAATAATGATAATGAAAACTCATGCTTCACTACTAATTTTTGGACAAATGATCATTTATATGAAAATTGCTGATAGTTTGAGGATGTGCAAATGTTTTCCTGACCATCCTGCATTTATCCAAACAAAGCACTATGTGGCCTACCCCGACTGAGGTTCGACCATGAGTGGACCCTGTGTGCAAGGGCATGGGAAGCATGAAGTGGGCTTTTCTGTGCGTTGCAGAAAATCTTAATTCCCTTTTGTTTTTTTTATTCTTAAATCCTCAGGTTAAAAAATATCTATTAGAGACCCAGTACATCAGAAGAAGGGCTTACAATGGTGCTCATCATTCTAAGTAAATGCTTAATGAAACATGCTCCATTCTAGCCCCATTCTTGCTTCTCGACATGAGTGGTTGTGCAGTACCACAAGGTCAGATTCTCAGTTTCTGTCCTCCTCAGCTCTTCTCTTTAAAATATAACACACCAAACCTGGTCTCCACAGATCAAGACCTCTTAGAGGTTATGTCTTTCTGTGCCAGGCCCACCACCTTCCTACGAGTGGTAACTTCACTCTAAGAACGTGTCACATAGAGGAAAGTCACCCATTAGCACTGAGTTCCAAAGAGGCAGATGTGTTAGTCTAGTAAAGCAAAAAAAGCAAGGAGTCTTGTGGCACTTAAAGACTAACAGATAAGCATCTGATGAAGTGGGATTTTCTTTCATGAAAGCTCATGCGATAAATAAATCTGTTAGTCTTTATGTGCCACAAGACTCCTTGCTTTTTTCATTAGCACTGAGGTGTGAGAGCATGCATGTGATTCCTGTAGATGCTCTTTGCTGTATTGCTTTTCTGAAATTGTTGGCTTTTGACTCATTCCACAGTGTGAAGATGCTGGTATAGCTAATGCTGTGTTGTGATTCATCACTCATGAGTTTAGATCCTAATTATAATCCTGTCTCATATGTGCTACTAGCCTATAATTTTAATCCCAAACACTTGTGTGTGTAATGAGGCAATGCTTTATAGCGTGCGTCCTGTTGCAAGCCTGTGATTTGCTGATCTATCCTCTTACAACACGTTGAAAATATAAAATCAAATAAAAGGGAATAAAAAGAAAACACCAGCTAACTTTGGCCCTGTAAATCTGGAACATAAAAACTATTGTGTATTAAAGTTCTCCTGGAAAATACTCCCATTAAAATAGAAAGAAGCGGTAGCTTTCAGAATCCAGATTTTCCTCTTTCATGATGGTCACATCACATATTCTTGGTATCCACTGGCCCAGAGGAGATGCTGCAAGGAGGATCAGATCAGAGTCATTTCTGCCTTTGACCTACCAAAACAGACTATAAACACACGTGCGCCTGCACACACACACACATGCACAGACACTTTGTAGTGTCTGGATGCCCTTCCCTGAGGATGCTTAGCAGACAGTTTGTTGTCCTGTATCTGTAACTCCTGGGCTGAAATGCCAGCCTCTGTTGAGAGTTAAACTTAGTGATTTAGGGTGGCTGGTGCTGACTTGAATGTCTTTTGTAAGGCTCCATGATAATCCTCAAATACAGATTTAGTTCATTGTTGGTTGTTTTCATTCTCAGGCCATGTGAATTCCTCAGCAGAAGGAATGAGGCCTCTTGTGAATACTCTACGGGACACAGGGGGATGGGCAGAGAGTGAAGAAGTGTGAGACTCCAGAAAATGTGTCCTTATTGAAATACACTAAGTAAAGGTAACAGGTAAGTGTGCCCTTCCAAAAAAAGGAGGGTTAGAGAGGGAATGGTAAGGGGGAGATATCCTGAGTTAAAAATTGGGATATTTCAAGTATCTTTCCAGGGCGGAAAACAAAAATGGAGTTCAGTGGCACTTAAAGACTAACAAATGTATTTATTGCATGAGCTTTTCTGGGAGAAAATCCCACTTTGTCAGATGATTTGAAGATGGGGGAACTTACAGAAGGGGAGGAAATAAATGCAGGGGAGTGTAAGTCATAGGATCAGATCACACTGTAACAGCAAATCAAAGCTGTTATGATTCAAACACTGGAGAACAGCATATAGAGGAAGATGAGGTCAAGGCACCTGTTGTAATGAGGAAAAAAAAATCTAAAGTTTCTATTTAGCCCCAAAACAACACAGTCAAATTTGGAAATCAAGCTGAGCTCTGCTGCTTCTCTGTGAATCCTTGATCCCATACTAATCTGTCTGAGTATCTGGTGAGTATCTGTTTAAAGTTGGGGTGTGTGTGTGTAAGCAAGGAGAAGTCTGCTTCCCAAGGTTTGAGAGAGAGAGGGATCGTCTTGTGAAATAGGCTGTAGATCCTTGATGATGTGCTGTAGGGGCCTGACTTGGGGGTTGTAGATAATGACTAGAGGCATTGTGTTGTTTTCTTTCTTGGGCTTCTCCGGTAGTACTTGACTTTGGGATACTCATCTGGCTGTCAATCTATTTCTTCATTTCTGCAGGTGGGTGCTATAGTTTTAAGAATGCTTGATAGAGATCCTGAAGATGTAGGTCTCTATCTGAGGGATCAGAGCAAATGTGGTTATATCTTAGGGTTTGGCTGCAGACAATGGATCATGTGGTGTGTTTTTGGATGAAAGCTTGAGGGATGTAAGTAACTATACCGATCAGTAGCTTTTCCGTAAAGGGTGGTGGTTAGGTGTCCATCCCTAATTTTTACTGTATTGTCCGGAAAGTGGATCACCTGTGTGGAGTGTTCCAGGTTATGTTTAATAGTGAAGTGGAAATTTTTGAAATCTCTGTGGAACTCTTCAAAGGTATCCTTACTGTGTGTCCAGATGTTCCTGATGTCATCAGCGTAGCATAAATGGAGGAGATGTACTTTCGGCTGAGACTGGAGGAAACGTTGTTCTAAGTTGGCCATAAAAATGTTGACATAATGTGGAGCCATGCAGATACCAGGAAGGCATTTGAGAAAGTCTCTGAAAAACAGGATGTTACCATGGTGCATGTGTGCTAAAGAAAAGAGGTGCAGTTTGGCAGTACAGTCTATCTAGCAAGAGTGAGCATGGCCTTGTGGATTCAGGACTCATGGGCAGGAAGTTCTAGTGTAAGCTCTGTTGATAACTTTTTATAGGGTTTAAAGGTGGGGGGAATCACATAACCCCTCCACATCTCAGATACCCCATCAAAGTAGTAGTCCAGGAAGCTGTGAAGCATCTGTAGATAGTATGTGCTAAATCCTCAATATGATTCTTGATCAAAAGTGAGGTAGAGTAAGAGTGGGCAGACGGCAAAGGGTAAGACCCCCCCAAGAATCACAGATGGGAAAAGAGTCAATGATGAAACATTCTTTTCTGGAAGAACATCACTTGAACAGGAGGAGGAAAACAGGGAGCAGTGAGTTGGAAATAATAGATGCTATTTATTTAAAAATATCAGCATAACAAATGCATCTTTTTGGTGCTATTTTTCATTTTAATTCTGGAAGGCAAATGACTAAGATTATTTTTACTTTTTTTGGAAATGAACATTATTTGATCTTGTACAGACTGAAAGAATATAGAATTCGATCAGGAAATACTGCAGTGGTCTGTGTGAGTCACTGAAAACCACGCTGAGTAAATCACTGGAAACAAGCTCTATGGAACTAGCCAGCACTGTCAGGAAAATGGACAAAAGGAAGCTAATGGGAGGAAATTTGTGAAATTCACCTGAAAATGTCCCAGCAAACATGGTAAATGCTTTTAATGGCATTCACAAGTGCACATTATAAAACACATTTCCCTCTCTGATATCTATGGGTATGTCTACGCTGGAGGGATAAGTCAACTTGACCTGGCTTAAGTCGACCTAAGTTCCTTCAGAGCTATATTTAGAATTTATAAGTCCATTTAGGGTACGTCTTCACTGACGGCAGTCAGACCAATGTTCTGGGTGCGATTACCAGCAAGTATGTACTCACTTCTACACTCCAGAAGGTTGGCGCCAGAAGTCTGGGCCCCTACCAGACGTAGTTGGAAGCTGACTGCAAGCCATTTTCAGTCAGCTTTCAGCAGTGTGTCCCAGCAGCTTAGAAAGTTGCAGGAGATATGCAAGGCATTTTATGTGCCTTGTATATCTGCCAGTCGACTGCTGCCGAAAAGCCCTCAAAGTGTAGACTAAAGTTGACTTAATGCAGTGTGGCCTCATTAAGTCGGCTTAATAAT
>ML682026.1:20197503-20294751 GCA_007922195.1 Podocnemis expansa | reverse complement strand
TAAAGTCAACTTAATACAGTAGACTTTAAATGGGTCCCCTGGCTTAAATCAGCTTTATAAAGTTGACTTAAATGGCCCCCACTGCACTAAGTCAACTTTATAAAGTTGACTTTAGTGGCCACTTTGCATCAAGTCAACTTTATAAAGTTGACTTAACCTTTAAAGTCAGCTTTAAGGGCAGAAGTTATTAAGTCAACTTAAGGAAGCTCTTAAGTTGACTTAATGAACTCCAAATGTGGCCAGGGCTTTGCTTAAGTCAACTTATGCCTCCTCAAGTCAACTTAAGCTCATAGTGTAGCCATACCCATTCAGACTCCTTATCAGAGACTGACTTCTACCCAGTCCATGTCAGGATTTACACTAAGTCCACCATGTACTTGGACAGGACTTTGGGGCAGTGGCACCAATTCAGATATTACAAAAGCCTTGGGGGGGTGGCAGTCTCTGCCCCAGCACCTCTAAATGGTGCTACTGATTTGGGAGTTGAACCAATGTTGTTTAAATATTCATGGAGGGCAGATATGTAAAACTTTCATAACTATGTACCTAACCCCTGAGTCTCAGTGCCCCAGCTGAAGCAGATTAGAATCCTGGTCTACACTGAGAGTGAAGTTCAGCTCAATGCTGCTTGCCTCAACCTTCTGCAACTTGTGTCTCCACTGTTAGAGAGGTAAATTTGAAAAAAATGGAACTGTAATTCAACCTACTAACACCACCCCTGCAAGTGGCCTAGAACTGAGGTTGAAATCTACAACTGAGATTTAGCCAGAGAGCATCTTTTCTGGTTTTTCCAGTCTGATGCACCATAGCAACATAGCTTGCCCCCCCCCCCCCGCAGCCCTGGAACGTATTTGCTTAATTCTTCTCTCTGCATGCAGCACTGTGCCTCTCTATTGTGTCTGTGGCAGAGAAACAGTAAGGAAAGCTTTTCTTGCCTTTTTTCCCTTTAGAGAAGAGGGTAGAGGGAGTGAGTAGAGGAAAACTGCCTCCCCACAAGCCCTTGCACCTACTACCCACAAGTGCAATGCATTTCAGGAATTAATGTGAACAGAGGGACTTGAGATCCTGAGCAAGCAATTTGCAGTGATCACTCATCTTTGCCTTCTGTAATTTGACAGCCTAAAATCAAATTACAATTCCACCTCCAGTGTAGACAAGCCCTTAATAAGGAGCAACACAAACACATGAGAACTAGGTGCCTGAAGATCTCCTGCTTACAATGTATACAAGCCCAATATTCAAATAAAAACAGAAGTTTTTTTTCCTTTAGCTCATTCAGTAGCACTTCCCCATAAAAATCCTTGTTTGAATCCCAGGTACAGAGGGGAAAGATCCCCATCCCCTGGCACACACTGAGACCAGCCCAGAAATGGGAATTCTACCCCTTGGTTAAGTCCTCTTGGGTTGAGCCACTGACAAAGGCATGCTAGAAACTTGTCTCTTCTAATCACTTGATCTGCCTCTCCCAAGAGAAAATAAAATAATTCATTTGTGTCCTTCTTTGTGCTTCAAAGGCTACAGAGAAAGAGACTAAAGACCCATGAAGAGGCTGCCAGAGAGGTTGTTCCAACACTCAATGAAGTTTCCAGTACCTTGGCATGAGCATGGCATGCGTTAATGTTATTTATAGCACTCTACCTATTCTTATTGAAGCAGTGCTAATTAGCAGATGGAATTAGCCAACTGCTCTCAACAGCATCATTGTAAATAATTTTCTAATGCTTCATTTCATCTCCTGGAAACATGAAAGATGAGCTAATAATAATCTGGCAGTCTCCAGAAAGATGGCAAACATTAATAATGTGTGATTATGATGCACTCCTCAAATTTAAAACCCTGGCATTTCTAATGAGAGGCAGTTCTTAGACTTTGTGGCCTCTGTTTCTCACCTCCAGCATATTATTTATTTTTGTTATTTCAAGTCAACATTCTGCTTTGTCTCTTGCTGACTGAACTGGTGGCACTCACTACTTTACATCCAGAATAGATGCAGCTGATTTTCAAACAAGACAGCCATGCAAGTGAGCATGTAAAGAAACCTGTACAATTTCAGGCCTATTTTGTGTATGAAGTTACCATGTTGGGTGTGTGAAGTGAGAAGCTGCTTATGTAGTTACTCAGCTTGCTTAAGAAACGGTGTATTTGTGACTAGACAGCAAAATGCTCAGATTCAATGGGGGCTGGGATGGTTTAAGTACTTTGGTTAAAAAAATGCATGCTCTTCTTTGATTTACTCAGTCTACAGAAGTAACTCACATATTTAGCCACTCAGTTCATGCCTGCTCTGGATCTCTGTACGAGTCCTGGTCAGTTTTTTTTCACATGTTCTGCTCTCTTCCTGGAGCTCGGCTGTACTTTGGACATTTCATCTGTCTCACTTATTCAGACAGTAGCACCCCCACCCCCGTCCAGCTCTTGGTTTTGTGCTGGAGCTGTATTTTAGCTCAGCCTCAGGCAGTCTCTTCTCCAGTCATCTCCTTTCCAAAGCAGTCTTTTCACCCTCAGGCTGGGAGGGTTCACCTGGAAGACTTTCCATGCTGTTGTCTTCTTCTTGCTGACACAGGACCTTTTGCGAGTCTTCCTAGTATATGCAGGCACCTGTCCCACAATGAAGGAGGGCTTGGAAACTATACTGGTCCCCATCTTTCAATTCATCACCAGATGGTTGGGGGAGGAAGGGAGCCTTGCCCAACACAGTCCATTAAAAATACAGTGAAACGATTTCCTCCCAAGCACTTCATTCCTGGAACTGTTTCCTCTTTCTCCACATCCACCTTGAACTCTTACACTGGACTTTTCAAAGCCCTAGTTACTGTGGCCTTTTGAGGCACAAACTACCACGCCCCAGGAGCACTGTTTAAAATATTCCTTGAGCAGAGTGATATCAACAAACATGGATTTTTCAGCCAGGACTTTCAAAGGAGCCCAAGAAAGTCATTCACTCATTCACTGTAAGGATCTGGGGACAAGGTGCTGCATCTGCAGAGACCAGGACAGCTGATGTTCCCACAATACCAGTGAAGACCATGCAGACTCACAATGGAAAATAGAAGCCCCAGGAAGTACTGCCCAAGAGACCCAACATGGCAGTGCCTGGCTGCCCTCTAATTGGCCAAGCACTGCCTACATCTTGGTTAATTATACTGAATTTCATTGGAAGCTGTGTGCATTAACTCCCTTAACCTTTGGGAAAATCACAGCTTTCTGTAGTGTTGCAGAAAAAAATGGTTTGGGGTACAGTTTTGGGTTGTAGAATCAGTGCCGACTCACGGGGGAAGGGATCAACTAATGGGCCACCCACATCGCTTCCAATGCATTCTGGCTTTTCTTTAGGGATCTCCCATCTAAGCACTGATGAGATCCAGCAATGCTTAATTTGAGGGATCTCATGAGATTGTGTGGAGGGTAGGGCTACATCTATGAATCTAGGGGCTAGGGGCAGAACCCGTAGGGTGTCCTAGGATTTGAGTTAGGATTGTGGTTGGCAGGTGCCTCAGGCTATTCTTAGGGTTGGAGTTCATAGGGTACCTGGGCTAGGGTTAGAGATGGAACCAATAGGGAACCCTGGGCTAGGATGAGGGCTATGACAAGCATGGAACCCATGGCTAGGGTTAAGGATGAGATCATTAGGGCAATCAGGGCTACCTTTAAGGTTGAAATTGGTAAAGTGGCCCTAGGCTAGGATTAGGATTGGAGCCTGCAGAAGGCCTGGGTTAGAGCTAGGATTGCAGCTGGTAGGGGGCTGTGGGCCAAGGTTATTGTTGCGGCTGATAGCATCACATGGCTTGGGTGACTTTGCAGCCAGTAGGAGGCATAGGCGAGGGTTAGCTTTGGGACTGGTTGTGGCCCTCGGCTAAGTTTGGAGTTGAAGGGGTTAAAGGACTCAGGGCTTCAGTTACCAATGGAATTAAGAGGGCACCCCCAGCAATATATAGGCACAAGGGTGCAACCAACTGGGAGTTCTGGGGGTTAAAGTTGTGGCCAGTATTGCTGGATTCCATAGGGTGCCATGAGCTATGGTTAGGGTTGGAACCGGAAGGGCACTGCTTGCTAAGGTTAGTGTTGGAACTACTATAGGGCTCTGGCTGTATTTACATTTAGGAGTAGGCTCGTTAACTAGCAGGTCCTCTCTGAAGCTAAGTAAATAAGTAACAGTCTGAGCCACCCCTCATGTTCTTTGCAAACTTTCAGAGAAAGGGTCCCTCAGTTCTTTTGTCCAGGGAAGCACTGGGTCTCTGCAGTGTGCTGAGCGTAGATTCTGGGGATGCATTTGGAGCCAGGTCCATGTATGCCATCTTCAGTACTTCCATAGGCTCCTCCACAGTGCTTGTCATTTTGCACAGAACCAATCAGGGCACCCCTTCCTGTGCCATCTCTGCAGGTTCTGATGTGACCAGCAACTCTTCCATTTCCCTTGAGATCTCTTGGGCTATGTTCACACACAGGGGTTATTTCGATACAAGGTGTTTCAATACAAGTTGTATCGAAATAATGCCTTATTTCAAAATAAGTTAATTTGAATTAACAGTTTGTTAATTCGAATTAAGGAAAAAAGCAGGAATCGAAATAGCAAGTTCAGACAACAGTTATTTTGAAATGAGTCACCGTTGTTTCGAAACATGTTCAGACGGCATTGTTTCAAAACAACTGTTTTGAAAGAATATTGTTTCGTCCCCACATGGGGTTTAAGTTGTTTCGAAACAATACCGTTGTTTCAAAACAACGGTGCGTCGTGGGAACATGGCCTTTCTTATTTCGAAACAACCGCTGTTGTTTCGAAATAAGACTGCTGCATGAACACACCCTTGGTCTTTTTTGTAGGACCTCCTCTATATCTGGAAGTTGGTATCTGCAGCCAGGTCTGTTGCAGTTGCTGAGGATGTAGACCTCCTTGCTAAATCTCTGTTCCACAATCCACATTTGGTGGCACAGGTAGTAGAGGTCTCCTAAGTGCCTCAAACCACACATCTGAGCTGACATAGTGAGAGTCAACTGGTCTGCTTCCAAGCCACATCACAGGTACCATTATACATGCTTGTGCTCCACTCTATCAATTTCTTGACCTTTGTGCTCCAACTGATACCAAACAGTGGGACCTATTGCTACCTGTAGAGAATGAGAAGCCTTGGTAGATCAGCCTCTATTGCACCTTAATTCTATGGCCTGCTGTGTATATAAATTGGTGACTCCTGGACAGGACCATGAATATGAGCATGTTGCTGATTAGTTTTTGGACGCCTGACAGTTGTTTTTCTTGCCATGAGTGGGAGACTGTGGTGCACACACATTTACAAAGCTCCAGGGGCCTTCCCCTTTTCAGCCTCCCCAGAACCTCTTGTTGAGGTCCTGACTGCACTTTTCCCTGCATCTTTTTATTTATTTACATCTATTTATAGACCCATGAAGACATGGGGCCTCCTTGTCAACCTCCCCTGGCATTGGCCACTTTGGCCATGTATCAGTTTAGGGGACAGGGAAGTTCCTTGCATGTGTGATTATGGAGCTCAATTTTATGCATCTGTCCATTCAAACCTCCTCGTGGAGTTTCTCCAGGTGGTGCTCTCTTTCAGGGAGCAATGGGCAGTATCCTGGCTTCTTCACTCAGTGTCTACATCTGAAACCCTGATTATAGATCTATGAGCCTCACTCCAACTCCTGTTTGTTCATTTGCTGCCCCTGGAATTAACTAATCCCTCTGTCTTTTTCTTCTCCTCTGATCTTTCCTCTCAGGCAATGGGGAGACACTTCCAGTTTATTAAATTGTAGCCTTTAATTTTATTTAAATTGAATGTAGCAATTTTTGTATTACACCACCATGAATTCTAGTTGCTTGATGAACAATTAGGCACACACGAGGGCTCCCTGAATACAACAGGGTACCTGACCATGGAGGTAAGGTGACACTAGGGTCACTGTCATACCCTTGCCCTGCAACAATGAGATAGATCCCCTTTGGGGACTGATCATTTACATGGGGATTAAATCCATCCTGGGGACTCCCTAACAGCTCCAGTTGTAACCCATGACCAACATCCTCTATCAGCCACAACCCTAACTCTAGCCTGGGCCTCTCTATGGGCGTTAGCCCTAACCCTAGCCCAGATTCACCTATCAGTTCCAAACTTAAACTTAGTTCAAGGTCCCCAATCAACTTGAACCCCAAACGTGCCCCAAGTCCTCTACTAATTCGAGCCATAACACTAACATATGATGCCATTTGGAGGATGCAACCCTAACGTCAGCCTGGGGCTTCCAACTGGCCTCAAAACTAGCTCAGGGCTGCAAAACAGCTGTGGACTTATCCTTAGCCTGGAGCTTGTTACAGGTTGCAATCTTAACCCTTGCCTAGGGTCCCCTATGACTCCAATCCCAAACTCAGCACAGTGACATTTCCTAGCTCCAACCCTAACACTAAGCTAACCTTCCCTATTGGCTTCAGACTTTAACGTAGCCTGCCCCCCCCCCGAAGACGTCAAGTATAGTTCTATTCTTGGAACCCCTAGGCACCCTTATATCCCTATGCCCTAAAAGCCCTAAGCATCCTCAACCCTAACCCTAGTTCAGAGTACCTAATCTGCTCCAATCCCAGCCCTAGCCAGAGTTCCCTACATACTCCAGCCCCAAATTACAAAGTCTGGACATAGGTTTTATTTATTTATATATTTAAATACTACCAAACCTGTGATAGTCCTATCCCTTAAAAACTTCTAAACATTTTTTGTGATGACTACAGTTTCTATATATATATATATATATATATATATGGGAAGAGGGCATGTCAGAAATAGTAACATTGCTGTTGTCTCCATAGGCACTAGTTTTCTATAAATAACATAAATTGTTGATAATCACCAGTGGAGACAGTCACCAAAATTAGAAGAAAGATAAATGACAAATAGGAATGCTTATTATTCACTGAAATGTAGAATATGAAATATTCCACTAGATGGGCTGCAAGCATAACCTTTATGGTGTTTAAAAATTGGATGAGGATGCTGGTTTGTGAGACTAGTAAAGCCAGTGAATAGGCCTCGTGAGTGGAAGTTGTGACCTGCTTTCTATTCTTAGCTCTGTCATTTACTTAGGGTGGGACATTTGGTACTTAATTAGCTTGCTTAGTTTCTCCATCTCTGAGTTGGATATAATGACACTTATCTATCTTGGTAAACCACTGGGTGTCTGCATAAAATGTATTACATAAATGACAAAGTTTTGGTCATGTTTTATTCCTAATAAAACAAACAAGGAATCCCGTGGCACTTTTAGAAACTAACAAATTTATTTATAACATGAGCTTTTGTGGGAGAAAATCCCACTTCATCAGAAGCTTTGAAGATGTGGAACTGACAGAATGGGAGGAAAATAAATAGTTATCCCTGCCCCTGGCAATGAAGTGTCATTGTCATTTATGATTACATAGCAGACCAGTTTTTCTAATCCTTTAGACCATGTGTGCACATAGCTATCCTTTTCATATGTAAGAGCGTCAGTTGTGCACTCAACATTTTTTAAAATCTGAATATCCATAGGAATCTTGTTTCCTTTTCCCAGAATTCTTGCAATCCTGGAATTAGGTCCCTTGAGTGTGTTATTACCATATTAAATAGACATGGTGAAGGCCCAGACTCTCAAAGATATTTGAGCCCCTAACTCCCATTGATTTCAATGGTAGTTAAATGTTCAAAAGATACTTAAGGGTCCAGCAGCATCTTTTGGTACCTAAATATCTTTGAAAGTCTGGGCATAAGAGCCAAATTCCATCTCAATCATCTTGAGTAGCACTTCACTTTATCAGTACCCATAATGACTTCCAAGGGATTACATAGAAAGGCATTTCCTCAGGAAATATGGTATAAAGACATTACTCACCATGAATAAAGGCAGCAGAATCTGTTCATAAATAGCCAAGATTTGGGGTCTTAAAGTCCTTTTCTTATGACTTTAAATACACATATTGAAAAAAAAAATTATAACTTTATACTAGATGACATATGGTAAAATTGTGCTATCCTCTTCTTCCAATGCATACTGCTGTTATTGGATGAGAGAAGTGAGCTCTTTGTGTAGTGTTGGAGGATGGTATAACTGTCTTTTGATTGATTTGCAATGTATTATACAGAACAATCCTGCATACAGGTGTGTTGCCATGTGTTTCATTTTGTAGAGGTACCTATAGGAATAATGGTGTCATTTCCCCCTCCTCTGGCCTTTGAATCAATACAGAAATCTCTTACTTCAGCCCAGATCCTCTCATGAATATGCATGTGCTTAAGAGACAGGCAACAAAGGGTAGAAAAAAGTCAATTTTTGCAGTCGAAAGAGGTAAACAGAGGGGTCTCCAAGGGATTTGTACAGCTACCAGTGCTGTTCAACATATTCATAAATGATCTGGAAAAGGGGGTAAACAATAAGGTTGCAAAGTTTGCAGTTTATATAAAATTATTCAAAATACTTAAGTCCAAAGATAGTTGCAAAGAATTATGAAAGTAGCTCAAAAGACCTGGGTGATGGGCCAAGAAAATGGCAGATGAAATTCCATGTTGATAAAATGCAAAATAATATGTATTACTAGATGCATTATATATTATATGTATTACAACGCGTTCCACAGTCTCACCAACTATTCATACAAAACGATGGGTGCTAAATTAGCTGTTACCCCTCAGATCTTAGAGTCATTTGTAGATAATTCTCTGAAAACGTGTGCAGTGGCAATCAAAACAAACTAAGAGAACATTAGGAACTATTAAAAAAAGGATAGAAAATAGGACAGAAAATATATTATTGCCGCTGTATAGATCCATGGTATGCCCACATCTTGAATACTGCTTGTGGTTCTGGTCACCCCAGCAAAGATATGTTAAAATTGGAAAAGGTAGAGAAGTGGACAACAAATACAATGTGTGGTCTGGTACAGTTGCTAAATGGGGACATTTTAGAATGGAGACAACTAAAGGAGATATGATAGGGGTCTACAAAATCATTAATGATATGAAGAAAGTGTTACGCCTTCACACAGTGTTAGTACTAGACATCTCCCAATCACTGTTCCCTCTAAGCTGTGCGCGTGTGCATGCGCACACAGGCCGTGAAACCTGCGCACACAACAAAATAAAGTGTGCACAAAAAAATTCAATAGTGCTAATATTGGTGCTCACAAAGAAATGATTTTGCACACACAAAGACATTATTTGCGCACACAGTCTACGAGTAATTAGAGGGAACATTGCTCCCAATGAAATCAAGAGGCAGCAAATGTAAAACAAACATAAAGAAGTTTTTCTTCCCACAGCACATGGTCAACTGTGGAACTCATTTCCAAGAGTTGTTGTGAAGGCCAAAACTACAACTGTGTTCAGAACAGAATTAAATAAATTCTGGGAGGACAGGTCCATCAATGGCTATTACCCAAGATGGTCAGGGATGCAATTCAATGCTTTGGGTGTCTCTAAGCTTTCAGTTGCCAGAAGCTGATACTAGACAACAGGGGACGGATCACTCCAAAATTGCTCTAAAATGTTCATTACCTCTGAAGCATTTGGCACTGGCCACTGTCAGAAGGCAAGATGCTGGGTGAGATGGACCATTGATCTGACCCAGTACAGCTTATATTCAGATAATTAACTGTCAGAGTCTCATTTTTGGTTTGAAATTTGTACTGAAAGTGGTAACTTGTGAACACAATTTACTAGGTGTTTTAGTTGTCACTTGACAATTCTAGCACAATCACCCTAGAGAGCAGGCTCAGATGAAGGTAATATTTTTCATGTAACAATCGTATGCTCTATTAGTTCCATTACATTGCTCACTGTAACCACAGATGTTGAAATGACGGATGAATGGTGGTAAATGTGAGGGCTGCCCTCCCGAATCAGCTGTCCATGCACTCAGATAGTTTAGTCCCTGAAATAAGCAACCAACCTCTGTCATTCCTCTGTTATCAGAAGCAAGATGTAATAACCTATTATTACCTATTATAACCCAAGGTGCCTGACACTTCCAATTATAAGTGCCTGTTTTTAGCTACTTGTAACCTTGTCAAGCATTAATCATATGGGCTGAATGATTTTTGGAAAATTCCAGCCAAAATAATTCAAGCCTTTCCAACATGCTGGTGAAAGATACATTATTTTGCCGATGTTAAAAAAAAATCTGGTGACCTTTGCCGAAATTTAGTCAAGTTATGAATCACTGAATAATCATAGCTTGCTCATGGTCAGTAGACACTTGACAGGACTTTGCTGCTAAAATCTCTGAAGATTCTGTCTGCACAGAGCATGCTCAGTATCAGGGCTGTAGGGGACTAAGGTGGACTTTCCACACAAGTGCAACTCTGGGTTGCTGTAGGCTGTGCTCAGGTCAGGCACCAGAACAGAGAGCAGGGAGCCAGTTTGTCCTGTGCTCTGAATGCCCTGCTGCTGATAGCCAGACTGCATGGAAGAAAAAGCTGCCTGATTTTCATGCAGAAGGGATAAGAGTCATACCTGAGGGGATTTGCAGAGAAAGTAGAATGGGGACATACAGTCTTGTGGGGGATAGGAGGGTGAACACCATTGGAGACCAGCAGAGTGGGGCAAGAGGAATTCTGGGATTGGCTGGGCACAAAGATGGACTAGAAGCTGAGATACCTTTTGTAGTCCTTTACATCACCTACGGTACAAAATGTCACCAAATCATAATGGTACCATTTTATGTCCCCCGGGCACTGATTTTGCACTGGTGTGAATGACTACAGAAGTATCAAGGTAACAGAGAATCAAGCCCAAGGTTTTATTGTGCAGGTTTCTATGTCACTAACGCTCTGATTCAGGAAAGCACTTAACTTCATGCGTACTTAAGTGATTTGCTGAAGAAGGATAAACTTTTAAGTGAATCCTTGAATGGGGGGGGGGCTAGAATTCAACAGTGAGTGTCATTAACCCTTGGGACAATTTTCCAAGCATCAGGATGGATTTTCCATCACTGGCATTTTTAAAATCAAGATTGTGTGTGGTTTGTTGGTTGGTTTGTTTTAAAGATACGTTGTAGTTCCAAAGAAATATTTCAGGGAGGTTCTATAGCCTGTGTTATACAGGAGGTCAGACTAGATCACAATGGCCCCTTCTGGTTGTGGAATCTATGAAACTTTAAGGTACAATGGTGGCTCTAATTTAAAAATGTACAGGAGTACGTTTAATTGTTTATGAGATAGCAGGTTGAGAAAGAAAGCTTCAGACAATTAATTGCTTGTCTGTACCCATCCATGCTTTCTAGTGTTTCCTTTTCTTCCTTTGCAGCCCCTCTGTGTTATTGTCTTGAAGCACAGTAGTTTCATTTATATAATATCTAATAACTAAATTGGTTGAGCCTTGACCTATATCAAAAAGAGAACAGTCTGAACTTTTGTCAGCTAATTAAATTCCTTCTTTAATTATGCTAATTTTAAAGAAGCGTAGGGCCAAATTCTCTTCAATTGTAAATTAAAGTCAGTGGAGCTGCTCCACTCAACACCAGCGGAGCATTTGGCTAATAAACTAATGTACATATTTTGTCTGCTAGCTTATATGGCACCTGTAGCAAAAGTCTGATGCTCAGATGCCCAATAATAAAGTTTAATTTTGCAGTTAATACATTACTAGGAACTTGAAGCTGGGAGTTCTGGTTTATCTGTTGCTGACTCAATCTCTAACTTTAGGAGTAAAGTTTATCCATTTATGCCACAAGGTAACACTCCATAAGATAATACTTACCTCATAAGGGTGTTGTGCAGCATAATTAATTAATGTATGTAAAATGCTTTGAGATCCTTTGATGAAAAGTATTGAACAAGAACAGTGTATAAGAATAGATGCTTTTAAAATATTTTTTAGCATTGCAGTTGTCAAATGCTGAAGTCAGTGAGGTTGTATATTTATAAGGGACAGCAAAAGAGTGTAAATATTGGTTTGAATTTTTAAAGGCATTCACTTCCCTCAGGTCTCACCTCCTACCATGTTTGCTTTACATGCGATAGACATTTGAGCAATTGCACAAACACTTGAGAAAAGCAAATTTTAAGCTCCCACAAGTACATTCTAGCAGAAAATGAATTTTAAATTCTCTGTGTGCATTCATACCAAAAAATCTCTATCTAAGAATGAAGCTCATCTAGTCAAGGGGGGGAAATACAATATTAGGTGATCAGCTGCAGCTAAATGACACATCTCGTGTTTTCCATTGCAAACTGAAGAATAAACAAAATTTGCAGAAAAGGGGAATGATTTCAATTAAATAAATGAATGTGGTGCTGATCTTTTGTGAACAGACAAGGATCGTGTTGGTGAATTGCTATGAATCATTTGCTCAGATCTAATGAAAACAGGCTTGTTAGCTTCGCTTTTACTTGTTTATAGTCGCTACCTAGTAAGCTGCACTTTCTGGCTATCATACATTTGCCCAGCGCTGCATTGTTTGGATTACAAACATATTTTCAGTCATAAAAATGAAGGATGAAATGATGGCTCCGTTGAAGTCAAAGGCTGGGCTCCCATTAACTTCAGGCCCAGGATTTCCCCAAAATGTTTTAACTGAATTTTTTTCTGCTGGCCTTGGCTGAGATTTCTGAAAATGAATGCTTAAAGTTAGGCTTCTGAGTTGGCAGCCAGATACTCAAAAGTGCCAAGGACCCTATAACACCCATTACAGGCAGGGAGCACTGCTGAGGACTTAGTACATTTGACTGCCCTGCCACTGATAAAAAGTGTCCAAAGATGGACTTTGAGGTCTAACTTCAGGCCCTCATTGTAAAAAATCTTGGCCATTAAATTTGTTTCTTGTTTTTGGGGGTTTTTTTTGTTTTCAAATAGCTCTTTTTATAAAACCTTAATGTTGAGTCTAAATTGATTAGACAGTAGTCCTTTAACCCAATGATATCTCAAGCGTGGGTGCGCTGCTGCGTTTTGAAGGTGCATTCTATGTCTACGTGGCGCTAACTCAGGTGTGACTACACTACATTTAGACATACCCAAGAAAGCTATGATTTAACCAGCTCCAATAAGAGCACTGAGCCAGGGCAGCATGGCCTGGACAACCCTGAGAACATACTCCACTAGTTAGCCCATATGGCTGCAGCTTCTCTCCTATTCTTGTTTTGAGCTAGCTAGGTCAAAGCTCGTGTGAGTACTTCTCCATATACTTCAGTCACACCTCTGATGACAGTGTGGACGTATACCTTATGTTGCACAGCACTGCTACCCCTTCTTCTTGAGAAAGAGCCTCTGGTTATGTGGATGCTTTTCCATCCCCATCCATCCTTGACACATTGTTTCCACTTCCCTTGCTTTCTTGGCTTCCATGAAGTGTTATGCTGTAAATGACATAAATCTCTGCTGGGATGAAATACCGCCTGTATCTCCCAGCCACCTTCCCATTCATGTCACGCCAGCTGCTGAGGGAGTGTAGCTGACACATATCAGTGACACTGTCCCATTTCCACTCTGCCTCTATCTTTTCTCCTTTTTTTAAAAAAAAATTGCTGGGTTCTATAATTGTCCCTGCGCCAGTGTGTGGTTGTAATGGGACGTGAACATTTGAATAATAAAATATTCCAGTACATCTCAACTGCTTTTTTCCCCTGCTCATTCACTTACACCTGGTAAACTGCTGCTGTTCCCTGATCTCACAACTCCTCTCACTCCCCCTTTTCATTTTCATGGGCTGTCACATCTACTAGCCTGAAATACGGATGCTCCAGCGATGGAGAGGTTTTTGACAGCTGCTTATTCAAAGCGTCACTACCGAGACGAGCTCTGCTATAGCTTGTTCTCTCGATGGGTTCACTTCCTCTTTATATTTTTTTTCTGACTCTCACCATCTCTCCTCTAATTATTATTATCTTTCCTACACTACTTATTTCCTGAGTTGGTGGCAGAGTCTTTATTCCATGGAGGGGATGGGGAAGAAGAGAGGCTAATCACACTTCACTGAAAATCTGCCCCTGCTAATTTTTGAGTGTGACCAATGCTGAGGTGCTGCTGGAAGGTGGTCGTTGCCCTCTGCTCGTGCTGACTCAAGGCCTTGAAATGCACAACCTACCCTGCCCAGATTTTTAAAGGCATTGCTGAGCTCACTATTGTGAAACCTAACTGATTTAGGAGCCTAAATCTCACTTTCAGAAGGAATTAAGGCACTGAGACGTTGGCATTTGATGGTACTGAAGTTCCTGTATCTCTTGTGAAAATGATATTGTGAAAAGGCAGTTTTATGGCAAATACCTGGAGTTCTGAATGAACTAGGTCCTCTGTTGGGTAAAGTAGCTCAGAGAGGGCACATTGGACACAATGCAAAAATCTAAATAATTAGACTAGAAATCATGAAAGTGTCATTGCAATCTCCACTTAACCCCACCTAACAATCTGCCCTTTGCAATCCTGCCACAGCCTTAATTTTTGGTCAGATGACCCCCAACACTTCCTTTTCTTGTTTTGCAAGCATTTCTTTGACAAGACACATCTTTTACTATCTTAAAAGCAACAGTCAAAGTTCAGAGAAAGCTACTGTGTTCAGTTCACAGAAAGAGAACAAGATTAATTTGCATAATCACATCAGTTTTTAGCCTTGGCAATGTATTCAGCTCTTCAGACACCTGACAGTCAGTCCTACCTCTTTGGCAGCCTCCCTGCGGGTAAAGCAATTACATTTGTCAAAAGGCACCCAGTGGAGAGTTTAAAGGTGCCACAAAACTACTAGTCTAGAGGGAGCTCAGGGGCTTTTAGGATAATTACAGAAACTAGGGCAGCCAATCAAAACTTCCAACCAAAATAAAAATCAAATGGCCAAAATAAAAATAAATCCAACCAAGAGGATAAACAGTAACTCGTTTTAGCTCAGACTCATCCTCATTTTATGGCAATGGACCAGTTCACTGCCAAATCTTCAGAGATGAAATTCTCTGCCTGCCTGTGTAAATGAGGGAAAACCTGCTCAATGGAGCTCCAGCAAATAGCCCAAGAAACAGCAGTTGTTGCCTGGATGCTTCATCTGGTCTCCATGTGCGTTTCAATGAAAGATGGACACTGAGCTCTCTTGGTAGTCTTTGAAAATCACAGCCCAACTCTCTTAATCAATCAAATATCAATAGTTCACACAGTTCCAGCCATTTTTGATTGTGCTCTTCTAGATTGTCTGACTGTGGTGTGTGTGAGCTATGACTTGTCCTCACGCTCTCAATATCATGACTGAAACCTCAAAAACCTACCATCTTTAATGATGCAATCTTAATCCACATTCAGAGTAATATTATACATTTTATAGCCACTTTCATTCCATTAGATCCTAAAGCACTTTTAAATGTCCAATCCTTCCTGCCTGACTGTCAGAGTGTGTGGTGTATAGATACATATGAACACATCACATATATATATATGTACATAGAAAAAGAAAAAATGGGTCATGTACTGTTGATGTACAGCCACTTCAGGGGTGGAGGGTCACAGATGTTTAATGGCACACAGGGGAACACTACATAGCATTTAGGACAGGAAGTGAAGCATTCATTTGAAATGGGAAGGGGGATTTACATGGCAGAATGTAACTATCAAAATTAGAGTTTGGCTTGGACATTAGAAAATAATGTCCCTACTGTTGCAGAAAATGCCACATAATCAAATGATATTGACTGGTTTCTGGGGTGCTTGAAAAATCTGAAACTAGCAATTATTGTTCAAATTAAATAGAAGAGGAAATATTTTACTACCTGCTCCTTTTATTAACATCAGTGTGATTCTATGATAGATGTGTTGGGCTCTAGTGTGCTGTCTCATCTACATTCAGAAAGAAAAAGCTGGGGATGGAGCCAGAATCAGATCTCACACTGGTATAAATCCAGAGGACCTCTGTTGACTTAAATGCAATTTCTCTAGACTTATGTGGGTCTGACTGAGCGTACTGTCTGGTCCACAGATTCCCAAAATGCATCCAAAAGTTCCAATGTTTATTCGGGCCTATATGCTATGGCCAAAATAAATTGAATTCACTGGAAGATCCCCAAGATTATGTCTAAAATGATTCCAAGGTTGTTCTGTTTTCCAATTCAAATTAACCATATTACACATTAGGAATATCTGGAGGAAAAAACTACAGTCCATCATGCCAAGCTTTGCTATGTATTTTAATGCACACAAGGTAAACATAAAAATGACTTGTGGGCATTTACTTGTTCCAGATTTATAATGTAGCTTGCTCTTTGGTTGCTTATTAAGAGTCTTCGGGAAATATTTCCATGGTGTTTATCTCCCCTCCCCTGGTTTTACAAGTACTACAGCTGCTGTCACTTACTCTGTATTGTTGTCAGTTGATTTATGTGGTGTAACAGGTCAGAATCAGTCTCTTTCCCTAGCTAAGATATTATTGTAGCCATAGATACTATTGCTGTAATTTTGGTAAGCAAAAACTAAATTTCATGGCAGGTGAAGTGGTAGCATACCTTACTCCGTCCATCCCCCAAAAGGAAAAGAATGAAAGTAAGAAATAAAAGGGGAAAACCAGCATAGTCCTTTCCACTTTTACTGCCTACAATACTACCGGGAACACACTCTAACACTCCACAAGACTTAGGCTAGATCTACACTACTGGTGAAATTCACCAGAACGCAAGTTGTGGAAGCTACACAGTGTGGGGTCCTCACTGTGCTGCGCCAACAGAAAATGCATTACTGTTGACGCAGTGCCACACTTGAGGCATGGTTTCATTAAGCTGGTCTGGAAAGATCAATCTGCCAGTGGTAATTTTGCTGCTGCCAATGTAGACATGGCCTTATAATTCCATCTCTAACAGGTGCCACAAAAGCAGTACATATCCCAGCTTCTTCTAACTAGTACTCCAGCACAAAGTCTGAACAGTGACCTGATACACTTTTAAATCAACAGAGCAGCACCTTACACTATCACACATTGCATGTGTTTCGGAAGTGATTCTGCATTAATGCCTCTGAGATCCCTGTTCAGGTCATGCATTAGCATGCAAAGGTAGATTGCAGTACACAAGTGCTCTCCACTTTAGTTGGGATAGAAACAGTAGTGCATGAGTGATTTCTGTAATTTTTTTGGCTGAGGTGTGGGTAGTGGTAGGTGAGTTCTGTCTTCTATCCCACTTCTGTTTCTAAGCTACACTCTTACCAAAATCTGTGTGGAACAGGAACAATGAAGGACATTATCTTGAGAGCCCCTGAAACTCTAACCCATCTATGACGAAGTTGGATCTGCTCTATAATAATTTATGAATATTATATATTGACCCGGTGACTGGAGTGATTTCTGTATGGCTAAATTAGTTTATCTAATGAAAAACAATGGCTAAAAGATAAGCCAGCTCAGCAAACACTTCAGAACTGTTACGGGATAAGGCCAGAACTGATGGCCTTGATGATTTCGGTCTCTTTCTCCAGCCATCCTCCAACTCTTTTTTTGACCATGACCAAAAAAAAAAAAAAAAAAAAAAAAAAAAAGGCCACCAAACATAGAAGAACAAAAGAATGATGGCAGGTTTAAAAGGGATGCTGTCTGAAGCAGGAAAGTGTCCTTTTTGGGAGATCAAACTGAGACATAGAACTCCGTTCAGGGGTTTGAAGAATTTAGACCTGCCTAAGTCACCATCACAGGATAAACACAGTTATAGATGGTAATTTTGAAAGGCTTTTTTCCCCCTCTAATGCTTTGTTCATGCTGCTAAAGCAAACAACATTGTTGTGTTAAGCAGGTTGTCCAATCACGATATGCTACTGGTCATGGACTCCTGAAGGGAAGAACCACAGAATTTAGCTGTACTTTTTGGATGAATGGTCAGTCCCTAGAGTCCGATAGTCCTGCTTTTGGTCCAGGAGTGGGAGGACTGAAAAATTCCATCGTAGGTAAAAGTATGACCCAAGAAGTGCACTCAGAGACACTAGGAAGGGGCAGTGGTATCATTCACCTTAACACTGCCTTATTGTGAGCGTCTCTTTTTTTCCCCTACTGGGATGAAATTGCATTTATCACAGAAAGAGTACAATAGTTTAAATACATCTTAATAGTTCCAGTAATAGAGTGGGGGCACCTAGAGAACATTTTATTGAGGACCTTTCTACCGTGGAAGCCAAAATCCTGCTTCACCTACTGAGAAGTAGAATTCCTAGGTTCTAGGGAACCTTCATGGCTCCCGCTGCACCAAGATATGGGTATATCCACCAGCATTGGGTCCATAGTGTTACTATACAGCTACTCAAATAATTCTTAAGAAGCAATGTAGTGGATAAATTTATTCTTTTGTTTTTGTTGTTCTTTTAACCTGGTTTCCCAGCAAACCGCTACGGTAAGGACATTACCACACCAGGCACACATGTCTGCTAGAGTTAAGATGCCTTGCATAGAAGCACTGTTACATTCTAGCAGTTGCACTTCTAGAAATGACATCCAGTAGACTGATGTCCTGGCCTTAGGACAATATGCATGGCGTCTCCTATCCATCTCCAACCTGAGGCATTTCCCTGAAGCTGGCTCTACCACAGGCCCTGCTGAAGAGTTGTAACGCATAGTGATCCTGACTACTAAATTCCAACTAGTAGAAAATGTTGTATTCCGGTCAGAAGAGATATTAGCATCTCTCTGCTATTATGCAAACAGAGAGAGTTACTTTGGTATCTCATGAACCACCATGCAGTTGTAACTTTTAGCACTGTTCCCTTTTTAATGGCAATCACAGTTTTTAAGGAATGTTTTTTAAGAGGGAGACATTATTATTTCTTTGAGGTGTAGGGGCAGAATACCAGAATACTAACAAACACCTGTTTCTTCCAAACCCTTAAACAGCTAACAGTAGTTTTCATGCAAAGAAGAAAAACAGCACGCATCCCCATTATTTACAAATCAACAGAGGTCTAGTCATTGAGGTATAAATCCCAGTACCAATAAAACCCTGTGACTGTGTGATTTTGGTTTTATGGGTCATTAATGCAACAGGCTTGCACTGATCTTCTCTAACATACAAATGGCAGCCTTTTATTTACTCTGGATGTGATTGATTTCCCCTCCAGAGGGCTCCCTGTGGATCTTGCCATCATTTGCATAAGTGAAGACCAGGCTGTGGAAAAGAGATGCTGGGCTGTTCTGAATTGCCATGTGGATGGAGAGGCATAAAACAAGCAGCTGTAGGCAATGGAGTAGCCCTGAAAACAAGAGCTAGGCTGTTGCCCAGCTGGCTCCAGTTAGCCATTAATCCTTTCAGAGCTTCTGGGAGTGGGAGGGGTCCACATAAAGCTATCCAAGAGCCTGCTGCTATGTGATTAAAGTAGTGCTAGGCCAGGGTGTGAGGCAATGCAATATCTTGGAAACAGTAGGAAGTGAATTTGGGGCTGTTTAGATATGGGCTGGGCCTGACTTCCTATAAATGCTTTGGGCATAGAGGAGTCTTAGAGGAAAGGTACTGGAGTAAATGAGTGTAGGAATGATAAACACTAATTTATCTTTTATAAAAACTATTATATTATCTTGCTTCTTCCTCCTGCTTGCTTTTGTGTTAATCATATCATCTTGGCAGAGTAGCTGGTGATACAGGTACATATTTCATCTTCAGTGAGATGTAAAACCTTTTCTGTTTGTGTGGAGACTCTTCTGTTTTTCTCCCTAGCTATGACTGTTGTTGGGAAATGATGTATTTATGCTTAGCAAGAACCAGTTCAGCTGAGAGCAAAGGAATTGTAGGTGAAGGAGAGCTAAACTTTAGTTCTTCTGTATCAAGTGCTGTAGGCACCCTGATCCCATTGAAATTCTCAATAAAACTCTTAGTAGAGGTTGGGTGCCTAACTCTTTAGGATCCTTTGAAAGTTAAAGTGCTGTGAAAGCAAGGTGGTATTTATCAGCCGGGAGCGGCAAGTTCACAAATCTCATTGAGTCTTCCCTTTTCTGTTCCCAGCTCTTCACAGCTTGAGTTCTCTGGCCAACAAAGTCTAGAGCTGCAGCCTGCTGTTCTTTTCATTGGGGCCACTAAGGGCCAGAATAGAGAACTATATATCTGGAGCCCTGTGTGGGCAGGGAGTCCATCTAAAGGCAGAAGGGAGTGTGGAGGCTGGTCTGTGCAGCCCTGAGGCTGAAGTCACTCAGGAATCGTCACACAGAGTTCTTTATAGGAAAACAACGTTAGGAGACTGGTTTGGATTTATACTCTGAATTTGGGTGATGACTGGGAGGCTGGTTGAAGAGTGAGCTAAGTGGTTAGAAGAAGGATAAGATGGGATTAGGTGGTGACTGAGGGATGTATAAGTGAGAGTAGGTGATGAAAGGAGGGGCCTGGGTTCCATTGACTGGTGAAGTAGACAGCCACGTGCTATCAATAAACAGCAGGAGAAGCGATGTCTTGCAAGTCTTCCTGATTTTAAACAAATTAACAATCTTTTCCCCAGATTTTCCATTGGCTCATGCTTGCCTGTTTCATAAAGAGTGTTTTGTGACTTTCTGATTTATGTCCTGAAACTTACCAAACTCTGCCCTTATTCAAAGTGGCCATATTCTCCCATGTCTGTAAATAGACCTGAAGCTGTAGGCTAATCTCAGTGAGAGAGCTGCCATTCTCCTCCAAATGCTGCAGCTGAGAAGGAAGCTGTCTCTGGCAAAGATGGTCCCCCTTTGCCATCCTTTGAAATGGGGTTGAATTTGGGCTGCCTTCAGAGGACGTGTCCCATTGGAAGGCCCAGGCCAAGAACAGAGAAATATGGAGATGTAGAAAATGTGGCAGAGGGGGAATGAGTTAGGAAGCAGGGCAGGAAGCTATGAGAATTGGAAAAATGTGGTAGCAGAAGGCATATCAGGGAGGTGCAGGTAGGGTGATCGGCTAGTAAGTGTGAAAAAGCAGGATTTGGAGGGAGGCAGGAGGGAAATAGTGGCATTTCTAAGACAAAGCTCCTAATATTTCCACATTTGGTCATAGTAGGTGGGGGAAATGCTTGTGGGGGGGATAATAAAGTGGCATAACTAGAGCTGAAAAACATAAATATTCATTTTCCTCTGGGACTAGAACTGTCAGTGGACAAAACAAAGACAGGCAAAAATTGTACAGCTTTCCAGACTGAGGGGCAGCCATGAGCAAAGGGGTGAGCATTTCCTGTGAGAGTCATGTGCTGATGACAGTTCATTTTCTTCTTCTCAGGGCAGCCACATTCTGCTTGCTGCTATGAGAAGAAAATTACTGAATCACATTGCTGCATGTGAAATAAAGTAATGGAAGCAAAACGTTGCTGTGATTAATAAAGTAAAGGAGGGGGCTAGCCAGTGGGGGCCATAAGAATGGCAGGTAGCAGCGGTGTCAAAATGATAGGGTAAGAACTAGAGAGGAATCCTGTCGAGGAGGCAACAGTTGGTTAGATACACAAGGCCTGGTCTCAATGTGCTGAATGCATGATTGCACTCCAAAATGCAGACACAAACGAATGGCAAACTGGCAAACCTGGTTATTGGAGCTGTTTGTTGCAATGCTGGCAAACGGGAGATTTATAAACTTTCAATTATTTCTTAAAAGTTTATTTTAAAGTCATTAGCCTAAGACATGCTACCACATAGTTGTGGCATTTCTACCTGTTCTCACCCAGCAAGGCAGTAACCAGCACATTTCCCAAAAGCCTTCAGTAATAAACTGTGTCATGTGAAGCTTTTGCATTCAAATGACCATATCCAACAGAGTAGACTTGCTGCTCTTGTCTTTTTTGTATTCCCTCCGCCTTTACCTGTAAGCTCAAGTTTGCCTGTAAATGACCTAACATGTAAGGAGCTGGGCACCCCTCTAATACTATGAAAAAGACGATTAACAATAGCTTAATTATTTAGCTGGGTTAATTCAAACTAGGAGTGAAAAGTTTCACATGCCATTGCTGTTCCCCTGTGCAC
Source organism: Podocnemis expansa (assembly GCA_007922195.1). Taxonomy (NCBI): domain Eukaryota; kingdom Metazoa; phylum Chordata; order Testudines; family Podocnemididae; genus Podocnemis; species Podocnemis expansa. The sequence continues at coordinate 20,272,884 of ML682026.1, read as the reverse complement.
CTCATCATCTTCACTGTGTGTGTCATTGCAAATACCCTCCAATCTGATTTTTACTTACTGTATTTGCTTTTCTTTCAGTGTGTGCATTGTGGAGTCTTGCTGACAAGTTTCAGATGGCTGAGATTGAGCCACAGGAAACATTTCCAGTAACCTTCACTGTAGCTAGAGAGGTATGGTCAAGTAAATGCATGCTAGAACCATTCCCTACTTCTACCCAATGGTTTCTGACCTCATATTTATCAGCTGGAGATGGGTTGTACCTAGCCTGGATACGTTCCATAGATACAAAGAGTCATCCATTTAAATGTGGCATACATAGCCATTTGCTGCTTGTGGTATTCTACTCCCTGTTGTGAATGCTAAAGCAAAATCAAAGACGTTTCGGGTGTTAAGTGTCATGCTAATGTGATGATAGCCCTGGAAACAAAAGCTCTCATTCATGGAAGAGGTAGAGTACAGATAATATCATTTTAGTCTTCCCCATATGTTCTTCCACCACTTGGGATCTTCCCAACTTTCATCTCAATGGATCTCACCAAGGAGTGAGTGTTCCACTGATATCACGTGCCATTGATCTGTTGCTGCTGTTCAGATTGTGGAGTTGTGGAGGTGTTTTTAATTATGTGGCTACCTGTCCATAAAGAAGTGCTCTGAGAACCCCTCTGTGAAATAAGTAGAAGACTGTCCAATGACACATCATTGCCTTTAAATCAGTAGCAGCTTGTGCTGGATCCAAACTGGTGACCTGGAGATGAAAAACTCTGTATCCTATTACAAATCCCCAGAGCAGTGTCTGAACAATTGCCATCCTGCATTACTCTGTATTCTAATCATAAGGCTAGAAATTTGTGCCAGATGAAGGAGCAAGGTTAAATTGCAAATGTTTGTATTGAATGGTGCGGGGATGCTATGCTGTATATATAGATGGAATTAGTTTGCACCTTCTGTTGCTAAAATATTATTATAGTCACAAGAGTGGAGAAAATATTCAGCGTCCATGCATGCATTAAGGTTCTGCTTAATATGTCATTAGATGGTTAGGCAGTTGTTAGACCATCAAATAAATACAATAGGTTGTTTATAATTATGTCCTATAATAATTTATAATAGTGTGTATCAGTATGTTTTATAGTAGGGGTCTCAAACTCAAATCACCCTGAGAGCTGCATGAGGACTAGTAGAGGGCCTCATGAGGGTTAGTATGGTAGCCCAAGGGCCGCACCACTGAAACCTTTCCATACAATGATATTGCAAATATCGGTAATGATTGTGTCACTGCGGGCCATAGGAAAGTTTTAGGGGCCGCATGCGGCCCATTGGCTGCGTGTTTGAGACCCCTGATTTATAGCAAATACTATTTGTCTGTCTCAAGCTTATGAGATGTGCTTTTGAAAATGTTACCCAAGTGATTAAGGCAAGGTTTTTCAATGATATTTAGAAGTCTGAATATGCAAGTAGGTGCGTGGTAGAATTTTCAAAAGCACTTAAGCAGGTTAGGCACTTTGGGACTTAGATGTCTAAGTCGCTGTTGAAGATGAGACTTAAGCTCCTAAACCACACAAGCAACTTTGAAAATTTTACCCGAGATCTGTTGATAATTTGTAAATCTTTCCTAAAATACCCAATCTCCAAGTATAAAAACCAGGTCTGGGGGCACAGAAGTCATTGATTGTACTCACTCACTGGGGCCCTTAGTAAAGACTCGGAAGAATTAGCCGCTGTATGTTCGGCCAATTTAAAACAGGAAATCCAATGACATGGGATTTTCTCCCATGAAAGCTCATGTGAGAAATAAATTTGTTAGTCTTTTTAAGTGCCACAGGACTCCTGGTTTGTTTTTGTCAAACTGATATTATTTGGGCTGTCACAATAAAATGAAAGAAAGTTTATTGAAGCTATTTCAAGGTCATCAGAGCCTTGCAACATCTAATTGTTCTTAGATTGCTTTTGAGTGAATTTTGCTTAGACAGTACCACCAAATTGCTGTTCTCCCCTGTAAATCTGTTCCAGGTATCTTGCTGACAGGAAGAGCCCTGAGTGTGTGTGATGTTCATATTCCCTCTCCTGTGTTATCAAGATTTGGCCCACTTGCTCACTCATGTGCTTGGTCATTATTTTAAATTTGAGCAGAAAGACTGAAGGGAATCAATATAAGGGGTTTATTGGTTGTTAGTTCTGCAGGGGACACATGGAAATGGCTAGACTAGGATATATTTGTTACTAGTCAGGGAAAAGACAACAACTTGGTCAAAGCATTTTATATTGATAGTTTTCATATACCCAACCTTTTTTCCACCCCAGGCTTTCACTTCATGGAGTCATTTATGCCTGTGCAAAATTAGAATAAAATGCTGCTTTTCCGGGGTAGTAAAATGAGAAGCAAACTGTGAAGGTCTTCTTTAAAAATACAAGCTGTACACATCCTGACTCTGATCTCTCAGAAACCACTTTGACATCAATGCAGACTTCAGTTAATCTATTGCTGATTTATACAGCTATGAGGTTAGGATCCGTTCCATAAGAATAAAAGCACAGCTTCTAGACAGTGCTGTGACCCCCAAGAAAAACTGGTTTGTAACACACCTTGGGAGACTTGCTAATGCTCAGAAAGACTGCATTATTGTTATTGCAAACTGCAGTGTTAATGACCATTAGTGTTGAACATGCTAGTGTTTTCAGATGGAATTGGCTGCTTAGGCAACCGAATGGAGTAATAGAATTAATATGTTCATCCTTACCATTGATTCAGTGCAATCAAGGGATCATTGTGATCGAAGAAGCAAAGCAAATGAGAAAAAGTTCCTCTTACAATTCTCTCTTCCACTTTTGCCTTTCTCTAGTCAATATATTTGAATTCTTTTACAGTGTTGAACTATCCTTATTCAGGCTGTACTATTGTTGCAGTGGTTCTCAACCTTTTGAGAGTCGCAACGCACTTGGCAACATATTGAGACCCTCTAGGACACACTAATCCACTCCCTCTGGGCCAAACGCCGTCATCTCCCCAGCTTTCCGCAACACACTTACCACTGTGTGTGGACACGCTAATGTGTCCTGAAATGTAGTCAAAAATCACTGCCATTATTGAAGTGATCTGGGAGTTTAGTTTTGCCAGAGTCTTCGTCAGGCTAGATAGGTGTCTCCCAGGTGTCAGTGAGGTAGAGTTTTAGGGGAAATTATAATCCAATAACAAGAGGCAGCATATTCAGAACTGTGTAAGGAGTCTTTATTGAAAGAGAACTGAGAGAGAAAGAGGACTCACAGACAGGTTTCCTTATCACCTAAATGACCATCCCATTTATCACTATGACAACTCCAATGACCCTAGGTAGTCCAAAACACCACAAGTAACATTCGTTTCATATATGGAAGTCAAGAGTAGCTTGCGGCTTCACAGCAAAACTCGGTGATACTTGCTGGTTTCAGCTACAGTTCTATTGACTTTCCATGATTTGCTAAGGATATATGGAACCACACAGACAACTTCAAACCCCCTGAGTTTCACATAGCTCCAGCCATGGGAGTTAGGGTCCATCCTGAAGTATAAAATTTCTCCCTGCACTTAGAATATGCTTCACAGCACTTAGGTGCTGATCCAAACCCCCTTCAAATTAGTGGGAATGTTTCCATTGATTCTGGTGGGCTGTGAATCAAGTCCATATTGAATATCTAGGCATGCCAGGTAGCAATGTTTATAGTTAAGGTTGCTTGATGCTTTCATTATTAGATCCTGGATTTGGTTCCTTAAAACTGAGTCAAACTTTTAACAGTTTGAAATTTTCCATGTTGGGGGTGCTTGCCTCGATCTGAGAGTTGCTAGTGCGTGGTTAGGACTTCAGCAATAATCATTTAACAATTTCCAAGAACAAGATGGGGTGGGGGATCATAGTTGTAAGTGTTAAAAATCCTTTTGATAGGCTTTGGTGCCCACAGGCTTTGGAGCATGGACTGGAAATTTGGTGAGGGAGTCCCTCTGATATGAGGGATGAGCTTTTTGCTGCCCCTGTGAGGATCCACCCATATTTGGCCAAGTTAGAAGCAATCTCAGAGCTGCAGGAGCCAAGCAGGACTTTCCCTGTAATTGCTCCCCCCAGATTCTGCATGCCACAGGGCCCAGTAACTAAGAAAACAGATGTCCTCCTGTGCTGTCGGTGAGCCCCAGTTGGGCCCATGCTGCAAGGGGGAGGAAACTGACCTGAGTGAAACCAGGTGAGAAGAATGGCAAAGCAAGGAGACTAGAATGAATTTCTAGATGGGCATAGAAAGAGACAAGTAGTGCGGCAAAGAGGCAGGGGACTGGGACATGAAGTCAACATTTAGGAACTGGTCACTAATTGTGTTGCTCATTTTTCTGGGTGCCCCATGTGAGCCCTTGCACTCTGATCTGCCAAAGTGCTGAGCATCCACAGTTGCAACGCAGACATCATATACCATGAGATTTTTCTGGAGAGATGGATGGCAAGCCTCAACAGTTTCTTCTTTGTGGTCAGTTCATTTCTTACACAACGGACAAACCAACAGGCTGTAGTACAAGTAGAGATCAGGTTTCAAAAGATACCCACAAACTGCACTGTCTGGTTAAGGCTTGTTCAGGGTGCTGGGGACTAAAATCACCCTAACCCAGCAGTTCTCAACCTACTTACCATTGTGGGCCACATATTCAGCTCTCTGCATTACATGGGCCACTCCCAAACATTATATATGCTACCCTCGCACTGCTAATGCCACACTGCTCTTTATAGTATGGTAGCCTGATCAACACTAGTGCATGCAGGTCTATTCCAACTGGAAATTGCACCTTCCAGTGAAAGCCAACTGCAGTCGCACGACGTGAGCATACCAGCAGGGTTAGCTTGTGATGAAGCCCATGCTGCTTCAGCTTCTCCGCTCCCGTGTCCAAACTAGTCACATCAGGAGCAGCTCAGGTATGTCAACTCAAGCAGCTGACAGCAGGGAGGACATATCCTAAGAGTTGCACCTATTGCATCAGGAGGCAGAATCTTAACACCTGACCTTACCTCAAAATCCTCATTTAAGAGCAGATGTGCCAGGCTCCTACATGAGTGAGCAGCATGGGGCGGGGGGGGGGGTGAGGTATAAGGGATTTCACCCCCTGCTTTGTGCAGCTTGTGGAAGAGCCTGGCAGAACTGCAACCCTGGGATCACGGACAAGCAGGAACCACTTCCCACCAGCACTCCAGGGTGCATAGGGGCCAGAGGGAACCTGGCATTGCCACCAACCAGTGTGTTGGCCATCAGAGCTAGCCAGTTATCTAGGATGGTGGGCCTTTAAGGTGAGTTCCTGATCTATTTCTACCTGGTTCCCAGCTCCTGCCCAGAACAGGGTGATTCTGAGGAAGAGAGGCTTTCTGCGAAAGGGGACAGCTGTATGTACTCTCCAGCTGTCTGTTGTGGAGTGAGTTTAAGAATAGCTAGTAGGAGGATCTTTCCAACAGTCACCAAGCCCCTGATCCAGAAGCATGAAAGGCTGCAGAGGGAGATGGATGCAGAACCACCTAGGAGAAGTGTCTGTGTTTTGTCACTGCTGCATGGAGGGCTCCTGGACAGGGCAGAACCCAGACAGTGAGCAGGGGAACAGGTGAGGGGCTTGACAAATTCTTGGCCTCCTGATCCTAGCAAGTGGGTCAGAGGAAGTAGCCCTGCTTTCTCTGCACTCCTTAAAGAGGACAGTGGTCGTGCACAGTTGCTCTGCACCTGCCCGTTCCAGGAGGCATTCTCCCCAATGTGAGATAGGCACTGCATCATCCCAGTACGAGGGTGCGCCGATCCAGTGCTCTAGCACCCTCTGCATCTGTCCTCTTCTCACTCTGGCAGATTCAGTGGGAGTCTTGCCTTCGTAGAACCTCAGTAAGGATCTCAGAATGTGGTTTGCAAGGTCTGTGAGAGTGGCCCCTGGCTGACATACCCACCTTGGCAGAGGTCTGTGTCATTTTCTCCTTCCCGGCAGCCAGCAGCTCTGCTGAACAAAGTAACAGCTGGTTCCCCTTTGCATGATGACTGTGCAAACGCATTGTGCTGAGCTCTGGGCAAGGTCCTGTGTACTCTGCAGCTAGTTCCATACGCACTATGGCACCGAATGCTGGGGCAAACAGGGCGAGCACGAACAGCACTTTTATTCCCACAAGCCACATTTCTGGGAATGTGCAAACCAGCAAAGAATTTGCTTTCCCAGAACTCGGGTGGCTCTGCTAATTTAAAGTTGATCCAGCTCTGAATGCCACTAAGGAGCTGGCCTGCAGAGTAGGTGGTTTTGTGACAAATCCATGTTTCGGAGGAGAATTACACCAGAAGCTGTTCAGTGCCACCCATCTCTGCTTCCATATGTGAACTCCTTGGCTGTCCGCTTGCATTTGCAGACATCTGATGCAAAACTGGGCCATCAGGAGAATGACTCTGGCTGTCTGGATTCAGTTCAGCTGGAAAGCTAAAAATAAACCTCTCATCTCCACTGGACATTGTCTCCGACACGCTGGCTTTCACCCCTGAGGGATTCTTCCCTTTTGAAGTCTTTCCTGTTCCTTTGCCACTTTCTGAGGCCAGTTCTCTGGCACATCTCACCAGGCATGGGGGGGAAGCAGCTTCATTTTGTCCTCCACAGGCCCGGCTCATGGCACAGGGCTGGACTAGCAGCCCATAAGGCTGAAGACTATGCCACAAGCACAGGTCAGAGCAGAAATCCCTTCTTCCTAGTGTGGAGCTGCTCCCTGCACCAAGCTCCTAGCTAGACAATGTAGGTCATTTAATTCTTTGACATTTACTGTTTTACAAAGACCAGACAGGATCCGGCTTCTGCTGGTGTAAACATGGGTGCTGGGGCCTCAAAAAGTAGAAGTCACCCAGAGGAGGCAGCTGCAGTTACTGGAGGGCTGGGAGCTGCAAGGAGGAGCCAACCATCACAGAAGAGTGGGCAATACTGGCTGGCATGGGGGTGTATCCAAAGTGATCCAATACGGGAGTGTCTTCATGGGCTCATATGAAGCCCCTCTCCCTGGCAGACTGACTGGAGGATGCTAGTGGTAGCTAAATGCGCTCTCCCTTTGGGGTTACAGAAGGCCCGATGTGGAGAGACCAAGGTAACTTAGAATGTCCTGGGCTTGCTGGAGGAAGCTGGCCCAGTATCTAATCTGTTGGGTAGGCAGTGGTTCTCAGCCTGTGGCCCTCATGCTGCCTGTAGCCTTTTAAGCAGACAGCTGTGGCTCGTGTGATGCCCTCAGTACAACTGTCTGAAGTTCTAGGTGTGCACTCAAGCTGCTGGCTTCTCCAGCCACTCACGCTGCTATGACTACCCTCTCCTTTTAGGGCTCTAGTTCAGAGCTAGACCAGGTACATTGACTGAAGCAGGAGATGGCACCATCTAGTGGCAGTGCGGGCACAGTCTGAGACTCCCATTTCCAGAGGTGATGCTCACAGTTAGGAATTCAGTCCCTGCCCATGATATTCAGTGGCAGCAGCAAAGTTAATGTGCTGGGTTTTTTTCCTGCCTATGAACCTATTTGCTAGCAGTTTGAGAAGCAGGGGTGCAAGCACAGGAAATGCGGATTCATTTGAAAACATGGACGCAAGGTTTATTGTGGCATTCATCCCCCACCACCTTCAGTCCAAAGCAGGATCACTTCCCACCAAGGCACTTGAGCTCTGATGCCATGGGCCAGACTCGTATCTCACACAGGTATTATTGAGTGCTGCCAGTGATGTCGATGGTGCTGTACTGAACTGCTGTGAGCATCAAAAGACATGTGCTCTTTGCCACAAAGGCCAGAGGATTCTTAGTTTGTTTCAGACAGCTGTTTGTGCCCTCTTTCTAAACAGCCACTGGAGCATTGTTTATTACTAAGTCAGTGACAAGGAAAGTATTTTTCCTTCTCTGCTGCAACTACCATCAGTAAACATCCAGTAACATAATGACCAGCCAGTGTGAAACTGTTAAAATTACCTCATAAATAACTCTTAATGCACAGAGAACTAGGAGTTGCTATTGCTTGTGGATAAATTACTCACAGCCATTATGGAGCATTAAACCATGGCTAATGTGGAGTTCTCCATAGGGGATTCATTAAACACTATGGGTCTCCTATGGATTTAACCATTGGGACACCAGACTGCTGTTGCTTGTTGTCACTCTAGCATATTAGAGGCAATACACTTCTGCACAGGTGCATCACGGATTCTAATAGACCGAGAAAATAGTCGGGGTGGTGGTGGCAAGGAGAAACAAATAAAACAACTGTGAAAGCATTTGGGGCAGACTGAAATCTGTAGCAAGGTTGGAACATGTTTCTCTTGTTACCTGATGAACCAACAAGCAGGGTCCATATCTGTTTCTTGCAGTTGGATACTCAGACAAATGTGAGCCAGCACGCCCACCCACATGTAACTTTACTCCCATGAGCAATTCCAGCGTGACTTCCTGAAAAGAGTAAGTTACTCACAGGTTGGATCTGTATGTTAAACTTACAGCAAAGAGCAGATGGTAGGTGGTCCTAATTAACAATGCAAACCTATTAACAGCACCATGGTACAGACAATTTCTATATGGCAAGTAGTGTTACATTTTATTGTATCATTATTTATCGTTACACTGGTAAACACTTTATTGCGAAAACTATTACAGCACCAAACTGTTTCCGGATTTGCAACATATTGGCGGTTCCATGGTATTACATCATGGTAAAATATGATATATTTTTATGAGAAACCTAGCTTGTCCTGTTAGCAAGCAATGCTACTGTGGCATTTATTACCATGCAAATATTAATTAGGTAAAAATCCAGAGGGTAGCCACTGTGCTGGAATGTCCTGAACTGGTGCTAAACTTAATCCACATATCAGCTAGGTAGACTGAAAACCATTCTAGATTCTGGGGTGGAAGAAAGTCATGCAGAGCAATGACTGCAGTCAACGTGCACCAGGGTGTTTTTCTCAATGGGCACAATTCATGGGTGCCTTTTGGCCACCGATGCTAGCATGAAGGCCCAGATCCTGAAAAGGATTTGGGCAGTTAACTCCCCCAGAAATCAATGAGAGTCAGATGCCTAAATACCTTAGATGATTTGGGCCAAAGCATCTGCAAAGCAGCCAAGTGAATTTGGCCCCAGTGAGACTTGCTTATGGTACATCTGTAGCAAAAAGGTAGCTGCTGCCTGTGCACTTGAAGTGAGATTTTTAAAGGTATTTAAGTGCCTACAAAATAAATCTGACCCTCAAGGCCTGATCTATAGTCCAGTGAAGTCAATAGAGTTAATTGATTAGACCTCAAGATTGTGCTCACAGTCAAGATCCTTTGGTTACTAGGATAATCCTCTAAGGAACAGGCTGGGCTGGCTTTCTAAGTGTGCATTGAAAGACCAGAAGGAGCTTCCCCCTTGCCTTTCCTTTTCAGAGGCCAGAAGATACTGTTGTAGCTGGGGTAGCAGAAGTGGGGGCCAGCAGCCCTTTACTGCAAATATTTTCTGGGCTTTGCCCATTTGTAAACTCTCAAAGCTGATGGGGAGGGCAGGGGCTGGGGAGCAAGGGGGAATGCATTGGTTATGGGCAGGGGTTAAAGTATAAATTGGTGAGCCCCAGAGCCTTCCTAAATTTCCAGGCTCCCTTCACCCACCCCAGGTACTGTCCCCCAAATGCCTGCTCCCCACCTCAGCTACTGTCCCCAAAACACCTACCCCCATCAAACCCCTCTTTCCTCATGTCTTCTTCAGCCCCATCCCCATTCCCTAAGATCCTGATCCCATGTCCCCACTCCAGCCCTCCTAACCCCCCCACCCCTGCAGCTCCCCATCTTTCCTTCACCCCCTCAGGCCCCTAGCCCCCCCACGCCTCCCTAGCCCACCATCCCAACTACTTCTTCCCACCATGCCGTCCCACGCTTTCTCAGCCAGCTGCCTGTCCCCCACCGCCCGCCCCGGCCCCCTTACCCGCGTCACCAATGTGGCTAAGGAGCCGGGCAGGCGGGAAGGAGGCTGCGATGCCAGCCGGTTGGCAAGAGGGGACATCGGCCTGAGACTGGGTCCAGCCTACCCGCACCACCCAGGCCCAGCAGGAAGGGGTGGGGCTGATGCAGGCACCAGGAAAGGAAAGGAAGGGTGGCTGGGCTTCCTCCAGCCCACAGCCCACTGAACCGGCCCTGGGGGAAGACACCAGAATGCTGGGTTCTGGGGTGTTCATCTGTTTTTAGGGGACCCAGGAATGCAGCTTTCTGGTGCATTCCCCTATTTTTAGGGGGACCTGGAATGGACCTGGAAGCAGGTAGAAACCTCTGGGTCCTTCCTTCCCAGCCTCTTTCCAAATGTCCCTTCCCTGATGAATGTCAGTACCTCCCACCATCCTCCCTACTCCCATCTGTCAGCGGAGGTGGCAGCCATGATGGCCACCCCGCCCCACACGTAGCCCCCTGGATTATGCTCCCTGATGGGCCTCCATCTCCGGGCCATCCAGCACAAGGGGAAAGAGTGTTAAGTATCAATCTCCCCTGATGGCTCTCAATCTCCTGTGTGAGTTTCTTCCTCCCTAGCTTTGTGTCAACAAGGAGGGGGTGAGTTCCTATCCCCCCTGAACAGTTTCTCGGCACCCCCGTCACCACGAAGGAGGGGTCATTGTCTGGGGTCCCAGTTTTATCATTGGTCCTGACCAGGATCCCACTCTTAATTGGCTATTTTTACTCTGGCTGGGCAAAATTCTATTAAAACCCCCTGTCTCAGCTAGCTTGTTGTTCTCCCACCCTCGGATGCTAAAGGGCACATCGCGACCCGGTCGGACTGATCCCCCGACTGAGACAGGGAGTACCCACCCCCGAGACCCTCTTTCTTTTTTTTGGGGTGTACACGGATTGCCGGCCGAACGATTAAGTGCTGAGATGCTGCAGCTGGTCTGCCTCCTCGCTTTGGGTTCTACTGCGGTCCTGGGACAGGTATTATAAATCAATATTGGCCTCCTACCTTCTCTTAATCATTCTACTTGGTACCATTTATATATAGTCTGTGATTGTAGCTTCTTCACCTGAGTTTTGCATAGTTTGTGTAGTTGTTATTATTTTCTCTGTATCCTGCATAATCTTTTTATGGTATAGTTGTTTAAGGTCTAGCATAGTTTTGTGTTGTTACTTTGCTAGGTGTTTTGTTAGTCATTTGTATTTTGCATCCTTCTTACTGTATAATTGTTCATTACTCTGCTTCTGCTCTAAACTGCTGGCCCCAAACTTCCCCAGTGTACACGGGGGGGAGTGTGGGGGTTTATTTTCTCTCATCTGACTTTTTTTTTCCATTCTGCCGCCCACCCTTCTTGGCTAGCAAGGAGGAATGGCTTCCAGCCATTGGTAAATACGCATCGGGTGGGCTGGTCAGTGCCTATACCGATGTTGAGGCAGTAAAAGGCCAGAAAAGTCCTTGACTTATTATGGCCACCCTCTTGTAGATCATTAATCCATACTGTTATTTAACTATAAGTACTTTTGTAGGTTGTAAGTGTTTTGCATAGACTCTCATACTTTATCCTGTTGTTTGGCTGGAGGTGTTTTACAGGTGCTTTATATAGACTTTCCTGCTCCACACTGTTACTTGGTTATAAGTGCTTTGCATAGGTTTTTAGCTTTATATTGTCATTTAGTTATAAGTGTTCATTTAGATTCTGCTTTATGCTATTAGTTGGTTATAAGTGTCCTATATAGATTTTTGCTTCATATTGTTAGTTGATTACAAGTGTTTTTGTATAGATCTCCTTGTTTTACACTGTTAAGGGGTTGAAGGTGTTTAAGGTGTCACTATAAAAGTAGGGTTTTTTTGTTTACTTGAACTGGTGTCTGTCTCATTGGTGGGTGTCGCTGGTCCATCCCAGTCACATCGCGAACCTGGGGTTTCAACACCATCCCTCTACCTCCTGTTCACAGGGAGCTTCTGCCACTTCCCCATTGCAGTGAGGAGGGCAAGCACGCTGGGAACAGCCTTCCCTTCACACTGAACTTTCAAAGAATGGTGGAGTCCCTGTTGCAGCATTCTCTCCTTGAGTGTCAGCCAGAATTGTACTGGGTCCCACTGCTCAACTCTCAACAAATGGGACCAGTGGCTTTGAGCAACAATCTGCTACCTCTTTTCAGTAGCTGAGGATTTGATATGTCCAGTTTTCTTTTCTTCCCCTGCAAGATACAGACTTAAGAGTTTCTATTATTATTTAATCTGATCTTACAAAACTCCATATTTGCTGGGCCTCGTTTCTGCAGCTAGCTCCCACTATACTTGGGCAAAACATATTTAAAAAAGCCCATGAGACCTGACGGGAGAAGGAGGAAAATTAAACAAGCTTATATTAGTATGATCATTGAGGAGTTTAATCCTCATCTGTTGAGGAAGGGGGGGAGGATAAAGATGGCCCAATTTAAGACAGCCTGCAACTACAACATTGCGGTGACAGTGTGCAGATTCTTGGGTTTCACCATACCCATATTGGAATGGGAAGGATCTGATCCATTGGGAGTTGCCAGTGTTACCAGGGTTGGGTCCCTTGTTTCTGCTGTTCTTGAGAATGAGTGAAACAGGTAAGACATGTACATTACAATATGTGATCAAGGTATTCGTGTACTGCCAAGTGTTCCTGACTAAGGCTATTGCAGTGAATAACCACGGAGCCAGCATTCAGCAGGTCTGTTAGTTTAAAGTGTTACCAATTTCATTTTGTGTTGATAAAGTGGATACATTGTGAAAAGCACGTACTTGAATCTCCTCAAAAGGCAAAAAGCAGAAATCAAGGCGCGATTCAAATGTGGGAGAGAGAGTTGGAAACAATGAAGTTCTAAGATTGAAAAATGAAAGAGAGGGATAAAGCTTTGTGGTTTAATATGAAAGAGAAAATATATGACAGAATCTTTCATCTCTCTGACCATGTTTGCTGCAAAGTAATAAGATACATTGGCTCTGAATGGAGAAGATAAGAGCCTGGGATAAAAACAAGCTTCAATACCACAATCATGGGAGTAAAATTATTGCCTTGTTTTTAGAGATACAGGCACAGAAACCCATAGGAAGAATGCTTCAACAAAGAATTAAGAGCCCAAATGATGGGTTGCTAAGACTCAGGGTATATTTTTAAAAGCATTGCACTGAGAATTAGGGGTGCAGTCCAAGATAGTATAGCTCCTAAAATTGCCAAGGTAGCACAGCCTATATGCAGGTAAAGTACACTGTAAAACATCCTGGATGGCATATGGAGTAGATTTGAAATGTTGCAAAATTGGGGCCAGTACAACATAGTCGTAGCAATTGTCTGGTTCCTCTGTTTTTGTAGTATTGGCAGAGGCTGGAAGGCTGGTGTTGAGTGGGAGATAAGTAAGACTCTAGGAGGGATTTCTGTCTGACCATGATACAAAGTTGATCATCTTATGGACATAGTAATTTCCCTGTCTCCTGTCCAGAAATCTTCCATCTGAGGATTTCAAAGTACTTTACAGACATTAATGGCTTGACTTTTTTTTTTTAATTGGTGCTGGGAACCTTAACTCCCCCAGCAGTTAAATGGACGTTCACCTGGAGAAATGCTGCAGGACATGGCTGATCAGTGATTGTGGAAAATGGCTCAGGTTGAAGAATGCTTCATAAAAATTTTCCTGCAGCTACTTTGTGCGGACAGTTCAGACAAACAGCTGGTCTTTTAGGTGTGTGTTAAAACAAACCTGCCAGATCTTTTGAATCTTACAGATCACAAATGTCTTTAAATAGTAGATTTCAAAAGGGATAGCCATGTTAGTCTAGTCCAGTAAAAAAACAACAAGGAGTTGTGTGGCACTTTAAGACTAACAGATTTTTTTTTTTTTTGCATGAGCTTTCATGAGAGAAGATCCCATTTCTTCGAAGCATCTGAGGAAGTGGGATCTATTCCCACGAAAGCTCATGCAAAAAATAAATCTGTTAGTCTTAAAGTGCCACATAACTCCTTGTTGTTTTTTTAAATAGTAGAAATACCCATCCCCTGAAGTAAATAAAATGCTTAGCAATGCCTGTTGTGCTATATTTGAAGCAAAGCACACTAGTTAAATAGTGAGACAGAGGTTTTAGCCTGGGTTAGGTGGAACTCTGAAGGCAGACTTTGTTATGGAACAATCACTGTGGTAACTCTGGGGGGCTGTGTTTATAGATGGCCACTGTTCCACGATTTTATTGGGTGGAGTTTGCACTTTTCCGTGCCATGCTGCCTGAGCTTTGTTGGCCAGTGAAGGAGGGGGAGCAGGCCCTTTGCCTGCCATGTTACCTATGGAGTAAGCATTGCTGTCAACCTAGTGTCTCCTGATGCTTATGGTTGGGAGCACATGAACTGAGATTGTGCCTGGCTTCTGCAGAGGGTCTTTGTAACTTCATTTATCCCATGCCATGTGCACACCGGACCTAAATGTCATCTAGCTCCTGGGTCCACCATAGGGAGTGCTGTCCAAACGTCACCATTTTTCATTTCTGAAAATCTAGATGGGATAAAGAAATTGAAACAAGTACATATCGGATTTAAGAGTCAAGAAAACATTAATGAACATGCTCATTCCCTTGGTTTTCCCTTCTTTTTCTTTCAGATTCCATGATTATGAGATCCTGAGTGCCTTGTCTAAAAAATGGTATATTAAGTCTCAAGTCCTTATCACGTGTGGTACTTTAGAAATTCCAGAGGTCCTTCTGCTTTCCCCATACTTCCTTTTGGAGAAAAAAATAATTTAAAGGTGGGAGGGAAGTGGACTGTTTAAGAAAGGAGGGAGCGATGTTCTCTTGTACATCTATCTTCCTCTTTCTTTGAGGATGGAATTTGTTTAATATAGAACTTCAAGACTCCTCTTACTTACAAACCCTTCCCACCAGAACCAGAGTTACCTTTACATCACTAACCCTAAGGGTGGGTGGGGGCAGAGACAGGAAGGAGGGGGCTATACGAGAGAGAGAGAGCAGAGCTTCTCCAAAATAGAAGGGAGGAGAAAGATGGTTTCATGACAATAACATGCCAGTAGAATCAGCCTGGGCTGTTGTTTGATGATGGAGTGGCAGGTTCGGGTGTGGTGCAGTGGCTCCCAACCTTTTTGGCTGGAGGGCCACAAATATAATTTTTACAACCCTAAAGGGCCACCAGTTTCCACCCGAGGTCTCCACTGCAGCCAGACAGAGGCTTCCTCCTCACCGATCTCGTTTACCTGTCTGCAGCAGGAAACTGTATGTCCTGTAGTCCTCCGTGCACCTCGTGGGTCCCTCGCAGTGGCTCCCTTTGCAGCCAGGGAACAGATTAGTACCCTCCTCCTCCCAGCTCCAGCAGGGACCTCAGAGTCCAGGGACTCGGGCAAAGGGCTTTGCTCTCTGCTATAGCTGGAAAACGGGAGTGCTGATCTCCCATCCTCTTGACTGGAGCAAGTAGCTTGCATCAGTCTTTTAGTCACACAGAAACACACTCCTCTTGGGTCCTCAGGCAGTTTTTCTCACCTGCAGTCAACAGGAGGAAAGCTCCCAAGGGCCACTTTTGGCCTGGGCCACAGTTTGGGAACCACTGGTGTAGCGTATGGTGATCTTGAAGGGGGCTTCATCATAATTTGCCTCTTTTCAAGCCTGTCCAACAAAGCAATTGATTCTTAAACAGATGCTTGGTTGGTCCCATGGCTGCATGGTCTTAAGTTACAGACATGTCTGGGTGCTGGTAACTTCTGAATTCCATTCCTTTCACTCACGGGCCTTAAGACTTTGCACATACCTAGCACTGTACATTCTTTATTTAATTAGGCCTCAAAGTCCTGATAAAATAAGAATCAATATCCTCATTTTATGGAAGGGTTAATGAATTGATCAGGTTATACATGAAATCAGTGTCAGAAGAAACCTGGGTCATGATTTTCAATACCTAGAGCCTAAAATTAGGCTCCAAAATTCATGTTATGCTCAAATACATGGCTAGATTTTTGGATAGGCCGAGTACCTAGAAACTTCAGCTGAAATAATATCACCTCTTTGTTTACCAGTTTTCATTCCTATCTCCCAAAGCGTTTTCTTCTGAGACTGTAAAGACTTTAGTTAGGGGTCATCTCAGGGCCTGCAGAGCTCAGTGGGCTCCCAATCTTGGGTGGAAACTATAGGCGTAATCAAATGATTATTAATAACAGCAAAATGTTTTTCAGTATGCGGCTAGAAGAACACTTAGTGTGATGTGGATTCTATTGATATGCTGCGGCACCATATGTTATGTTGCAGTGACAGTGATCTCTGCATGGTCTGCACTACAGATGCCTTCCTCCTACCTTTCATTAATGGAAGGGGATGAGAAACACAGATTATGGAACATGAAGCTCCCTTTTTTAGCTACCAAAACTCCGTTGAAACAGATTTTTCCCTCCCCTTGCCACCAGTGCCTTTGAAGAAACTGGTCTCTTTTACTCTCACTTAGGGAGTTGTTTACCAGCTTATAAGAAGCATAAATTTGGATGATATTAAAGTGAAAAGCAACATATCCATTAAAATAACATCATTATACTCAGAGGAAGAATGCTTCCAGAGAAACCATTGAGATGAAAATAACAAATCTACCCTTTTCTCCCCCATACTTGAAGCTTAGTTGTGCCTATTAAGCATTGCCTTGTGTTGGGAAAATAGGTGCTTTCTATAGAAGAGGGACACATTTGCCCCGATTATCATTTTTTTTCCCCTTGCCCAGTCAGTGGCATGAACTATGAGCTATTACCCTTGCTGGAAGAGGAAGAAAATGGGTATTTTTAAGGTACAAGTTGGAAATTTAGAAGGAGTGGGTTCAGCTGAGCTGTGTGGCTCACTGGCATTAAAGCTACCTCTTTAAATTCTCAGCAGCCATTCAGAGCAACCCTAATAGCTTCTTCTGCTGACCGCAGTCCATATGTCAGTAGATGTGGCCATCCCTTCCATGAGCTTCCTACAGGGTCTGGTTAACCTTTCCTCACACTGAATCAAACATTCTGGGAACTGACTTGGTGGAAAAGGGCAGAACTGTAATCATCATAAGGTGTTTGAAGAAGGAAAAGGCACACATCCAATTCAATCACTTCAGCAGTGCCCTGTTTGCCTAAGTCCCAGTAAGACTGACTCTTCTGATGACATAGGGTGGCAGAAACTGAAATCAAGATCGGGTGGAAGATGCAGAAGCCCAGTTCCTGACTGCAATAAAGATCAAATCTCCAAACTTCAAAGTGGAGGTGAGCCCAAGAGGGTAGTTGAATGACATGCAGGATTGCTGCAGAGCTCATCTCCTGTAGGCCTACAATTTGAGTTTGGATCAGGGTGACTATTTTTGGCCAAAAGCCTGGCCTGTCTCTGTGTCTTCCATGAACAAATTTTGGTGGTATCTTCCCAGTTCCTAGTGACAGGAAGTCATAGTACCAAATTATGACCCTGTTCTGAGAAAAAAGGATCAAGTGATTTAACCTTTCAGCCTCCAGGGGGTAGCTCCAGGTCTGAGTTGAGTCATGTTGTTGGAAGCTGTATGGCGAAGGTTGCATTTCCACTTTGTTTTTTTCAGTTATTCTCCACTTAAAAAGAGGATCATGGTCTGTATGGCTTCTAGTCCAGCAACAGTCACCTGCACTAAATTCATATCTATTAAAATGTTTTAAAAGCAAGAGGTCCAACAGCATGACTTGATCCGGTAACACATTGATTCCATGTAGAGCACTTGGCAGCCTGGAACGCTGGCTATTTTCTTGAGGTGCAAGACTGTCATTGGAATTTCTGACAGCTCCTGTGCTTGGGAGCACCATTGTTTCACCACATTCCCCTGAGGTGATTTTGTGAGATATTTAAGATACAGCAGGCTGAGCTGGAAACAGAATAGACTTGGAAATTGGGGCATTTGTTTACATAACAAACCTGCAAGATATGGAATAGCATGGATAACTTTTTCAGAAGCTGAATTTGTCAAGGGATTCCTTTTTCTCCAAGACAAAACATTTCCGAGGGTTGGGGAGGGAAGGTGTCTCCTTCTCATCCCCTTAAAGGTTTAACATGGCTGTTTGCCCATAACAGAAAATAACCCCTGCAGGGTATTTCATATTTGTTTAATAAAACAGCTTGTTGGTGTGCCAAATAAACTTGGAGGATGGAATACGTTTAAAATTGGAGCCCTTTAATATCATTTAGAACCAGATTATCAGGGGGAAAAAAAAGGTATTGAGGCATCTAACTCCCGATGAAGTCAATGGGAGCTAGGCACCTAAATGCCTTTGAGGTTCTAGACCCAAGAGTCTGATTCAGCTTTGACTTACACTAGTGTAAATCAGAAACAACTCCCTTGAAATTAGTGGAATGCATAACTGTAAAATGCGTGATTAGAAGCAAGTGTTTAGTCCCTTCAGCAATATTGCACACTCATGTGTTTCTTCTATTGGCTATGTCAATGCTGTGGCTTTAAGTCAACTTAAGGGCCCTTAAGTTGCCTTAAAGAAAGCACTGTCTATATTTAGAAATCATTAAGTCAACTTGAGCAAGTGCTTAAGTCAACTTAATAACTTCTGCCCTGTAAGTCGGCTTAAGCCTTTAAGCTGACTTTACAGGGCAGGCTCTGCCCCCTTCCCTGCCCCTAGGAGTGATCGGGCTCGGGCCTTATCTGGCCTGGGGGCCCGATCTGACTCCAGCCCTGTGGTGAGGAGCTGGTGCCAGATT
The DNA here is from genome assembly GCA_007922195.1 of Podocnemis expansa. Taxonomy (NCBI): domain Eukaryota; kingdom Metazoa; phylum Chordata; order Testudines; family Podocnemididae; genus Podocnemis; species Podocnemis expansa. Next base: position 20,254,240 of record ML682026.1, on the reverse strand, counting down.
GGTTCCCAACCCCTCACCTGGGGGGGGGGGAGGGCAGGGGCTGGCAGCCAGTTCCTGCAGCCTGAGGAGAGAGGCTGAGAGCTGGATGGGGCTCTCGGCCCCTCTCTGTAGGCTGCTGGGGCTAGGAGCCCCCTGGGAGTCCACCTGGCTCCTAGAGGCTTGTGCTGTAGAGCCAGCAGCTCTGACTCTGGGCAATTTCACAGACTCTGTGCCTGTGAAATTGACTGGCTCCTGGTCAATTTCACAGGCAGAGTCTGTGAAATTGACCAGGCTCTGAGCTGCTTGGGCAGCTGCAGCAAGCCACTGGCAGCCAGATAGGCTCCTAGCAGGCTACTAGCCCCCGCAGCCAACAGAAAGGGGCTGAGACCCCCAACCAGTTCCTAGCCCCTCTCTGCCACTGGTGGGTGCCAGAGGCATTGCTGGCTGGCGGAGGGACCTGGGGCACGAGCCCAGGCCCCACCCCCGTCCTGCAGGCCCTGCCCCCTGACCAGGGCCAGGGCCAGAAGCCTCTGCACTACTGTGGGCGGCTAGGCCCCACATCCCTGGCCAGGGACAGGGCCGGAAGTGGCCGCAGGAGGCCGGGCCCCACATCCCCAGCTGGGGATAGGGCTGCCGCGGCCACAGGTGACTGGGCCACGCATCCCCGGATGGGGACAGGGCTGCTGCCACCGCGGCCAGCCAGACACTGGATCCGTGGCCGGGGACGGGGCTGGAAGTGGCCATGGGCGGCTGGGCCCTGGATCCCTGGCTGAGGACACGGACACTGTGGCCCACAGCATCTGGACCCCGGATCTCCAGCCCGATAGAGCTGGAGATCCGGGGCACTGGTACTGGGGTTTGGGGCACATGCCCCGGGGTGCCCAGCACCAGCAACACCTCTGGCAGGGGCTGGCTTGCAAGTGGCCAGGGGAGGGGGACCCAGCATCTCCCCCAGGCATCAGGGGAACTGGCATCTCCCCTGGTCGTTTGCAAGCAGCCAGGGAAAGACGCTGGCTCCCCTGACCCATGGCCATTTGCAAGCGGCCAGGGGAGATGCTGGTTGCTTGTGCCCCTGGCCGCTTGCAAGTGGCCAGGGGAGATGCCAGTTCCCTGACCCCTGGCCATTTGTACCCTGACCTGTCTCCCACCCCCTTTACTGGCAGTGAGGGCTTAGAGACAGTACCTTCCAGCCATGACAAGTGACCTAGCGCCAAATTTGCCCCCCATCACTTATCAGGGCATGCGTCTCCACAACCTGATTAATTTCTCAGAAATGAAATCGACCAGGCTGCAGAGTCCAGCCACTCCCTGGCCTGGCTGTGGAGTCTCCTGCCCTGATAAGTGACAGGGAGCAAATTTGGCCCCATTTCACTAGTCACGGCTGGCAGGAGCAAGCTTTAAGCACCTTCTGCCTAGTCAGGCTCCTAGTCCCTCTTTGCTGGCCCTGCCACTGGCAGAAAGGGGTTGAGAGCAGGGCCCAGCTCTCAGGTCCTCCCTAGAGGTTAGGAGCTGGATCACCCTGGTCTGGATTGGCCCCTGGAGCCAATTGGACTCAGGGTGCCCAATCCGAATGGGGGGGGTGGGGTTGGAGGAGAGGAGCCCTGGGTATGTCTGCTTCCTGTCCCCATAGACATACCCTGAAGTTGACTTAACAATTTAAGTCATCTTCCAGGGGCCCTCCCAGTGTAGACATAGCCATTGAGACCAATAGTGTGTTGTATGTCTCAAGGCAGAGATGTGCTGAATGAAGTCTGGCACCAGTGGAAATTGCCTCATTTCTTTACAAATTTAAAACTCAAGCCAGGTTCACTGAAAGGCTAATGAAGGTTCATGAGCCTCTGCTGTTAAGCATAGCTGGGTTTGTTAGTGATCCTGGCTCACCTGATGGTTTTGCATTCCAATCATGCGAAGTTCATTGTCCTATCAAATCATGCGGATGTGACTAAATTTTGGCTTTGGCCACGTAGCTCTGTGGTTTGGGTAATGGAGCTGTGAATAGCAGTGCATCCTAAAGTGTGACCCAGGAATCTCCTGTGGGCATGAACTAGAAGACTGTAGTTTGTATTAATACATCCCTCTGTAAACAGGCCTAAACTGACATGAACTAGGGACTGTTTTGTTCATACCTGCAGCTCCCCCATGGGGGAACTACAGCACATCAGTGTGCACTGCAGCTCACACCCCCAACATCTGAACTATGTGGTTGTGAAACATGCCCTTGTTTGGAGACTTTGAACCTAAAACTCAAACAAAATTGAGGCTTTCTGGACCCCAGAAGGCAAAACTGCAGAGCCAGGGACTTACAGAAGGAGTGTAATTACCTGGTAAGTGTAAGGCAATGCTTGTTAATGTGTATGAATGCCGAGTTTTGAATGAATTGTGCTTCCATGGACTTCTTTTATGGTGCACCTCTTAGATTCCCCCTACCTTAGACAACTTGGCAACCAGTAGTTTGGTATAACACATTGCATTCTAAATATATGAAGAACATACACTGAGTTGCAGCATGTGTTTTGGTTAGCATGAAATCCTGCCAGTTTTGTAACATTTTAAGCATATGGGCAAATAAACTGGATTGCAGATAAATTTATTGCAGTGCCGTGTGGAAGCCATTTTATTTGATGTCCGTGCAAGAGATTCCAAAGCACATTTCATTTCTGCCAAGGAGACCCACTAATGTATTGTGACCAAAATGGCCTGTAAGGTCCTTGTAATCTATGGTTGAGTAAGGAGAATAGTAATATTTAGTCCAGTTCAAAATGTAAGGCCATGGCCTATAGAGGGCCCTGTGCACTGGATCCATCACATGCACAGAATCCCTTTCACTTCTCTAGGTGTTTTCCACTGAAGAGCATGGAATAGTGCAGCCTGCTGTTTCTCTGAATGCATTCATCAGCTGATGTGGAAGCAGGAAAGGGAGATGAGGGATGTAAAGGAACTGCAGGAATAGAGAGGGCCATGAGAGATGCATTGCAAGAACAACTTTATAGTCTTCCCTCTCCACTGACACACAAATGCATGCTAAATCTTAACAATGGCTGTGGGGAAGAGATGCTGGTTTTGTTGTTACTGTTGATGTGGGCTCCAAACAGACCTTGAACATACAGTAGCTAGTCTACAAGTTATCCCATATGGAGTTTAACATCAACTGTAAATGGAAATCATTTTTTGCCAAATTCTGAAGTCTTAATTCACTTTAGTTTTCATTTTCTCAGCACATTTTATTCAATTTTATTAGGTCATTTAGCAAATAATTTTAATTTTCTGCTTAGATCTGAATTTCTGAAAGTAATGTACTGTTGTACAGTTAATGAGTCTGCTAATCAGCTCCAAGAAAATGTGATTTGCAAATCATTCCCGGACATAACTGTCACTCACACCCTCTGCCAATTAGCATAACCATTAGCGACTATCCCTAAGAGGTCCTTGAAATTTAAATGAGATTTCCCAAGATCCCTTTTACCTGGGGTGGAAAGATTCTTTCTCATATGGAAAGTGCAGTCTGATGAAAAGCAATAACTCATTAATGGAAAAAGTACATCTTTAGAGGTAAATGGCCACCTGGGCTTCTCAACAGCGGCAAGACTTCCATAATGTGCAGCATGTTTGTTTGCCCTTATAATGATGGTAAAAGTTATTGTGGCTGAATACCTAATTAAGCTGTGCAGCGTTACTGATGAGACATATACAGCAGCAAATAAGGGATGTGTTTTATCACACAGGCAGAGCCACTATGATCATTTTAGGGTGGATTGGTGTAGCAATCCTTGAGGATGAAACAGAACTGATTCCTGGTATCTCCACTGGTAATTTTGTCTGCAAATGACTGAGTAAAAACTGAAAATGTCGGGATTTGGCTCTATGGGCCAGACTCCAGCTGGTATAAATAACTTCATTGAGTTCACTAGAGTTATAAAGTGTACACAAACTGACAATGTTGCCCAAAGATTTTAGTCAGTAGTCTCAAGCCTTTTGCTGCAGCATGGAGCATGGGTCACTTGTGGATTTAAAGTAGAATAAACAGTGGATTCCTCTGTTACTTGTCTATAAATGATGATTTGAGGGCATCAAAACTAAGATGGAGATGAAGGGTATGTTACAGAAGTGGTGAGAATCTGTGGCCTGCAATGTGCGCTACATCAGCAAACATTATCATGATGGGCCCTTCTGACCTTAAAGTCAAAGTCTAAGCCATGTTATCCATCTTTTCCATTGAACCTTGACTTGTTTAGAAGCAGTCTCCACAGCTTTTCCTTTTGCTGTAGTAACAGCTGCCCTACGGAGCTCATAGACTGTAAGGTTAGAAGGGACCAATATGATCATCTAGTCAGACCTCCTGCACAATGCCGGCTACAGAACCTTACCCATCCACTCCAGTACTAAACCTCTAACCCAGTGGTTCTTAACCTCTTGTAAGTTGTGACACACTTGGGAGCTTATTGCAACTCTCCAGGAGACACTAGCCCTCTCCCTCCAGGCCAAATCCAGTCATTTCCCCGGCTCTCCATGACACACTTACTGATGTGTGGTTACGTGGTAATGTGTCCTGACACGCTGGTTGAGAACCACTGCTCTAACCTATGACTGAGTTATTAAAGTCTTCAAGTCATGATATGAAGACTTCAAGGTACAGAGAATCCACCAGCAATCGAGCCATGTCCCATGCTACAGAAGGTGGGGGGGCACAAGCCAGCCCACAAGGTGGCCCTGATGCTGGAGGCAGGGGGCCTGCCAGAGGCAGGTACTCTTGCTGCTGTCACTGGTGTGGCTGTTATGCTCAGTGAGCAGGTAGCTTGAATGTGGGTGCCCAACCCTTAAAAACAAAAACAAAAAATTAAAAAAAAATAATTTGAATTTAATTAATTTTATTTTGATTAAATAATTTTAATAAAAACATTTGTATTTAATTAATTAAAGGTGGCCCCTCAGTTTTTTAAAAATTATATTTGTGGCCTATCAAGTTCCTTTCCAGTCCTATATTTCTATCATTCTCTGAATGGTCAACAAGAAGTCTCCCTCAAAAGTAGCTACATCACTAGCTTATTAAAACTTAAGAAAATTTAGGCTTTCTCCAGGCAGTCAACAAATACCCATGAACACACCTCATTTCTCTAACATGCTTTGAAAGAATTATTTTTAAAAATGACCCTTCACCTTCATTCACAAGCTGAAGGCTAACTCAATGGGTGAGTTTTAATAAGTCACATTGGCTCAGAGTATCTTTTCTCCTTTGTTTCTTGAGAAAGAAAAGCCAGGGGCATGTTAATCATGTGACAGGCTGGCAACTGATTTTGGTTTTGCTTGTTTGCTTTTGGCAATTATCAGTAGTACAGTAGTAAAAAAAGTAACTTGGAAACTAATCTTATTGGTGTTCCAGGCTGGACAGTGGTAAGGTCTGTATTTCCCAAATGAGAAAGTGAACTCTGTTTAGCCTTGACTAGAGTACTTGTACTTGTCTTTAATTGCCTTCCCATTTTTTTTGTTATACAAGAAATGACATTAAGGAAATAGTGCAATGGCCAATTAGTTTTAAAGGTCTTTAGTTCCATTACTTATCTGCACTAATTTGTAATATTTCTTGACAAAGGCGTCTTATGATTCCATTTTAATAGCATTAAATCAGGAAGCTATAGAGCACATACAAATTAATGTATACATAGAAAGTAATACCATATAGAAATTAAATTTAAAGATTCCTCTGGCTCCAAACACATCATCCCTATCCTTGGATCCTTCCACTGGCTTCTTATCTCTTTCAAACACCTTGTCCTTGACACATGCACTGCACTCTGCCCTTCATCCTCTCCTAAATGCTCTTTGTTATTGTTTCCCTTTACCAACTCTGTACCTCTAAATGTCTAATAATTCTACCTTCTGCAGAGATTTGAAAGCCATTTTGCTACCAGTCCAGTGTGGCCTTTCAGAGCAGATGCACACATAGACTCACTCTCATAGAGATTTTACTTTCATTCTTCCTTAGCTATCTAATGACATTGTTGGACTCTCTGAATGGCTGGCACAAAAATGGGCCCTAACTGGCAGCCAGTTGGATGAAGCTTACCCTAAAAAAGACAGTTGATGCTGATGGGCAGGAGGAAGCAGTATAAGAACCTGTAAAATCTATACATGCTCTCCAGGTGTGGGATCTCACTAGACCCCTCATTGTTCCTGGAGTCTTGGTTCATCCATCCCAACATCTCAGGTTATGAGTGATTCCTATTGGACTTCAATGGGAGCTAATCTTCCAGGGCCTGTTCCAAAGCTTGTTGAAGCCAATGGAAAAAAAAAGCTTACATCAAGAACTTGCCTTTCCCTCTCTGGCTCACTGCATGCCTGTCCAAGGGAGAACCTAACAGAAGCTGAGGCAAGGCACTCTTCTTACTGGGTTCCAAATGGGTAGCCGTGTTAGTCTAGTAAAGCTAAAATAACAAGGACTCTTGTGGCACTTAAAGACTAACAGATTTATTTATCGCATGAGCTTTCATGGGGGAATATCCCACTTTGTCAGATGCTTTGAAGAGGGAGAACTTACAGAATTGGATGAAAATAAATGCAGGGGAATGTAAGACATGGGATCAAGTCATACTGCAACAGCAAATCAGAGCATTTGTAAGGATTCAAACTCCAGGAGAGAGCATACAGACGGAGGGTGAAGTCAAATTGCCTGTTATAATGTGAAAAGAATCCATAGCCAAGATTCAGCCCTGCTTTCACACAATTTAATTTGCATATTAGTTCGATTTCGGCTGATTCTCTTTGAAGTCTTGATGTCCCATTGATTTTCTTGATCACCATCGTTAACAAGTCATCAGTGGAACCTTAAACAGATACTCACCAGCAACTACAGACCTAACAACAGAAACATTAAAGCAGGCACACACCCCTGCAACAAACCACGCTGCCAGCTCTGTCCACATAACTGTACTAAAGACACCATCACAGGACCTAATCAAGCCAGCTACTCCATCAAAGGGTCTTTCACCTGCTCATCCACTAATGTGATTTATGCCATCATGTGCCAGAAATGCCCCCAAGCCTTATACATTGGACAAACAGGACGGTCCTTACGCAGAAGATTAAATGCACGCAAAACTAACATCAGAAATGACAACACAAAAAAAACCCAACCAGTTGCTGAGCACTTCCATCCTCCTAATCACCCCATTGAGTTTGAATCCTTACAAATGCTCTGATTTGCTGTTGTAGTATGACTTGATCCCATGTCTTACATCCCCCCACATTTATCTATCCATCTGGATGGATCATGCTTTTCTGTTTAAGTCATGTGAAGTTCAATCAGGTGCCACAATACTGGGTGCTTTTAAACATGTGTAGCAGAGTGATATCCCTACTCTGGTGGAGAAGGAGTTAAAAGCCCTACAGAAAACAAACAGCCAATAGCAGCTGGTGGCTGTAGAGCCAATCAGGGCTTAGGAGCTGGTATATACAGGGGCTGCAGCTCCAGCTCAGGGCAGTCTTCCACTAGTGAGCAGAGAAGAAGGAGGTTGTCAGTGTGGTAGCAGGAGGCAGGACCAAAGACTGTTCCCTGTGGACTTCCAGGGTCTGAGCTAGGAGTCTGGACCCTGAAACAAGGAGAGAAGGTAGCTGGGGGTTGGTGAGAACATGGCCTGGGGGATGACTTCTGCTGTGTTGTGAGTTGAGGTGGCACCAGAGAGCAGTGCTTAGGGTCCTTGGGCTGGGGCCTGGAGAAGTGGATGGCTCAGGTCCCTTCCCATCTCCCATGGATTGCCAGTGGGTGGTGATAGGACTAGTTAGCACCACTGACCTTAGGTGGACCAGCCTGTGTTAGACCCTACCCCAGAACTGGGGGGGCAAGAGCAGAAATAGGACTTGGCCAGAGGGCTGAGGTCCTGAACAGACTGAGAGACTGTAAAAGACAAAATACAGGCCACAGAATGGGAAGGCTACTTGAGATATTCCCCAGTAGCATCACCAGGAGGTTCCTGTCTGGTGAGCCTATGTGAGAGGACCATTACAATATGTCATAATAACATCATATATCACAGCTAAGAAGCCTCTTAAGAGAAAGAAACAAAACAAGTGAGAGAGGGAGATGCAAAGAAAACCTAAGGAACAGCATCCCGTAAGTGGATTAAAATCCTTGTTAAGGAGCAGTTATTTCTATGAAGAATTAGAAGTTCAAATCTGTTACCTCTGAGACATGCCACTGAAGTGTCTTTGCTGACCAAGTAGGTTCTTGCTGAATGGCATGCACTTGACTGTACAGCACCTGAAATTCCCCATTTTTTTTTCTCTAGGGGAAGCAACCAACACAACATTCCTCCTCTGAAAGAGGAGGCTTATGTTTGCACCAGAACCTTTTTGACACTCACTGAATGTTGCTGATCTCAGATTTCATCATTTTATTTTTCTATGGCCAGCATCATGCACAAGCAGTGATGTAATATCTTAGGCCTCTTTTGTTTCATTATAAACTGAAAAATATTCCTCTGCAATACCTCTGAAAGTCAGCAAAATGCAGTGCTACAGAGGGCTAACTTAATTGTCATTTGTTTTCCTCTGCTTCCTTGATGCTGATTTAGTAGAGAAGTTTGCTAAAAACTGGGAAGATGCATGGTTACACAACCTCCATGTTGAACCAGACTCATATGTCCTTACTCGTGGGTTAATACTACCTAACTCCACAAACATTCTCAGTGAAGTCAGTGCAACTGCTTGTGCAGTGATTTGTGTGTGTCATTTTCACAATAACTACCTGACTTGAGTCAATATATTGAAATCTGACCTTTAAAAAAAGAAAAGAAAGTAAAACCTGAGCTCTATGCTTTTTCTGTGCCTTCTGGTTACCATAAAACTGCACTAAATCCAGTCTATCAGTTAAAACTGTAAACCATGAAATTTGGGTTTAACTTTGACCTTGGGCACAGCCAATTCCCCTCTGTATGTCTTAGATGCCCACCTATAAAATGGGAATAATAACTTTTTCCCTTTCCCATTCTCTGTCTACCATGTCTACTTAAACTATAAATTACTAAGGACTGTCAATTTCCAAAGGGATAGCTGTGTTAGTCTAGTCCAGCAAAGAAACAACAAGGAGTCGTGTGGCACTTTGAGGCTAACAGATTTATTTTTCACATGAGCTTTCGTGGGAGAAAACCCCACGTCCTCAGATGCTTCAAAGATGGGTGAACTTACAGAAAGGAATGAAAATAAATGCAAGGGGGTGTAAAACATAGGATCAGGTCATACAGTAACAGCAAATCAGAGCAGGTTGTTAGGTTCAAACCATGGGAAGCCTGAAGTCAAATTACCTTTTGTAATGGGAAAAGAACCCATAGTCTTGATTAAGTCCTGCTTTCACAGAATTTAGCTTGCATATTAACAGCTGAACTTGATTTAATATGCAAGCTAAATTCTGTGAAAGCAGGACTTAATCAAGACTATGGGTTCTTTTCCCATTACAAAAGGTAATTTGACTTCAGGCTTCCCATGGTTTGAACCTAACAACTGCTCTGATTTGCTGTTACTGTATGACCTGATCCTGTTTTACACCCCCTTACAGAATGGAATGAAAATAAATGCAAGTTCACCCATCTTCGAAGCATCTGAGGAAGTGGGATTTTCTCCCACGAAAGCTCATGTGAAAAATAAATCTGTTAGTCTGTGTCACACAACTCCTTGTTTGTTTATTTGTTTTTACTAAGGACTGTGCCTGTCATTCACTAGGTATTCATACAGTATCCAGTACAATGGGGCTGTGATCTTACATTGGGGCTACTAGCATTATACAAATAATAGTTTTGTGGATTTAGGATATTTGAATCTCAAGTCTTTACACCCCAGTGCACTTCTGAATCTGATTGGCACCATGTGGCCATTAGCCAGCTTAGCCTTTCTTTCCACTTGCATGGATTTCTCAGTTTTATCTGCAGTAATCTAAACTCCCTTCCAGATTTCTCAACAGGCCCATCAGTCTAATATGGGCTGTTGGGGTGTTCTCTCATAGGACTCACTGTCATTTGATGTGTGAGTGATCAGAGCTCAGTCTGGAAGTTAGGATGTTTGGCTTTATTTTTCTCTCTTCCATGGACTCAGTGTGTGGCAGGGTGATTTGTAGGGGCTGAAATCACCAATTTTAATCAAGATATGTCAATAAGCAGCAGATCTTGATTAAAATCATCATTTTTTGGCATTTGGACCTTCGTTATTTTCCTAAAGAAAGATGTATTCTCATTGGTTGGTCTAATCATTAAAACATGCTGATTTGCAGTTACTAAATATAGTCTTTCCCCTAGATTTGGTGCCTCTTTTTGCTAACCAGAACTGGATACCATACTCCCATTGTAACCTCATCAGTGCCAAGTGGAATGGAAGAAGAATTTTCCATGTCTTGCTTACAACACTCCTGCTAATACATCCCCGAATGATGTTCACTTTTTGCAACCGCATTCCATAGCTGACTCATATTTGGTTTGTGGTTCCTGGAGCCCCCAGATCCTGTTCTATTGTACACCTTCCTATAGACATTTTGTAATGAGCTGCTTGAAGACCTAGTACGAGCCAGCACCTTCACAGCTCAAAGTGGGATCCTCAAACTAGATGTTCTTGCATTGCCTATCTTACCAACACAGTCAGAGCACACCTATAGAATTGGACCACACACATGACACCTAAGTTTCTTTGTGAGTGTGGCCCTGGATAATTTCAGGATGGAAATTAATTATTCTTACTCTTATTGTAGAAGTCACCTTTCTTACCTTGTACAGTTGAACCCGCATGATATATCCGCTAGTATCATGTGCATTGGTATTATCTGGGTTCAAGATGCCTGCCTTGACCAGAAGTCCCTTTCCTAGCCTAAAGGGAGGAGCTACTGAGTTTGAGACTCACTTGATTACGGGAGATGACTGTAACAGAAAGGCCTGGCCCCCCTTGCAGATAGACAGGCAGAACCCTCTGGCCTGCAGGGGGCGGAGCCAGAGCCAGCCTGTCAATCAGGCTGGATGCAGAGGGGCGGGACAGGAACAGGAAGTAGAAAAAGGGAAGCAGTCAGCTCAGTTGAGCACTAGCCGCTGAAGGGGAAGGATGCACCTTGGCTCGCTCCTGACCCCAGGCTGCCCAGTGGAGAAGCTGGGCCCTGGCCGCCAGACCCGGGCCCACTTGTCTGGCAGGGCCCACCCGTGGCCGGGAACTGGGAGCTGTCACTTGGGTTCGGGTCGACTCCAGGCCTGTAGGGAGAGTTGTCGCCAGCAAGGCAAGTGGATGCTCCCAAACTGTACCCTACGGGGCTCCCCGAAGTGCTGCCACCCTCCTGCGACTTGGAGGAGCTGTCCCTGGCTGCTGGGAACCGCGAGCCTCCGCCCACCTCATGTGACCTGGAGGAGTTGCCACTCGTGGAGGAGCTTGACAGACTCCCCGACCTGCTGCCGCCTGACAAGATGGAAGGCTTCTATAACCTACCCCTGGGGGATTACCCTGAAGACCAACCAGATGAGGTACGGTGGGGGCACGAGGCCAGGGGTAGCCCATGGGAGTGTGGGTCTCAGCCCTCGAGGGGGAGTCGCATCTCGGGGGCAGCGTGTTGCGGATCAGACCCTGCTGGCCCCTGCACCAAGGCCTCCAGTCCCATAGGGCCTACCTCGGGGTTGGCGTGTTGTGGCTCGGACCCCACTGACCCCTATCCGGAGGCCTCAGCCCCTGTTGGGGACCTTGGCTGGGACACAGTGGATCTGTGCGACCCAAAGCCCTTGTTAATTCCGACCTCTGCCATACGCCACCTCTTGCTTCATAACCCTGAGAGGCCGCCTGGTACTTTTCCCATACCCCAGTGACTGAAACTGAAACTTTCGCCCTGCCAAGGAGCTAAAGACTTGGCGGTCCTGCCCTGCAAGGAGCTGGGGACCTGAACCAGCCTCAGGAGGGTGGGCAGCGTGTTTACAATGACACATGAAAAAACAGGAAGAGGTATATAGATCAAAGACCTAAGTGGAAGGAACCTGATCATGTGCATTGATATTAGATATTCCTCCTCCTCCATATCGTGCAGAGGAGATTGACAAAACCTAAAATGACAGCAGTTACCTGATATGGCTTCCTGATATATTTTTTATATGTGAGAAACTTCAGAAGGTCTGTTAATAGGACAAGATAGAAACATACCTTGCCAGAGTCAGTCAGGACAGTTTTAGAGAACATGTTGTATGCTGCTTTTTGAGGCTAAGCATCTCTTTTGTCTGAGGTATTATACCATTCGCTATTGTCTGGTTTCCTTGTGGTCACTAGAGTATGTTATGTGAAACATGCTGCCAGTACTGATCATTGCATGTCTTCCTGAATTGCAACTTGGTATTTGGGTAATTGACATGAAGCCTATGTTTCTCAGCAAGCTGTTTTAGGTCTCAATTTATAACAGTTGCACTGATATAAATAAAGTAGAATGGACAAACACTACCATTTCAAGAATTTCTTCTACCCCCTTTCCCCCAGCTGCCTTCACTCCCCTTCCTTCCTGCAGACACCAGCAAAAGAAAAGGACAAATGCTAATTATTGTATAATTAATTACTAAGCCACAAAATATGGCTTTTTTTTTTAAATCAGGGGTATGATAAAAGCCTTGACTAAAAAAGATACCATCACATGTTGCTTTCATCTCTGGGAGCTATTTAATAACCCCATCTAATGTAGATATGTATCTCAAGCTTTGCAAAGATTCTGATTGGATGTCTTCTCTGAAAGCTCTAATCACTCCAGTTCATATTTATATATTGAAACATTCACTACACATTCCCCCTTCCCAACAGAATTAATCATAATGGGAAGTAATTGCAGCAAAACGTCAGACAAACTCCTCTGGTGCCTTCTTGTGTTTCTAGGAGAGTATACAGTGGAGTTAATTTATTAAACTGAATGTTAAGAGAAAACAGACCTGTTAAAAGAATATCCTTTTCACACTCTATAATTAGAGACCCGCAAATCTGTGGCTATCCACAGGACATTTCTTGTGGATGCAGATCAGATACCAGGGCCACATATTTTTATCTGTGCAGATTTAAAGCACTGAAAACATGCGGATATCCATGGATATTCACATTATATCTCCATCTGTGGATACAACACAGATATCCACAGACCATTTCTTGTGGATGCAGATCAGATGTGGATCCACATTTCTGTATCCGTGCAAGGTTTTATCCATAACCAAAGCATGCTTCTAACCTTGTATAGCTCTTTTCATTTGAGGATCTCAAAATGCTTCGTGACCATTAATTACAAGGTGAACTTTTGCTAATTAGCACTAAGTGAACAATTATGATTTGGAAATCAAGGATATTGTATTGCAAGCTGTATTTTATTAGCTTGTTTTTGACAAGTTTGGTTTGGCTTTGTTATAGAGATGGATCTGACACAAAACTATAGTCCAAATATATCCAAACTCTAAGACTATGTCCACACTAGGAAAAATTAGTTTGAATGTGTTAGTTCAAACTCATAAGTTCGAGTTTAATTCAAACTAAACGCAAGGTGGACTAATTCAACCTAACATTGTTGAATTTGTTAATTCAAACTGCCCTTAATTTGTTTTAAGTTTGAACTAAGGGTTAATCCTAGTGTACACTGTCCTTAGTTCAAACTAAGCCCTTAGTTTGAACTAACTGGCAGGTCTTACTAATTTGTATTGTACTAAGCTTTCCTTAGTTTGAATTAGGGAATTCCTCAATTTGAACTAATGAAAGCCTACTGCACGTCCACACGGCACTTTTATTTTGAAATAACACTCGTTATTTCGAAATAAAAGAAATTAGGTCTACATGACGTTTTCTTATTTCGAAAGGACGGATCTCGTCCTTTCAAAATAAGAATCGTCATTTCGAAAAAGTAAAACCTGCCCCCCCCTCGAAACGGCTGTTATTTTGGAAGGGATATTTCGAAATAAAGCTGTTATTTTGAAACAACACTGTGTAGACCTGCTGTTTCGAAAGAACAGGTCCAAACGGCTTTATTTCGAAATATCCCTTCCAAAATAACAGCCGTTTGGATTGCAGGCTTCCCCTTAATTCAAATTATCATTTTGTTAATTTGAATTAACTTATTTCAAAATAAGGATTTGATTTCGAAATAACTCATTTCGAAATCCTTATTTTGAAATAACAAGGCATGTGTAGACAGGTACCAGATGTTGAATTTGGTTCTCTGTAGAGGATGAAGTACAGCTGTGATGTGCTTTCAATAGCCCATGTTGCTGTGGAGAAGCTCCTTGCAATGTATGTACTATTGGAATTTCTTATGAGCCAATGACTTCATGCCCAGGTAGATGGCATTAGTGTAGTCCAGCCAGCAGAGGACAAAGTGTGTACAAACAAGTCCAGCTCATCATCCATTGAGTTGGGATGGAGTCTCCTAACCAACTGGAGACAGCAGAAAGCTCAGTGTCAGTGAGGAGTCTGGGACTTCTAAACTTTGGGCTAAACTGAGCACTTTATGATGTGTATCTTCAACCAAAGGAGACAGCACCATGGCTGCAAATTTCTTGAAATACTGTCTTCTGCCAGCAAACATAACTGCTGCCTAGCTCACTTCTGGCTTCAGCAAACTGGTTTTAATCCATGAACTAATTTTGTGCAATCACCAGCCACCATTTTAGCAGTAATGAAATAACAATATGAGGTGAAGGAAAAGCAGCGTATATGTGTCAGCTTCATGTTGCTAGCATTTACCTGCCTGTTGCTTTATCTGTTCTTGTGGTTGCAGGGAAATATTGAATAGGACTTGGGAGAAATGAACATGGTAGAATTTCACAAGTTAGGATGCTGGAGGTAGAGGTCCAGTTTCATATCATAACTCTTTTCTTCCAGCCTTCCAGGAAGGATACAAACCATGTCTGTGCATTTTCTTGGATCCTGCAATGTCCTCCAGGGAGCACAGCAATATCCTATGATCTATTGTCTCAAATCCTGCAAGGAAGGCCAGGAGACTGAGACTGGACACCTGCCCTCCACCCAGCAACAGCAGCAGATCATCCAGCAGCATCACTAAAGTAGTTTCTGTCCTGTTTCTCAGCTTATGACCATATTGTGCTGGGTCTAAAATATTGGTTTCAGGTAAATGAGACAGTCTTTGCCTAGGTACTTTGAGCTCATTCAGGAATGGAAGGCTTGATGCCAGGTCAGGGGTGTCAAACAAGTGGCCTGCTGGCTGAATGCAGCCCTCAAACCCCTTTATTCTGGCCCACCACCTCACTCCACAGAACCACACTCTCCCTAACAGAGAGAGGTCTCACATACCCAGTGCACCACAATGCCGCAAGAGTGTCAGGTCTCACAACATCTCAGAGTGCTGGGTGTGTAAGATTGCATTCTGCTAGACCACACGCGCTTCCTAACAGACAGAGAGAGAAAGTTGTATCCAGGAACGCAGTTTCTCATACACAGCATTCTGTGTTACCACAAGAGTGCCATAGGATTTTGATTTATAGTATGTATGGCCCACTTGAAGTATATTTAAGTCAAATCTGGCTTGCCATAGCAAATGAGTTTGACTCCCTTATGCTAGGTGATAATGAATTAGATCTAATGCATTGAGATTAGATTTCTTCAGAATTGATTAGAATATGGAATGTTTGGCAGAAAACAGTATTGATGACTATGGTCAAGTTGGGCACTAGTTCTTTGTTACTCTCTTACCAATGAGGAAAGGCAATGCTTGGATTTCCAGATCTTACATCAGGTGCTTTGTCTTTCCAATAGTGTAAAATGTGTTTTATTCATAGAATGAAGATGGGTTGTTTATTGGCCAGCCAGGGCAGAAGGATTAGATTCCTGTACCCTGAGACACTTTCCCAAATCTGAGAGATCTCTTCTGCAAAGAAATCTTTAAGATGCTAGTGCTGAATACTGCAGTTGATTACAGGTGGTCTGGAATGATAAAGCAGTTTACCACCCTCAAAACTTTCAGGCAAGATCTTGTGTAGGATGATACAAAAGGCATGTTCTCTTGGTTTGTGACACGACTTTGACATGGTCCTAGGCTGAAACAGCATATTTCTATATCAATCTCATCCTTTGTTTTCCACCACTGATGCTCAAGTTTTTGTTCTCTTCTTTTCCTGTGTCAGAAGACCAAGGAGATCCAGATGGTCAGTTGAAAGGAGAGGATAGTTTAGTATCTGCTGTGCCAATGGCCATGGCTAAGGAAGGATCATATTATACCACAACCTTATTTTGTTGACCTGGAGATGGAGTTTTGCTGTACTTTATAAATGGGGAAATGACGACACAGCCGTTTTAAAGGGTTTGCTCAAATTTAGTTATTCATCTGGCATAGCTGGCTTTAGAATACAAGAGACTCACCATGCCTGCTTCCCAGTCCTTACTTTAGCCACTAGGTAGCTCTGCTTCTGAGGACCCATTAGTTTATTTTACTTTTATTTACAAAGATGTCACACTCCCAAAAGGTAACAAGATAGTAACCAAGTTTGTGTTTAAATGCTGTCATGATCAGTGTTATAAAAAGGCCAGAATAATAAATGACTTAGTAAGGAATATACCCTTTGTCAGATGGGTTGGAAGCAGAGCTCAGAACGGTGTCCTCAGATAGAGATTTACATCAGCTAAGGTTTCTCAAATGTTCTTCCTTTGCTGTGAAAATGCATTTTAAACTAAAGCCCTGAGCAAAGAATGACAAACGAATGAATGGCACGAAAGACTAAGTACCAGAAAGTAAGACACATTAGAAGGCTGAATTCATTGTGTTGGCGCCAAACCCAAATATATTTCACAAAACAATGAAGGCCTCCTAAATGAGTGAGTGCTGCACAGAATACATTTCCACTGAATCAAACTAGAACACATGTTCCTCTTAAACTGGTCAAGAAAAATAACTGAAAATTAGCATCTTCCTTACACCACATTTAGTCACCATCTGTGACTTCCATATCAATTTGCTCAGTTTATGAATCAAAACTAGATTTCTCTGCATGTGTGTGTGCACCAGGACTCCAGACTTAACCCCATGTACAAAAACCACACTGTTTTTCTTTCTGCCTCCTACATAGTCATCATGAATAAAGACTGGCTGATGATGCATGAGGCACAATAGACTGCAACTCATTCTTTGGCTGTGCACTGTGGGCAGCAGTTAAACCTTGTTTCTGTTGACAGGCTAAGTTTGCATTGCAAGGGGGAAGGTATTATGGCATAGGCGTTCCCCACAGTGACCTTCTTTTCTCAGAAGAATTCTAGAAGATAGAGATGGAAGAAATCTAGGAGGTTCTTGTGTAGTCAGGTTCTTACAGAATCCACTACATCTGTATCTAGGCATCTTTAGTGTGTTGCCTTAGCAGAGGCTGGCAACCCAAAAGATAAGAGCCATTTTTAAAAATTCTTGCAATAATCAAGTATTTTTGAGAGCTGCAGTGGGTGTAGCCTCCCTGTGGAGCTGCGTTTTCTGGCAGCCCTTCCCCCCACCCAATCCCACACCCTCAGCCCTCCTGGCAGTCTCCACATGGGTGTAGGACTGGTGGAGTCTCCAGACACTGGCTGAAGCTGGTTTAAATCCCCCACCCTGTTCCACCTGGGGTACTATGCCTGGTAGCACAGCAGAGTGGGGCATTTAAAATGGCCATGCTAGCCCCAGCTCTCTGGCCATGGAGCTGCAAGGGGGCAGTCAAAGAGGCACGTGTGGCTCTGGAACCACAGGCTGCCAACCCCCACCTTAGGCAAAGATACAAATCTGTTTAGAGTGCCCATTACAGTATGTTTCATGTGACATCAACAGTTGTAATTTGCACTGTTTATAGCACCTTTCATCTGAGGATCTCCAGCACTTTTTCCAAAGATCAGTGAGTGTATATTTATCCATGGGGGAAATAGGCAGCTCAGACTTGTTCAAGGTCACAGTGTGGTACAATGAGGATTATAACCCCAATCCTTTTATCTCCCAGTCCCCTGCTTTAATGACTTCCCCAGCAGGACCCTGGAAACATTGCCAGTGTTTCAAAAACATGGAGCTATCATCACACCAAGTAAACATGTAATACATCTGGGTTGTATTAACAGGTGTGTTGTAAGACAGACACCAGATGTAATTCTTCTGCTCTACTCCACCCTGATTAGGCCTCAACTGGAGTACTGCGTCCAGTTCTGGAAAGATATGGACAAATTGGAGAGTCCAGAGAAGAGCAGCACAAATAATTAGAAATTTGGAACAACTGACTTAAGAAGGAAGATTGAAAGAGCTGGGTTTGTTCAGTCTAGAAAAGAGACCAAGGGAGTTATAAATTCAAACAAGGCTGTGGCATGTGAAAAATTAATGTCTATAATAGTTGCATAAATGACACCTGCTTTATGATGGAAAACTGCCTAGTTTGCAGAAGAAATCACCTGTGTGAGCTCTTGAGAAAATATTTTGTGGCCAAAACTTAGGAACTTGGGTACCTATTTTTTCAAAATGTCACCCAGGTCTGTAATTGGGGGGGGGATGAAGAGGAGGATAATTCATGGATAACTTTTGCCTAATAACTTTTCCCAATTTTTATTTCATACTTTTCTCAATGTAAATAAGTAGCAGAAAAGAATTACATATTGTGAATGGACCTCTGAATTATGTATTGTTAATGGCATTCCCTCAACCCCCTGAGAGGTTGGCATTCTGAAGTCAAGTATAGTTAAATAAGGAACGTTACAGATTCCAATTTATGCCAAGCAGTGCAGGTGTGTCTAACAGAAGGCACTTGGTTGTGCTGCTGAGATCACTGGATAGGTGTTAGCAGACCTTTCATTTCAGTGGGATAGTCATGGAATAACAGCAACACTGGGGCAACCCTAGTCAAGGGAAGAATCACTGTGTTAGGACTTGTGCATCATTCTTATCAAATTCAAAAGATTGCAGCTGATACTCCAAATGGCTAGAGCCATGCAAATTCAAGGATATCCACAGATGGTTTCTTGTGGATGCAGATCGGAGGTAGATCCACATATATGTATTTGCACAGAGCTCTACAGTGAGTAGAACCCTGGGAATCTGAGGTTATCCTCATTATTTCCACCTCCGTGGATGTGATGTGGATAGCTGCAGACTATTCCTTGCAAATGCACATCAGATATAGCTCCACATGTTTTCATCTGCACAAGGCTGTAGTTCAGCTAAGCACTAATCACTTCACACACTTGTGGATCAGATGTAGACCAGTGCAAAATGCATATTTTTACTTTGCAGAGATTTGTGAATTTATTTTATGATTTTGATCCATATGGGCATATGTTCACACACATGATTTAGTTTGATTTTGGCACATAACCACATTGAAAATGAACTATGGCCCTCACTGGTTTTAGCATGAAACTTTGCAAATATTGCATGGTTTTGATGCAAATCCATAAATCTGCCCAGGTTTGCTTGAAATTCAGCACTAAAACTTAGGCTCAAATTTCATGAGCACTAGGAAAATGTTCAAAGAATATTTTCTATGTATGCAAAAGTGTCAAGCAACTTTGGAGTTTAGAACAATATCTGAGACCAACAAGGTTTGTGTGGTTTGTGTTCATGGCATACATTTTTCACAGCTCTAAATCAGAACATTCTCAGAATCTTGCTTTGATCTAAAGATCAGCAAAGCATCTTGCAAGGACAGGTGTTCACGTGAGGTTTCTAGCACTTACAAGTTTCTGACTTGGAAATACCCCATAATAATCATTCAGATCTGATTCGGATTGTGTTTGGTTTGAGTTTGGCATGAAGATTCAATCCTGTTCTCATTTAATCTGGACCAGTTTACACAGAACTGCTTCAGATGGCACCAGAAATATGTGATTTGGAAGCAACAGCTGGCGTGATGGGAGAAGGTATGCGGGTGGGTGTGGGGGCGTTGTTTGCCTGCATAATTGTGTTCGAGTCAAATGAACAGTGGAGTGAAAAGGAGATGAAGGGAACCAGAAAGACTCTCTTGGGCAATTTTCTTGGTAATGTAGGAATAGAATTATATAAGTAATGATTGACAAATTAGAAGCACTTTACACCTAATTTTAATATGTTCAGATCTTAGGGAGACAAACGATGTTAAGTTTCAAATTACTCACCTTTCCAAAAGCTGCCGTTTTAAAAATCAAAATCGATCTAGACATTTGGTGCTAAATCTTAGGGAAACAAATTGCTTTCTATGGTACATTGCACTCTTAAAATGACTTTATTTGGAAGTCCAGCTGAGCGAGTTAATTTAAGCAATGCAGCTGGTAGATAATAGTCAAGCAGTTGTTAGAGAGTTCATTGAGTTACAGGAGTAAAAAAATCACACTACCAGGTAAACTTAAGCCAGAAATGACCTAGAGGCCTGATTTGAAGCTGACTTTTTCTGCTGACTTCCATGACTGTAGAATCAGATCTAGGGGTCTAGGTCATCAACAGTACTTCAGTAGCTATCTCCTCTTGAGGATCTGAGCGTAAGTGACTATGGAAAACTGCAGCTGTTCCATTTAAGTGGCCTGGATGATCCAGAGGCTCACAAAAGAAAGGGAGGGCTCACAACACCTCTTCCCACTTGCTCCCCTGTACAGCTGCAGTCCTGATGCCCCCCTCAACACTCAGCTGGCTGGCTCTGCATTGGGGTGTTGTGCTCCAGCTTACAGCAATGTTTCACTGCCGCTGGGAAACTCTGGGATGAAACCCTTCTGGGTTGGTACACCCTTTCATTGCTCCCACTGAGGACGAATGCCTATGAGGCACAACTAAGCTCTGAATCAGCTTTGCTGTTAAGGTTGGACCGTTCTTTAGCCAGTACCTGGAACTCTTCCCCTTGGCCCCATTCCAGGACTACCTGCTGGTATTAAGATTTATCCATTGTATTTAATGCTTTTGTGAGCCAGCATAACTGATTCTGCACATCCCTCTGATAACTACAACTGCTTATGAACAGCCTAGGCTTGTGCACAGTTTTATTTCTGGAAACAAGAAGGGTTCAGTTGGTGATGGCACCAGGTTCATAATAATATCTGAAGCTTAATATGTAATAAAAAATAACACATGGCTTAATATGACATACAGCAGCACTGAATGTCTAGTGAAGATGTTATGAAAAGGAGTTTTTTTTATTATTAACCAAACCAAAAAAATGCAGAAATTTACCCCTATAAAGGCATTGTGGGGGGTAGGAAAAGTAAACCATTCTAACCCCCACCCAGAGAGTATAGTTCTGAGCCCTCACCAGAAAGCATAATATTACCAATCCCAGATGTTCAAAAAATCATGAGTCATTATACGTTTGACTTCACAAGGCATGAAATTTTTTTAAACTAATATATTTGATTGGGTTTTTTTATTTGCCTTCTGGTTTTTGAGCCTTTTAGGGGTCAGTTGGGTTGTATTTTCATGTTTTCTCCACAACCAGAGGGCTAGAAACACACTTTGCTTGTAATGAAAGCTGAGTTCACTGCAAATAAACAACACTTTAAAAAATGACTGAGTTCCAATGGCACCATTTATTCATGTAAATTAATAATACCTCTGACAAATCTATCAAAAATAAAAGAATTGTTTGTTTGCTTATGTATCCCCTTTTCAATGCTGGAGATCATCAATAGCTTTTGACATAAAGGTCCTAAATAAAAGCCCAGATTTTATTGCCAATGTAGGGAAGATTACCATTTCGATGACATACAGCGTGACCTTCAACTGCTATTAGTCTAGGTAGGTCCGTGTCCCACTGTTCATTCAGAAGCCCCGTCTTGAATATGATGAGGCTATCCGTCATTATTACCTTGTCTATGGTATATCATCCCCAGTGCGTTCAATGGCTGTGAAATGCATGAACATGCTTTTTCATCATTCTCCCTCTCTATTATAGACCACCAGACGGCAATTGTGCATCCTTTCCTCTGGATGGCTATTGTGTACCTCGTTATTCCTCATTAGCCCTCCCCCTCCCCAGGCCCAGCCCTCCCAATCCCTCTTCTCTCCTGTATTCCACTGTGATTGTGGCATTTTTTATGTTTTTAATAACAGCCTCAGCTTGTGGAAAATTAGGTGAGTTAGGCTTTTTATGTGGCAAATTGAACATAAACAGCTCCTCACCCTGCAGAAAACAATTTGAAGTATTTGTCTGTTTCTATCTATTTATCTACTGGATGAATCACTTGAGTTATAAAAACTGTGGAAGGGAGGGGGGGAACCTAATAGAAATGATAATATGATTACTGCTGGTGATTCACCCAAATCAAGCACATCAATTACCTGTGAGTAGGCTGCCACAATGTCTGTAATTTTTTTAAAGCTGAATAGGCAAGTGATTTTAGGTCCCTATATATGTTTCCATACTGTTTGATACTTAAGGAAGCTGCAACAGATATATCTTTATTTTATGACTACTCAGCAGTTGAGTCTCATAAGGTTGAAGGATGTGTGCCCTTTCCTGTGCCGTCTTGTTTGAAACATGAAGAAACCGCAAGAGACACATTCATTTACAGTTCTATTTACTGAGGTGCTATTAGATTGGCCTTTATGTTATCCTATACTCTTATTTATTAGGAGTCAATTTAAATTTTCTTTCATGTGTGCATGAGGCTGACACATTTGGACCCTCATGCTGCATGCAGGGATCACATTAAAGTCAGTGGTTGAAATGCAGTGAACACCACACCATAGCTAACAAGAAGCTTGGGAACAGGGTTTTTATCAGGAAATCACGATACACCTGGCTGCTGCTGCTTGTGAATTGCTCAGTGGGCAGCAGTAATGAGACACTACTGCAAAGAGAGCATGAATGGGGATTTTCTCTGACTGCTTATGCTCATATGATGTATCCATGGAGGTAGCTGGAACATTAGGAATATGGTACTTGATGCTGCAAGTCTTTAGTTGGGGTGCAGATATTAGAGTCCCATTCAAGAGTGAATGGAGGCTGTATGTGGGCATAAAGAAAGTCAAGAATGTCATGACACATGGAGTCAAACCTCTTCCTAAACTGAATGAGTTTATTAAAGAACAATACGGCTTGAGTTCCAGCTTTGCCTCCTTTGTTTACCAGACTTCACATCCTGCCTGGACCTCGATGCATAACACAGAGAGACATTTAGTGGATGGGTACATATGCTGCAAATAAGATTGTTACGAAGCACTAGGCCAAGTTCCAAAGGGACAGCTGTGTTAGTCTAGTAAAGTAAGAAAACTAAGGAGTCTTGTGGTACTTAAAGTCTAACAGATTTATTTATTGCATGAGCTTTTGTGGGAGAAAATCCCACTTCGTCACATGCTTTGAAGAGGGGTAACTTACAGAATGGGATGAAAATAAATGCAGGCGGTGTGTAAGACTATAACTGCAATGTTCCCTCTAAGCTGGGCAGTCTCTGGCGCTGCCTGGTGCAGGGAACGTGGCTGGCTGCACATGGCCAGCAGCTGCAGTCCCTGCCAGGAGAGTGATTCTGAGCTGGGAGTTTTTAAATCTCCCACTCAGAGTAAGCTCTCACTGAGCATGTGCAGACTGTGAGGGCCAGAGGCTGCTCCACTCGCCTGCCCACCCAGCCTCCTGCAAGCGGGGCGGAGCAGCCAGCCCAGTCTACTCCCAGCTGGCCGCACCTCCCTGGGGGGCGGAGGGGGCCGATGGTGAGCTCTGGTATGTGAGGTCAGGGCCCTGGAGTGGCCCGCTTCCAAAGAGTTTGGGCTGCTTCGCCCCTGCCTCCCCCAGGCCATGGATCAGGCCCATTCAGACCCAAGGTGGGGGCGGGGACAAAGCAGCCCAAACCCTTTGGGAGCAGGCTGCTCCAAGGCCCCAACCCTGCATGTCAGAGCTAAGACCTGGTCCCCTCTGCCCCCCCGGGGAGGCGCGGCTGGCTGGGAGTAGGCTGGGCTGGCTGCTCCACCCTGCTTCCAGAAGGCCGGGTGGGCAGGCAACGGAGCATGAATGGGGGGGCATGCAGCAAGCAACATATGTTGCTCAGCTGTGTTGGGCCCTTAGAAGGAACATTGGCTCTGATCCCTCAGATAGAGGCAGACATCTTCAGAATCTCAAAGCTTTCTTAAAACTATGGTACCCACCTGGAGAAATAAAGAAACAGATTGACAGAGCCAGATGGGTATCCCGCAGTCAACTACTACAGGAAAGGCCCGAAAAAGAAAACAATAGAACAACACTGGTCACCACATACAACCCTCAAGTCAGACCTCTACAACAGATCATTAAGGACCTACAGCCTATTTTGAAATATGACTCCTCACTCTCTCTAGTCTTGGGAGACAGACCTCTGCTTGCCTACAGACAACCCCTGAACGTTAAAGAGATACTCACCAGCAGTGGCGTCGCTAGCATTGGGCACACCGGGGCACGTGCCACAGGTCCCAACGCTGGTGCCCTGGATCTCCGGCCCAATCAGGCTGTGGATCCGGGCCCTGATCCCCAGCCGACCGCCGTGGCGGCGGTGCCGTCCCCGGCTAGGGATCCGGGGCCTGGTTGGCTGCCTGGCAGGCCCTGCCCCTGGCCAGAGATAGGGCCAGGGGAAGGCTATGCCACCACGAGCGGCTCGGCCACGGCACAGCCAGAAGCGGCCGCTAGAAGCCGGGCCTGTGCCCACGGCAGTAGGCAGCCAGGCCCCCGCTGGGGATCCGGGGCCTGGCCACCGGCGTCCGCTTCTGGCAGCGCCACGCTGCGGCCCAGCTGCTTGCGGCCATGTGGCCTCCCCCTGGCCCTAACCCTGGCCAGGGGGCGGGGCCTCTCCCCAGGGGGTGGGGTCTGCCCCTGGGGGAGGGGCTGGGCCCGTGCCCCGTGTCCATTGCCCCCCCCAGCGATGCTTCTGCTCACCAGCAACTACAGATCTAAAAACAAAAACGTTAAAGCAGGCACATACCCTGCAACAAACCATGCTGCCAACTTTGTCCACATATCTAAACAAAAGACACCATCATAGGACCTAATCAAGCCAGCTGCTCCATCAAAGGATCCTATACCGTCTCATCCACTAATATGATTTATGCCATCATGTGCTGGAAATGCCCCCACGGCTTATACATTGGACAAACAGGACAGTCCCTACACAGAAGAATAAATGGGCACAACAGAAATCACAACACAAATAAAACAGTTGCTGACCACTCCCATCTTCCTAATCACTCTGTTGACGATTTGTTAACAATGGTCCTCAAGAAAATCAATGGGACATCAAGACGAAACAGCTGAAATTCAATTAATATACATATTAGATTGTGTGAAAGCAGGGCTGAATCTTGACTATGGATTCTTTTCACATTATAACAGGTAATTTGACTTCACCCTCCCGCTGTATGCTGTTTCCTAGAGTTTGAATCCTTACAAAAGCACTAGGCGTAGGCTCTGCAGTGAGTCGGACATACACTGTTATGCTCATCTGTTGGTAAGATTTTGGTGCCAGAGGACCAGGATGCAGGCAGAACAGGGGAGTATCGTAGGAAGGCAGGGTTAATCAGCACCCTTAGGAGATATTTACCTACATGCTGCCTCTTAGTAGTAGTGTGAAATATATGCATAGCAGTGGGCTCCCCAGTGCTCCTGACCAGAGTGTGCATGGACTAGGTATACCCCCGTGAACGCTGATTAGGGGGTAGGCAGATGGGGGAGGTGAACCCAAGCCTGTGGTCAGCCCCCAAAGGACTGAAGAAATCCCACACTGATACACTGCCTTCCCACTGAAAGAGGGAATGCTACTTCAGAGCCGCAGCTCAGTCCTGTCCAAGTGGGGCCAGGGGATTGGTTTCAGCAGAGACTAGGATTCACTGCAGTTTCTGTGCTTTCACTGCACCCAAGAACCAGCAGAAGATGCCCTTTTTAGGGCCAAGAGATGGAGACTATTTGGACTTTTAATTGAGTTAGAGCAGGGGTCTCAAACACATGGCCTGCAGGTCATATGCAGCTTCTAAGGGTATTTCCTGTGGCCCTCAATGATGCTCTTGTTACCAATATTTGCAATATAGTTGTATGAAAAAATTTCCGTGGTGCGGCCCTCAGGCTAAGAGAAAGAGCATGTTTATCTGTATATAGAGAAAATTGCATATTGCCCAGAGGGTAAGTTTGACTCCTCATAGACCCCCAGAATGAAACCTTGAACTAAAGGCCTGTCTGCCTAAATTATAGTTTACTTTTTATCTAGTGTGGGTTAATTTGTGCCACCTGAAAGTTAGTGGAAGGCCACCAGGGGCTTTGGGCCTAGTGAGAGGCTAGGAGCATTCTCTCAAGACTGTGGGTAGGGATCTGGGATCCACTTAACAAAGCCGTGATGTCTCCAACACAAGAGCTTTGAGATCCTTGGATGGAACAACAAAATATTATTATTAAATTCAGAGTAAAACAGTCTAGGGTTGTATGTTCAGCATTACTCCAGATGTGACTTCGTTCATACTAGTTGATGCATGTTCTCAGCTTAATACATTTATCTGATGTAGCATTATTCATGTAGACAAAGTGGTGTTGTCTTTCTGTTCTCTGTAACAGATGGTAGAGGAAGCAACACAGAGATAGGTAACACTGGCTAGTTAGTTGGAAGAGCCCAGTCCTGCCTGTCTAACTTAGGCAAAATTCCTGATGACTTCAACAGTTTTGCTTGAGCCAGTGGTGCAGGATTGGAACCAATGTGGTTAATGTGAGGTTGTCATTTTTAAAGAGGTATTTCCACAGCCGTATTTCGTTTGCAGGTATAGTTTCAGTACTAAGTCACTGGATTAAGTCTTCCAGTAGGCAGTGCTAATGGAGCTTAGCTTGTATAATGAACATAGAAATCATTAGATATATAATCACGGCTATGATGATCATTATTGGAACTGAGAGTGCCAAGAGCAAACCCATGTGCCACTGTACTTAAAGAGTAATGCAGAAATTGCAGGGTGTCTGTTGAATGCACACGCTGAAAACTGTCTACACTGTCTTCAAAGCGTCTGAAGTGAGATTTTCTCCCATGAAAGCTCATGCAATAAATACATTTGTTAGTCTTTAAGTACCACAGGACTCCTTGTTTTTTTTGTTTACACACAGTGACTGCTTTTCTGTTTCACTTTTAGTAATAGCCTCAAGTGAGTGTCTTTAGTCTGATCTTAACATAACTGTGGTTATGAAACTCTGTTCTAGAGGAGGCATTTTTGGAGACTCCTCCTTGGTTTTTTTTTTTAAAGCTCCACTGCTTCCTATGCCTTCAGTGAGATCAAAAGTCTGTGTTTCGAAGCTTGGTTCTCCTCTCATGAACGTATTAAGGAGATGTAACTCCACACACACACACACACACACACACACACACACACACACACACACACTTGCTCACCTCAACCCCCAAATGAGATTAGGTGGGAAAGCTGATCTAGTCCATTGGGCACATACCCTGACATAGGGAGATTTGTGTTACCTGTCATTGCTTGCAGTGTACCCCGAACATGTCTTTCCATTGACCATGCTGATCTGACATATTTGCACTGTACTGGTCACCATCCAAAGTGTGATCCTATGCAGCAGGTCTCACATTTGGTAAGATCTATTTATGGAAGGCAGTGAAATTTGAAGTGATGTCACTGGGCCACTGGGGTGGCCTCCTCTATGGCTGTATGCTCATTCCTGAAAATACTCCCCTACTCCTGGAGAAAAAAGGGACATTGTCAAGTTCACACTGGGCACTAATATTTCCTGACCAGATTCTCTGGCCCTTTGAAGCTACTAATTAGGCAGGCGATGATCCATCTTTTGCAGGGAAATCATAGGGCTGCCATAGTGACACCTGCGCTAACCTATTCCTGGCTCCCATGTAGAATGACTGGCCAGGAGAAAAGGGTCATGGCTAGGCCATCTGTATGTCCTGGGCATCCCTGGGTGCCATAGCAACTTATAAGTAGTTAGAGGTACAGTACAGCTGCCCTTAAAACAGCTTTAAGGGTAGAAGGCCACAGAGATTGTGTAATGATACTTTTCTGCAACCGCAAGACTCTGGAGAGAATCTGGCCTTTCATCTGAAATGGGTGCTCTGCAATCAGTGCTGAATTCTCAGGCATTTGCATTTTGTTGAACTGGGTGACTGATTAGGAAGTGCTATTTTTTAATACACTAGTTTAATATTTTTTTTTTTTCCAATCCAGTTTGTTACAGACTAAAACTTGTGGCTGGCATACACAGCAATGTAATTCCCCAGGAAAGAGAGGAGGAATGGATACATAGATTTTAGTAAGATACCTACAAACAGTTCTTAGTTGCAAATAATCATGGGTAGATTACAGGTTAAACTGACTTTCTTTAAGAAAGTACTTTGAGGGAGTTTCATTCTCGTTCTAGTTTAATGCATTAGCATCTTCCCTTTGGAGAGTTACAATAAGGGCTAATTCCAAATGCCATTCCTGGTAAAAATTAATTTCTTGGCACCTTATTCTGCTTCCTGTCTTTTGGTATGGTGGGCAAACGTTGGCTCTTTGGCCTTCAGACACCCCCCCACCCCCCGGTGCTACCACTATGTATATAACTAATAAGACGTAAAGGAAAATATAGTCAGAAATATTCCAAAAAGGCAAGCCCAGTTAACGTTCAATAGATTTCTAAGTGGAAACGCTGTCAAATGAGTCCTTTGAAGCTACTCAGCATAAGACCCTGTTAAGTCCTCTGATAGGAACAATCATTCACTGCTAGAGAGATGGCTTAGATAAGGAGTCCACAGAACCTTTTGACCATCAAATAGGAGTTCAAGGCTGGGGGGGCAGGGAGGACAAAACCAACCACACTAAAAACCGGAACAAGGAGTCTTGCAGCACCTTAAAGATTAACATATTTATTTAGGCCTAAGTTGTCATGACATAGAACCCAATTCACCACATGCAGCCACAAAACCTTATGTCCAAATACATTTGTTAGTCTTTAAGGTGCCACCAGACTCCTGGCATGCTTTGCTGAAACAGACTAACACGGCTACTGCTCTGGAACTTGTCAGCATACAAGGTCTTGGAAGGTGATCTGCGTCCATGAGAGACTCTTCCTCTTGTGAAGTCGCATGAAGAATCATTAATGTTCAGAACCATCAGTCTAGATGCTCTAATAGATCTTTGCCATTTAATTTCTATAAATTCAGGAGTAAAATAGCAGGAAGTCCTTTGAAGTGCAGATGGCAAAATATCTCTGTGTTCTTATTGTGCAAGCGGACTCAAAGTGTTTGTGACCTATTCCAATAATATTTAGCAGAAGAAAATTCCTCACAGCATTAGGTGCTGGGTTGAATCAGAATGTGTCACCATTCTGCCTTTTGCGATCTACATTAGATCTAAAAGATTTGGCAAGAAATTTGGATCAAAGCAATTACCTGTGTGGCTATTCGTTAAGGGTTGTCTCATGCACAGCACTCAGAGAAATTGAACTGTCAGAAACTAATATAGGCATAATAAGAGGACAT
This sequence comes from Podocnemis expansa, assembly GCA_007922195.1. Taxonomy (NCBI): domain Eukaryota; kingdom Metazoa; phylum Chordata; order Testudines; family Podocnemididae; genus Podocnemis; species Podocnemis expansa. Next base: position 20,224,921 of record ML682026.1, on the reverse strand, counting down.
TTCATCTACGTTGGACACCAGAGATGAATAGTGGGTAAGTTAGAAAGAAAAAAAAATTAAATTGAATATGTATTTGGCTTTAGTTTTTTGTTAAAGGACTATAACATGAATAATGAATATATTAAGGAGAGCAGACTGGGCCTTCAATTTCTTTCAATAATGTTAGTGTTGTATATACTGGTCTGAATAAAAAGCATTTCATAAAACACCTACACACAGCTCTGCAATGAATTATTGATGGCCCCTCTTGAGAAATCTTACAGTGCTTTCAATTTTGACATAGTGATATAGTAATAATAGAAAATTCAGGCGTAATATTCAGTCTGCTCCCCCTCCTCCCAGCTTTATTATTCTCTGCTACACTGAGTGAACACAAATACACTTTCCTGACACTTCTTACACAGCCGGTGCAGAGCTGTGGTAATGTCAGCAGGGGGCCTCTGATACAGCTGGAAAGTTCCAGTAACATCCTGCTGAGTGGGGAGCCATCTCAGAAGCTGACATTCTCCCCCTTGCCTTCAATTTCTCAGGGGTGTGGAATGAGACCTTGCCTGGGAAGAAGGAAGCAGAACGCATGCTGCTTTCAGGTGAAATTGCATGCAGGATGGGAGAACTCGTCGGTTCCAATAAAAAAAATAATTAATGAAAGACTCAGACTTTTGGCAGGAGCGCAATGCAAGACACAAAGGGCGAGATTCTGGACCCACTCAAGTGAAAGATAAAATCCCCTTTGAGTTCAAAGGGAGCCGGAGTGCACCTTGGGTCTTTTCTGAAGCCTTAAAAGAAATGTGGAGAAATTTGCCGGCCCTGTTATTTATCATGACTCTGCAGAACTACGTTGGAAACAGGCCTGGGAACGGAACCCATGAGAAAGCTAGTACTTGGAATATGCCTGGATGGGCTGGAAATTTATAACAGAAATAATGCAAGAGTGCCTGTACTAATGAGATCTCCCGCCCAGCAATAAATTTCTGAGGTAGCCCAACAGTAACAACCTGGTGCTGACTGACTTTACAAAAATACCTCTTCCAGTTAAGATGATTTATGATCCTCAAAGGAGCTTGTGGGAGTCAGGGGCCAATCCCACTGAATTGCAGTAGGAGTTGGGCACCAAATGGGCTTATGTGAAAAATCCCAGCCCAGGACTTTTGGGAAGAAGTGGAGGGAGCAACAGCCTCACTCAGTGGAGAAAGTGAGAGGAAGGATTGTCCAAGAGTTACAGTGTTAACCTGGGAATTGGAAGAATGGGATTAAATTCCAAGTTTTACTACAAATTGCCTGTGTGACTCTGGGGAAGTCTCACAGAGTCAGGTTTTAAAAGACATTTAGGTGACTGAAGATTTATATAGGGGCTTAGGTGTTTGTGAATAGCCCATTACTTGACATCCTTATCCTCAGGTATTTGAAAATGCTTAGAGCCTTAGAAAAAGGCTCTGTATCTCATTTCTCCAGCTATACCATAGGGATAACAGCACTGCTTGGCCTTTCGTAGTGTTTTGTGGGTAAATCTGTTGATTGTAAGGCACTCAGATACTATGGCGATGGGGCCCCCCATAAGAGAGTGGTTGATATGTCTCCCTTCAGCAGCTGTAAGCATCACTTGGAACATAAACTAGGGATGATATAGTCTAGACTGGATAAAGAAAGTTTAAAAATGTAAAAGAGAAACAATCCCTGACCTTCACTGTAGATGAGAATGGGGCCCTCCTGAGTGTTTTCCATCTCTAAATTCTGGAAGCCAAATTCAGAAGTGCACATTATCCCAAGTTAGTAGCCTTAATTCTGTTAGACCCAGTAGACCAAATCTGAAGTGGGTGTAGTGAGAGGGGCTGGTATGTGTTCCCCCATGATTTTTTTTTTCCCACTTGGTGCCCCAAAATCGCAGTTCAACTTCAGTCTCCTACCTCAGGTTCCTTTTCTGGCAAGCAGCAAAGTTTGGCTGAATTGATCAGACTCAGGTGTTAGGAATGGGTACAGAGCCTAGCATACACCACAAATTACACACACGCTTCTTCCTTTTTGTACATTTATGAGTTACATTGCCTTTACTGTAGGTTGCATCACCTGTTTTTGGATTAATATGATCTCTTTATAGAAGTCAATCCCTGTACAACATGCATTGTTCATGCACAACTTTCTTTTTCCCTCATTCGATGTTTCAGGCTTATTTGAGCCATTGTTATGTGGTCCATTGACAGTGGAGTCATGGGTGTCTCCCCTTATCTTAGTACAGACATTCTCCTTCCAGCCTATTGATCCATTTATCTCCCTAACACTGTCTCCCAAGAAATGAGACCTCACCCCTAGCCAATTATTCATGTCAAGCCAGGCCTACAGCATGTTACACTTTGGTACGTGGGATAATCTAAGCCACCCAAAGTTGCTGTAACATACACGCTGAGGGTGCTGGTAGCAAGTGTAAAAACACCAGCTTAGACCCGACTAGGCTTTTTTGGACTCATCTCTGAATGTCGAGTCACATGAGCAGGTTCTGTGTCTCATTCCAGCTCTTCATTCCTCATGTGGCAGCTTTGCACAGGCCTGCAGCGGTTCTGATGGATCCTACCCATCCTCTGCTCATGCTGGGTGGCACCTTGTTGCACACACAGCTGTGGGTGAGATTGCTTGTGATGCAAGGAGCTTCCACGCGGAGTGGGGTGGAAGGATTGGGCTGGAAATAATGAGTGGGCTGGCTGACTTGCAAACGCAGGCTTGGAGTATGCCTTGGCACTCTGTCTTGTGTCAAGGATGGCATAGCTATGCCACTCTAGGAAGAAGTGAGCTTCCTTCTTGCTGCCAGCAGGTAATAATCTGTGATTGGCCTTGAGGTGTCCACTGATCACTCAGTGCTTAAAGTGCTTGCTAGAGCTCTGGTATATTGTGTCTGATTCTAGGTGGCTGTGCAGAACAACCAGAGCATCACAGTGCCTTCCCAGACTCTGTGTGGGAAACTCAGTCCGTAAAGGCACAATCTGCCCTTACAAGAGCCCAGACTTGAAGCAGATTCCTGTCCCCTCATTGGCTCAGCAGTGCTGGCTGGGATAATGGTAGGTGATCGTATCAAGGTTTCAGGCATCTCTTTGCTGATCTGCTCCTGGAGAGATCTACAGGCGCCTGTGGTATCTGTTTAACTCTCTACACTTGGACCCAAGGGTCAGGGTTTCTGTACACATTCTAACTCATTTTTACCCTAGCACAGCTGTGCAGTCTGGGGCAGGGACTGACTCAAAGTGTGCGAAGCTATTCAATTCCTGAAGGACTGATTGGTTTCATTATGTTCAGGCCCCTTATTATTTGCTCTGTGTGAAAATTTTCAAAGCAAAAACCCCTTGCACAAATGTTTGGGAAAGAGTTGTTCTTTGCAGGAATACCCCTTATTGCCATTTGCCAGCCACACTGCCTATGTAAACCTACCAACTTTTGTCATTTGCCCCTCCTCCCCAATTTTTAAAAGTTTGAGTTATCCAGCTAAGGAGATGAACTAATATTACATCACTTGATCTATCAGTCAGACACTGTTTAACGAAAAGGGATTGTCCAAAGTGAGCTGATCCCATAATTTGTTTATTGGATCCAATACAGTCAAAGAAATCAGGGTTGTTTCATTTTCATGGACAGCAAAAAGCTTCAATTCGTGAGTTATGTTTTTGCTCTAGTAAGCAGACAACACAAATCAGACACACAATGTACTGGCAGAGCCAGATTTAACTGTAAAATGCAACATTCCAGGAAACAATTAGCAATCATAACATTAAGTTTCTTCCCATTGCTGTCAGCCATGCCTGAGACACCTACTCCACCAAATTATAGTGTTAGCATCAGAAATGTGTATCAGTCGATGAGCTGAATACCCCCCAAGTGCTTTGCTGTGCAACAGGAAAGTACGTTATTTGAGATGGAGCAGAAAAGGAAGGAAAAAAGGAAAGGGGGAGGGCAAATCAGAAAGAGGATGGACAGGTGCGATGCAGAGCAGAGGGGAGCAAATAGTGCAGTCCTCTAATTTGGCTTTTCTGCCTAAGTTCAAGCTTCACGCACATTCCTGGGATTTGCAAAGATGCCTAACAGTGTTAGGTGCTGCACTCCCATTGAATTTTAACAGGATTTGGTGCCCATTTCCCTCCAAACTCTGAAAATCCCAGTAGCTCAGGTACATTTCCCACTCCCATTCCATTCCTATCTTGCGCTCCTTTCTATCCACCCTTTGATAAATTCATTTCCTTGCCTGCTTCATATTTTCTATTCCTCATGTTCCTTATTGCCATCTCTTGCACTCCCCGCTCCCCTTGCACAATGTCTTGTGTTTGTGCTCTAAAGGAAGAGGGAGAGTGCAATATCAAAAGGGACTGGAAGGGGAGGAAGGATAACTAATGGGGAACAATGGAGAGCAGGCTTCCGAATTGCTGTAAGTCAGGTATGAGCCAGCAGGCAGCTACCCTAGTATGTGACTAAGCTGTGGGTCGGGATGTCCTGATACTCAGATGCACCTGAGCAGTCCCACTGTGACTCCAGATTCAAGACAAACAAAATTAACATAATGCAAAATGAACGGCAGCCCAGCCCTGACACTCATCTGAACCAGTTCTCCAGTCTCTGCCCATTCTCTCAGGGCACATGTCACATGTTGTTATCAATCCCCTGGGAGAACAAACCTCGCCAGTACTACTTGATAACACTCAGTCTAGTGGAATTATTGCAGTTCCAAAAGCGGGATGGGGAGTGTGGGGGGCTGGAATCTTGTATCAATGACCTTCACTAAGCCTTTTTCTCGCTCTGCCACTCCTCAGAGCTCTTTGTAACACTGTAATTCAGCAAAGCTTTATTTTCCATTCAAGTAAGATACAGCACCATTATGGTCCAATTTCAGGTTTTAAAATAGAGCCCTGCTGGTGTCTCAGAATTGTTCCTGAGCAATCTGATGGCTTTCAACGCAGCAGTTAGCTGAAATGAACTTACTGGTGGGGCAATCTTGCATGTGCTAATAATCACATAACTTCATCCACTGTCCCATGTAGTGCATGCTCTGCATCAATGGTAGAAGACACAGGTAGACACTAAGAAGGTCTGGCAGAAAGGATTCCTGCCAGGAGACCTCTGGCTGTAGGAAAAGCAAAGAACTACCTGCTCCCCTCCACCCTAGCAGTCACTAGTTTGCAACCTACTGGACTACTGCAGTCCTTGATTGCTTTGTTAAATGAATGGTCCTACTCAACCTTCAGTAGAGCCCTGCAAATCTGCGGATATCCGCAGATATCCACATTATATCTGCATCCGTGGATACAACACGGATATCTGCAGACCATTTCTTGTGGATGAAGATCAGATACCGATCCACATATTTTTATCTGCACAAAGCCAGAGCCCTGCAAATATGTGGATATCCATGGATATCCGCATTATATCTGCATCCGTGGATACAACACGGATATGCGTGGGCCATTTCTTGTGGATGCAGGTCAGATACGGATCCACATATTTGTATCTGTGCAGGGCTCTAACCATCAGGACCCAACACGTTCTGCTGGAAAGAATTGCCTACCTGCTTCCTAGGGAAAGCCACCCCATCCAAGGTGGCCTTCTGGAGTGCAAGGAGCCACACTCTGGCCACCACAAAACTTTCCCTTGCTGAATTCAGCCTACCCAGACCCAAGGAACCACTGCAGGGAAACAGACCCACCAGCTTTCACTTGGCTCCATGCCTCAGTGGCTATGTCTACACACAGTTTTGTTATTTCGAAACAAGCTATTTCGAAATAACTTATTTCGAAAGAACCTGTTATTTCGAAATAACTTGTTTCGAAATAACAAAACTGTGTCCGCGAAATAAGCCAAAAACGGGAATCGAAATAGCGTTTCCACAGTGTGGACTTGCTATTTCGACCCAGGGGCAGTGCAGCATGGGAGGTGTGGCAACATGGCCGCCTCCCTGGGCCACATCGGTGGCCATGTTGGTAGCCAATCACATAAAAGCTGGCCCTGACCTCACTTCGCTGTCCACCAACGCTAGCAGCATGCTGCAAGCCATGGACAGTGCTCGGCTGCCTAGACAGCGCCGTCCAGCACCCGACCCCTCGGCGCGCATCGAGGGGCTCCAGCACCTGTGGGAGACGCTGTTCGTAGCCCCCGAGGAGGACTGGCCTCTACCTGAGGACTACATCCACCTCATCCTCAGGCCTCAGCTACTGCCTCTGCCCCTCCCTGTGCCCCGCCGCATGTGGGCGCGTGAGACCAGCGTCGACTGGTGGGACAGGGTCGTCCTGCGCACCTGGGGCGACGACCTCTGGCGCCAGAACTTCAGAATGAGCAGGGCCAGCTTCACCCGCCTGGTGACCGAACTCGCCCCACACCTGCGCCACAGGGACACCCCCATGAGGCCTGCCGTCCCGGTGGACAAACGAGTGGCCATCGCCCTGTGGAAGCTGGCCACCCCGGAGTCCCACAGGGCAGTGGCGCACCTGTTCGGCGTCGGGAGGTCCACCACCGGCGCCATCGTCCTCGAGGTCACCAGGGCCATCAATCGGGTCCTCCTACGGCGCCTGGTGAGGTGCGGGGACCTGCAGGGCACCATGCCTGGGATGGCCACCCTTGGCTTTCCGAACTGTGCCGGCATCTTGGATACCACCCATATTCCTGTGCGTGCCCCGGAGCACATGGCTGCGGTGTACCGCAACCGAAAGGGGTACCATTCAGTCATTATGCAGGCCCTTGTGGACCACCAGGGCCGGTTCCAGGACTGCTATGTGGGATGGCCAGGCAGGGCCCATGACGCCAGGGTCCTCCGCAACTCTGCCCTGTATCGGGGCATGGAGGCGGGCACCCACTTTCCCCCTCACACCATCCACCTTGGGGGCGTAGAGGTGCCCGTTCTTATAGTGGCCGACGCGGCCTACCCCCTGCGGCCCTGGCTAATGAGACCCTACGCCGGGCCACTCGACCCCAGTCGGCAGCTGTTCAATCGCCGCCTCGCCCACTGTTGACAGGTGGTCGAGCGGGCCTTCGGACGCCTCAAGGCCCGGTGGAGGTGCCTGCTCACCCGCCTCCACCTCGCTGAACGCAGCCTGCCACAAGCCATCGCGGCATGTGCAGTGCTGCACAACTTTTGTGAACAGCAAGGGGAACCCATCCCACTCGCATGGGAGGCTGAGGTCCAGGCCTTTGCCAGGGAGTATGAACAGCCAAGGTCCCGGCCAACTCAGGAGCAGCCATCGGCACGAGCCCTTGCCATCCGCGATGCCCTCCGGCGCAGCTTCGCCGCGGAGGAAGACTGAGGACCAGCCCTGCCCTGCACCAAACCACCATCTCCCCCCGTCCACCCACAGCCAGCCTGCACCCATCCACCCACACTGTCAACCCCCCCCCCCCCAAAAACACAGACAACCATGAATAACTGTCCAGGGGTTTATTTACATTCACAGTCAGGGAAGGGATGGGGGTGATATGGGACAGGGCAATCTGGGGGGGTCCGGGGGAGGGAACATGAACTTGGAAGGGGACTTGGGAGGGGACTTGGGGAGGGAACATGAACTTGGAAGGGGGAGTGGGGTGAAGAGGTCCTGGGGCGGGGGGGGGTTAGGCAGCGCCTGTGGGAGGGTCCGGGGGGGGTGGCATGCCCCGCCTGCGGCCACGGCTGCCCTCTGCCCGCTGTCCCTGCTGGGGCGGGGAGGTGTCCCGGCGCCGTCGGGGAGCCAGGCTCTCCACCAGCTGGCGGATGGCTGCAGCCTGTTCCTGGATGGCAGCTGGGAGCTCCACGGCCAGGCCCTCCAATGCCCTCGCTGCCCTGTCCTCCGTGCCTGCGAGGCGCTCGAGGGCACGGAGCCCAGCTGCCTGCCGCTGAGCCTGCTCACGCCGCCAGGCCTGGGTGGCGGCATGCATGTCCCGCCCGAGCTCCTCCAGGCTCTCCAGGAGCTCACTGCGGGTCCTGGGGGCCCTCCGCTGTCGCCGCGGTGTCCTGGGGCTTCGGCGGTGGGGTCCGGGCGTGGGTGCCGGCCCTCGGGGAGGGGCTCTGCAACGTGCTGCAGGGACGCAAAAAACACAGTTAGCCCCTGCCGCCTGCTGGTCCCATCTGTGTGCACCTGTCTGCAGCACACACCTCTGCCCTGACTGTCAGGGTCCCAAGATCCCGTGGGACATTGCCCTGGGGTAGGACTCCTGGCCCCCAAAGCCTCGGACGGAGGCCGGGATGGTACCCGACAGAGGACATTGGAGGACCCTGGGCAAGACGGTTGTCTGGCCGAGGTAGTCATCAGGGTTTACGGCGCCCTGGGACAGTTACCCAAATAAATCGGTATACTCTGGCAGTCCAGGATCCGTCAGCCCCTCTGGGAAAAAGCCTGACAAACCCCCCTGTTGTGACCTGCCTGCCAGACAGAGAATGGGAGGATAACAAGAAGAACAGAGCACAGGAAAGGAGACCATGGTCTCCTTTTGCCAGACATCTGGGACCCGTACCCTGGAGGCACACATGCTTGTGGTGCCCACAAGGGTGAACTGGACCCAGTCACGCCTTGCACTTGAGGTCTCCCGAGGCCGCTTGCCAGTGGTGTGCCCTGCCTGCTGTCCACCCCACGGAAGATGCTGCTGCATCTTTCCCAGCCAGTCCCTGGTCACCACCCTCCAGCACACAAGGGCCTTTTTCCCCAGTGACACCTGTGTCTGTGGGCCCCGTGGCCAGGGGGCCCCTCTGTGCCCACGAACCCTGGGCCCTACCCGCCCCGGTGCCTGGCCCTAGCCTCCACCTGTCCCGGGACCTGCTGGACAGGCCCAGTCCTGTGTGCCCCCGTGTGGGGGGGTGTACTTACCCATGGGGGCTCCAGAGGTCCGCCGAGCTGTCCCGGGGTCTGACTCGGAGCCTGGGGCGGTGGTGGGCCCCTGCTCCTCAGTGCTGCTGTCTGCCTCCATGGGTCTGAACAGCTCCGGGGTCGTGGGGCTCGCCTCCGCCGCTGTTGGTGGTGCGGCTGGTGGTCCCCCGACGGAGACGTCAGAGGAGGCTGCCTCCAGGCCTGATGGTGGGCTCTGATGCCCCCCAGAGGTGTCAATGGATGCAGTGGGGGCACCGCTGGGCTGTGTGCCCAGGAATTCATCCAGGGCCTCGTAAAATGGGCACGTGGCCTGGCTGCCAGGCCCCTCCAGTGCCCGGGCATCCCGGGTGCGGGCATACTCCTGGCGGAGTGATTTTATTTTGCTCCGCACCTGTTCTGTGGTCCTGGGGTGCCCGGCCTGGGACATCGCAGACGCGATGTCCTCATAAATGTCACGGTTCCGGTGGCTGGCCTGGAACCACTCCACTATGTCTGGCTGCCGCCAGATGCCCAGGAGGCAGGACACGTCCTCCCAGGTCCACATGGGCGCCCTCCGGCGGCCTGCGGCTGAGGGAGCTGCCTGCTGGGCCATGGCTGCCTGCTAGCTGCCTCCCTGCCACGCAGCCTAACAGGCACGCCCTAGCAGGAAGTTCCCCCAGGGTGCTATGCACCCTGGGAGGAAGGTCAGCCGGTTATTTCGAAACAACGGTTGTTTCGAAATAACACGGCCACTACAACGGTTGTTTCGAAACAACTCGTTTCGAAACAACCGTTGTTTCGAAACGGCATGTCCCATTGGCGTTGTTTCGAAACAACCGTTTAGAAACAACGCCGTTTCGAAAGGTAACGAGGTTTAAGTTATTTCGAAAAGCGCATGGCTATTTCGAAAGAAGCGGTTTGCTTCTTTCGAAATGGCCGTGCGTCGTGTGGCCATGCCATTCCTTATTTCGAAACAACCTCTGTTGTTTCGAAATAAGGAGTGTGTGTGGACATACCCAGTGAAAGAAGACCCTTGCTAATTGAGATCATTGAAACCTCATTTGTGGAGGAAAATCTACAACTCCCACAATACACACCATGATCCATCTGGCACATAAGAAACCATAGCTTGATGCACCCATCCTCTCCATCTGCCTTCCAATAGCTGACTTGCATTGCCCGTGGAAGCTAACTGAGATGCTAACAAATATTCACTTCCACCTCTGCTTGGGCACTCCAAATATCCAAGTTGCTTCAGGCCTTGACCAGAGCAGAGAGGGCACTAATGATTGGCCCCTTGACCATGGACAAGGAACACATATCCACACTTGTGTTATGGGACCTCTGCAATATTTGATAAGCTCACTTATTGACCCTATGTCAGTCCTTTCTCAGACATGGCATGGATCAGAAGGTGTGTGCTTATATGGCTTCAGTGTTGCTTCTTGGGCTTCACTCAGAGATTTGGGATGGGCACCTTTTCCTCCTTTCCAAATGTCTCCTTAATGGAGTCACAGAGTGATCAGTCCTTTCCTACCATCCACAGGCTTGATGTCAAGGCAAGGAATCGACTGAGAAGAGGTACAGTATGGCAGTTATCTTTATCTACACAGTCAGTGGGTCAGGCAATGAGGCCAGCATGACTGTGCAGGCAAAAGCTATGTGATTATGAGGTTTAACAAGACACAGTCTGTTGGAGGATGGCAGGTGCCTCTGAGGGGAGCAGTGTAACAGCCACTTCAGGTTGTCTCCTTCTGAGGTCATGTTCAAACTGAGGTTTCATTTAATGCTGTAAGTGCCAAAGGACAGTTTTAAGACCTTTTATTGTTAGAAATTATGTTGCACAGTTCTCCTCAGGGCCTCTTATAATACATCTCTAAAGGCTTTAGTATGACAGTGGGTCCCCGATAAGCAGCAAATCACCACCTTAATGTTACGCTAGTATCCTGCCTCAGAGCGTGACCAGGGCCCAGAGCTCACAGGAATGCATAAAACCATTTGGTTGAACATTCTTTCCTGCGGTGCAAGAGCTGATCCTGTTCTTTCCAAACACCATCTGAACATACAGGGCTAGACCCTCTGGTCAGGCTATCATCTATTCAACTTAGAACCTGATGCAGGAGGTAAAGGACTTGTTTCATTCTCTCTAGCTGCTTAGAAAAGCATCGAAGCTACTTAGTGATTCCAGTTATAGTGGCCCTGTGGGGCTGTTCCAGAAGCCCCGCAAAGCTGATGTGAAGCAACACTTCCAACACAGAGTCTTCCACTCAGCCATGACCCCAGGATCCATCCTACACCAGTGACTGTAAGGTACAGTGAGGAAATTTCTCTGGGGAAATGGATTCCTCATTAGGCCACGTAAGCTGCTTTGTGCTTCCCTATGGTCTCCCTCCTCCTTTGCCACTCCTCACCTGCCCCCCACAATCCATTGGTTCAAAAACATCTCAGTTCTGTATAAATTAATAATTAAACCCCTCTTTATGTTGCAGGACCAGTGTTTGTCCACTGAATGTATCAGTGCTGTGGCGCCCATGAGATACAGACAATCAGTCTGCATGTGTGAACCCATGTGCAGTACACAAAGGGAAGGACTGTCTTTTTGTTAAGCCTAGTGTAATCATATGCACCAGCACTTGACCTTTCACTCCAGACATAGTATTCCCAACTGCAAATTTTTCTTTTCTAGCCTACGGTTCTTTTATGTTCTTGCTGGAACCCAGTCCTTGCCCCATGAGAAACTGAGCATTTTTTGGGTAATATTTCTAAAAATGTCTAAGTGGCTTCGAAACTGAAGTCCCATGGAATCAACTGTCAGGGATTGCACAGAAAACTATCAGCAGGCCACGAAGTCAAGTTTTGGAGAACGGGGAGTAAATTCCTTAAAGGTGACTGACTTTCTTCCTGCATTTTGACATTGTATTGTTTAGTTCAGCAGGAGGAAAACGCCTAATGAATCTCTAGTGGAGAGAGCTAAAAAATTGCCAGTGGCAGGCGGCCTGTTCATCAAAGCACATGCTTTTCAGGTTGCAGTGCTTGACACCAGCAGAAACTAGATCATCTATTTGAAGCCGCACACAAAAATGTGCAGGCTTTCTTCCACCAAAAGCAAAGCCAACGGGACGTGCCCAGATGCCAGGTGTTCAGAAGGTGTCAGAACACAACTCCTTAGCTGTGTTGGCTGAGTAGGTTTCCAAAGAGTGCCGGGAGAGTTTGTTGTTTGATAGGAATGAAGGTTTGTGACCTCAGGGCTCCTGCACAGCACACAGGACTTGTTAGACTGCTGGGCTAGCAGAAATATAATCAGTCAGTGCTCAGGGCAAAAGCTAGTTAAAAAAAAAGGAAAAAGAAAAAAAAAGCCCAAACTTTTATTTATTTATTTTTGCATAGCTACAAATGGAAATGGAATTTTTCTCCCCCAAAACCAGTTTTCTTTAGAAAATTTAATTTTCCAAAATTTATTTGGGTGGAATTTTTTTCTCTCTTTCTCACAGTCCTCCTCCACTCTTCCAGATAGTTTCCCAGCTAATAAGGGGTGTTTCATGGATGTCTCTCGATTTTTCATTGAGCCCTGGCTTTTCTGTGCTTGTAGTGTGATGACTGGGCTTTGTAATCGGATGGGAGGGAATGCTCAGGCAATGTTCTCTCTTATACACTCACTTTCCTTCTGCATTTCAGCTTAACCATTTGCTGAAGCACTGGCTAGAGTTTGGACTTTTCAGAAAGCATTTAAGATATAGGGCTATTCCATAGAAAATTCTGACAAATGTCCGTTAATAAGTCTTAATCAACTTTTAAAAAGAGAATACAATTTCTTAGTAAAATAAGCATTTAAATGCACACAAAACACACTGTAAATAGTATAGTTCCAATGGGGTAGCCATGTCAGTCTAGTCCAGCAAAACAAACAGGAAGTCCTGTGGCAGTTTTAAAGACTAACAAATTTATTTATCTCATGAACTTTCGTGGAAGAAAATCCCACTTCGTGAGACTCTTGAAGATGGACAACTTACAGACATTCATCTTAAAGTGTCTGATGAAGTGGAATTTTCCTCCCACGAAAGCTCATGTGATAAATAAATTTGTTAGTCTTTAAAAGTGCCACAGGATTCCTTGTCTGTAAATAGTATAATATACTGTAAATATACTGTAAAAATGGAATACTAGGAATAATTTTAAGCAGTTATTGAACCATGTATTTACTGGTGCTCCTCTTCCAGACTTTGCCCCTTTTGTTGTTGTTACATACATTCAGTTATAAGATTTCAACGTAACACTTTCTGTTTTAGCACACATCACAATACATCCCCCTCTGATCTTCTCTGAGATGATGTCTCAGCCTTTATAGCATGACTGCAGTACACAGTGTGTGTCACCTGCACTCTTCGAAGCTTGAGCAATGGCAGCATCTCAGTCCGCTTGAGCACTTCAGAGCCCTGTCAGCAACAGTCTGGGACTCATTACAGTGCAGCCGCATTCCAGCTGTTGAGTCAACAGCTGGCTGGTGTTCTCAGAAAGCCATAGATTGTATCCAGGTAGATTAGGGGCTGGGCTCAGAATATAAAATATCCACTCCCTGGATCTCTATTAGGCCTTTGCTCTAAAGGGCACCATCTCCTCCCATAAGTCCAGCCAAGTCACACGAGAATTTTACAAACTCTCCCCTTGCAAAGTGTTGCCCTGTTGTCTCTCTACCAGAGCCAGAATTCCAGTTTGGAGTAGTTAGTTGATAACTCAGTGTATTCCACAGGCTCTGTAGTGGCGACAAATGATCCCTTTTCAGTTCTCCATCTATGTTCATAAAAGATATGTCAACGAGCCAAATGTTATCCTAGTGGACAGCTTCTCTCGTAAGACAAGCTAGAACAGCAGCACCCTGTACCCAAAATGGTCAAGTGTACAAGAACAAGTCTTCACAGGAGATTAATCTTTTGGTCCTGCATTGCTCAGTTGCTGAATCCACAGGGCTGTGTCAACCTGCAATTCTTATATGTATATCTCCACCCTCCCTACCCCCTTGGACTCTGACTCAGTTCTGAGGGTGACTAGTGCATGAGTGACCTGCCAGATGGATTGTCTACAATTAAATCTTCATAGATAGCTTCAAAATGGTGATTGAGATGTCACGAAACTACCACACCCTTGTCCAGAAGTGCCTGGTCCTTCCAACTGAGTTGCCAAACCTTGCTCTCTCAATGTTGGCGGAGACAGAGTACCCAACTAAAGAGCCATGCCTCGTCCTCCACTGTGTAGAAACAAAGTCAGATACATGTGGGTTCTCCATGGGTTGATGTGTTTGGGGGGCCTGTCTTCACTTCAGAGGAATTGCCAGCTCAAACTGGACGCAAGATCCATCCAGTTCAGGAATCTGTCTCGTACAATGGCTAGGGATAGACACTTCATAGATTTGCAACTTGTCTGCTTCTCCTATTTTCCCAGTTACTGTCTTGTTTTCTCCTCATTTGCTTTCTCACCTATCTGTTCAGTCGCCCTTCTCCTCCCTCATTGTCTCTTTCCTACTGTGCTGAAACTTTTACCGCCCACCTCAATTCCCTCCTCGCATGTTCCACTTCACAGCTCTTTTCCGTATCTCTCTCCAGCACTGTCAACATACATGAGGATAATGCTGGATGGTCATGGGGTTAGGTAACAAGATGTGGACCCTTGCACCTGGAGGCCCTTTATTTAACACAGGTTCTGAGTAACTAGGAAGTGCCATCTTGAACGTGTTTGCTGACTTTTAGAAAATAAAGAGATGTGGGAAGGTCTCAGCCCAGTTCCTAGCAAACAAATGTCCAAATCATGAAATAATAATCACAAGTAGCCTTGTTGGGCACTCTTGATGGTAGCCCTAGCAACAAAATCAAGGATTGAATGAGCTATGGATTTGTCAATAATTGTATGGTTCATTTGTTTTTTTGAGTGTTAGGTGCTGACAATGTAGATTTTGGTTACAGAGTGAGACACAGCCTTTGGAATTGCTCTGGCCCAGCTCTATGCTTAGGTATCCCGTGTACCTTCACCTTAAATCTCATACAGGCCACAATATGAGTCTTTTTTGAACAAAGAACATAGACTCTATGCACAGATGTGACCTTTGGATTTGTTGTTTTTGAGATACCACTGAGAAGCTAAATGACTAAATAAATAAGTACAAAATTAAAGGCTCATTAGTCTCTTCAAAAAGTCACTGTCATTTACTAAACCTTTCAAAGGAACCCAGGAAAAGGCAGAAGTGCCCATTAGGAGCGTAAACAAATTCACAGGTCTGAATGTCAAATCAAATTGAGCAGAAATTAATTAGCTGTGAATATTAGAAGGTGGAGTTCAGTGTCAGCAGAGCCTGTTTATCTATTTACATTTTCTCTGCTAGCTTGAAAGGTAGAGACTAGCTATGACGGAATCAGCATATGCTAGGTGCAATCCATTTACCTACTTTTCCTAAGAAAGATCCTTTTCTGATTCCTGAAACCATTTGTCTGGTGTCTTGGATAATTTGTAACTGAGACTCTCTAGAGGCTCTGCAGATTGAAATCACTCTGAAACTGTCATCTGAGGGCTGGATTCGCATAAACTGAGGGAACTCCTTGAAATTGCCTTCCCAGGGCTCTCATTTACTTTAGTGGGTTTTGGATCAGTGCTGGATAGCTTATGATTTCAGATCCCATTGAAAATGATGCCTCAGAACTAAAATATGCATAGCTGAGAGTTAATCCTCTTGAAATCAATCACTTCTGATCCCTGAAGGTGGTTTTCTAATGACGGGCCATTAGCAAGTGAGAGCCAAAATCAACTTTCTGTCTCCCCTTTCTGAACCAGCACTTTCATGTTGTTATGCAAGCTGATTGAACAACTGTAATCAACTGTTCTGCTCCATAAACTGCTGACTGCTAATTACTAATTATTGGGTCTAAGCCTCCTACCATATCTGGAAGCATCATGCTGATTGGGTGTTCATAGTGATGGTTGCTTTTAGAAGGGCCATGATTCACTTGTAAGTAGTTGGATATGGTACCCACAACATTTTTGATAGACATGAGGCAAAAATTATTGAAAAGTGAGACCTAAGGTTGTCAGTCAATTATATGCATACACATTTTTACATACATTTGTATATGGTATTACAGATTGCAAAATTAAATTCAAGTATTTGCAAAGGTAAGTCACTGGTTAGATGTTACTCACCCTTTGCCTGCCTAGCAACTTGATTTGAATAGGGAATCACAATACTTTCATGGGAAAATGTAGTGTCTGTGTGCAGTCTTTCATGTGGAATGACCCTCAGATCCTCTTCTGCTAGAAAACTTGCCCCTGAATCTTTGTATAAATGTTACAAGGCAGAAGCAGAGTGGAAAGTTGGTATGAGACTAATCATATCATGAAGTCATGATGTGGCAAATAGAGAAACAAAAACACTGGATAATGATTATGCCCATCCTTTTTCCCAATGGATGTCATGATTTCCAGGGACAGGAAAAGAAAGCAGGTCAGAAAAATGCCTTTGAAATAGTTTTCCATTGGAAACTGAGAAAACAAAAAAGGAACATTCTATCAATTTTAATTGTTTCATCAAATTTCCGATGAAAAAATCAGAACTTAATTCTTTACATATTAATACTTGGTAGCTCATCCCCAGAGCATGGGGAATATGAGAAGACCATCAAGTCGAGGATCCATGTGATCTGGTTTGCAAATCTCCAGTTCAATAATACCACTTTAGCTGATATTATTCATCAGAGCTATGCTTGGGATCTATCAGGTGCAGTGCACCTTGCAATTTAGGCTCACTGGCCTCTGGTGATTTGTGATATTGTTATTGTTTAAAGCTTTTTAAATAAAAGGCCCCAAGTGTGTTTACTGGAGTTGACATTTTCTTAACTGCATGTATTAACCTGGTGGTTTCTGTCAGGAATGGCAGCACAGAAAGATGTTAGGTTTGATTTGATTTGGCAGAACAAAACTCCTCAGAGAGTCTGGTCTCTTGACTCAGGAATCGAGGTAAGGCATATTTCCACCTGTGAATGTAAGAGGACGCATGCTGAGCAGACCAATAGTCCATCTAGCCTAGTATCTTGTCTTCTAGTAGTGGCTGATGTCAAATGCTTAAGAAAGAATGAATAAAACAGGGCAATTTATCAAGTGGACAATTTACTCTCATCCAGTTCCAGGTTCTGGCATTCAAAGAATACAAAAGCATGCGATTCATCCCTGACCGTCTTGGCTAATAGCTATTGATGGGCCTATCCTCCATAAACTTTATCTAATTCTTTTTGAACCCAGTTATACTTTTGGACTTCACAATATCCCTATGAATGCCACAGGTTGATGGTGCCTTGAGTGAAGAAGCACTTATGTTTCCTGCTGCTTACTGATTTCATGAGTGACTCAGGTTTTTGTGTTGTACACTATATTCTTGATTTTACAGACCACTCTCATAGTCCTCCACTTTGTTGTGTCTTTTCTAAAATGAATACGCTATGTTGATGAATGATGTGACTTTGAGGAATTCTCCCCAGTGACTCCCAAGAACTAGCTGTGACCTGAGGGCATGCACTACATTCTAGATTTTATAGACCTCTATCATATGCCTCTCTTACTTGTCTCTCTTCTAAAATGGACAGTCCCAGCTTTTTCAAACTCTCCTCATATGGAAGTGGTTCCATATGACTAATCATTCACATTGCCCTTCTCTGTACCTTTTCCAGTTCTACTATACCTTTTTTGAGATGGGGCGATCAGAACTGAATGAAACATTCAAGATGTGGACATACCATAGATTTATACTATGGCACTATGATATTTTCTGTGTTGTTATCCCTCTTATCATGGTTGCTAACATTGGTAGCTCTTTTGCCTGCCTCTGCACACCGAAAGGGTGTTTGCTGATTATTCCAAGATCTCATTCTTTAGTGGTAAAAGCTAATTTAGGACCATCATTTTGTATATATAGTTGGGTTTATGTTTTCTAGTGTGCAATTATCAACATAGAATTTCACCTGCCATTTTCCTGCCTGCCTGCATTGTGAGATGCTTTTCACACTCTCAGATCCTAATGATCTTGAGTAATTTTGCATAATCTGCAACTTTCTCATCTCACTGTTCACACCTTTTTCTAGATAATTTATTAATATTTTGAACAGTATATAGTTTGTCACTACTATGTTCTTTTTGTAAAGTTCCAGTGCAGTTTGCAGGCATTTCACTTTTGTGACCATTCCTTGTGATTTGCCAAAAGAGCCTTCTCAGACTTTCTCTTCTTACATTGGCTCTTGCTGGTTGGAACAAACAGAAATCGGGTCAGAAAAAGCACATTGATGACTGGCTTGAATTTAGAGCTCTGAGAATTTTCATAATTCATTAAGGTGTCAGTAAGCAGGATTGGAGTTTGGGATCAGTCAAGCCTAGGATTTGAGTGAATCAAACTTGGACTGAAATTTCAAATGAGCCTGGAATCCAAGTTCAAGTCTGTACATCAGTCTCATGTGATCCTTTGCTTACATTTGAAGTATATCAGAACTGAGGCATAGTTTCAAATGGAAACCATGTAAAACTGTGAGGGGTTGCATAGTTTCAGCTCTGTCCCTGCAAAAGGTGACAGTTTGGGTCAAGCTTATCTTTCTTTTTGCTGTGGATACATTTGAACCCACTAAAATTTAGGAAATTGCCCCAAACCAACTATTAAATTTAAAAAAAAATCATACTTGAGATGCGCCTGACCTAGAACAAATAGATCCAAAACTCTTTGGTAAAGTTCAGCTTCATACCTGTGTTTCATGAACTGTGTCCATCCTTTCAAGATGGAGCTGAGCTTCAAGGAATTTTGCAGAATTTTGGATCTAAATCTGGAGGTGAACTCAGTAGCTCAAGCCCATTTATAGTTTGCATAAACTGTATACCCAAAGGGCCCACTGTTCTGGTTGCAGTTAATAGTTTGTTTCTCCTAGACCTAGGCAGACTTACATACCAGAGTTAATGGAACTGTCAGGCTGTAAAATTAAGGTTGTTTGCCTTTGAGGATATTTTTGAAATTGGCCCCTCATACCTTTACTTTTCTTACTTATTTTATAGGCCCACCAAAGACCAAAAGAAGAGACATGGCTCCTACTCAAGGAGCTTACACTCAAAACTTTAAACATGGCATAATGATGTGTGACAGAGAGGAAAGCTGAAGGTTAGAGCAGTGCTGCCATGTGGTCACTCTCTTTAATCATACACACATTGTGTTGATTCAGTTATTTTTCTTTTAAACATTTACAAGATTCAGAAAATAAAATTGTAAGACAGTGAATATTCTTGACTGACTACTTATGGGCATCATAGAAACTGGAAGGAACCATGAGAGGTCACTGAGTCCAGTCTCCTGCACTCATGGCAGGACCAACTACTTTCTTAAGCCATCCATGTCAGGTGCTTGTGTAACCAGCTCTTATAAACTTCCAATGATGGAGATTCCACAATTTGCCTAGGCAACTTATTCAAGTGGTTAGGATTTTTTTCCTAATGTCCAACCTAAACCTCCCTTGCTGTAACTTAAGGAGTCCTGTGGCACTTAAAGACTAACAGATTTATTTTTTGCATGAGCTTTCATGGGAGAAAATCCTACTTTGTCAGATGCTTCAAAGATGGTGGAATTTACAGAATGTAATTTAAGCCAATTGCTTCTTGTCCTATCATTGGCAGTTGAGGAGAACAATTGTTCTCCCTCTTCCATGTGACAACCTTTTAGGTACTTGACTACTGATATCATGTTCTCCCTCAGTATCCTCTCCTCCTCATATGAGAGGTGAGTGTTTAAGGGTGATTTACATAAGAGGTGGTGGTGGTGGCATGACCAAGCAGGGGAGGACGTTCCATAAATAGAGAGAGGCATGATAAAGGCTTTGGAGGTGATTATGGGAGAAATGGAGAAAATGTCAACTCCAAAGCATCATTTGCAGAACTGAAGGGGTGAAGGAATGACACAATAAGAATTTAGATTGGATAAAAAAGGAGCGTGGAAGAAAAGACATTTGTATTTGATGTGATGGGAAGGAGGAAAGCAATGGAGGGATTCAAATGAGGGAGGATGGAGTCAGAGCATCAGGTTAGTAAAATAATCTTAGTGATTGTATTTTGGATGGACTGAATATGGGCCTTGTGGCTAATGAAACCACAGAGGAGGAAAAAGAATCAGATTTCACTTGATCTTGCTTTAAAGCTTTCTAAAAGTTTGGGTCTCCCACATCCATCCTGGACTTTAATCTGCACATGTGAAGAAATAGGAAGAGGAAGACTAGGCTAATAGATTTATACTAACAAGGCAAGGAACACAATAGTGAATTCTCTTTCTTCCTGTGATGTTCCAGTCCTGTGGAGGGGATACAATTAGATATGTTCCAGAGGGGTAGCCATGTTAGTCTGGTTCAGCAAAACAAGCAAGGAATCACTTTTAAAGGCTAATAAATTTACTTATTGCATGAGCTTTCGTGGGAGAAATCTCACTTTGTCAGATGCTTGAAAATGGAAAACTTACAGTATAGGAGGGAAAAAATAATTCCCGTGATGTGTGAGTGACAGAGTCAGATCATACTGTTTCATCAAATCAAACAAGTGGTTTAGATTCAAACTGTGTGGAACAGCTTATAAGAAGGTAGAGAGCTTGTGTGTATGATGTGTGCTGTTCAGATGACAGTCCCTACTAAAACAGGATCTTCAGATCCAGTTTGGTGCACCATATGGCCAGTGAGATGCGCTTAGTATGGGCTGATTCAGACATAGGGAAAGCTTAATCAGCTTTATGGAACTGAATGGTTAATGAAAGAGAAAAATAATGATGTGTAAACTTTGTAAGGTGCATAGGTTTGGTTCACTATAGATAATGATTCATTAGTTTGGATGCATGGCTAGAGCAGTGTTTCCCAACCATTTCAGTAACACATTTCAATGAGACAAACATTTCCACAGTGCACCTACTTTTTTCAGATGAATTGATTTCCCATAAACATCACATTTACAATGGTTATGGTCTTACTAAAGAGGTTTTCAACACAGCACATACAACAAGCTAAAGAAGGATCATTTGCATTGATGTTTCAAATACACTGGAAGAATTACACATAATCTCAATTTAGTCACCTGCATTTAGAATGTTCATGTTTTAGAATCAACGACCGATACCTCCTTTTTAATTTGATGATTAATTTTCATGAGTTTTATGTAATTTTTTTGTAATTTTGGTTGGATAGAATATTTTTCAAAATTAACCAACGTTCGTTTTTCATTACCTTTGTACAAAATTTCACTGCACCCTTGGACAGAGCTCATGGCACATTGGTGGAAAACCACAGAGGTAGAGCACACCTAAACTTTGCAAACATTGTGTGTCTGCAGGAATGGACTAGAAATCTTAACAGAGCAGGCCCCTACATAAGACTTCCAGAACTCCTGAATTTCTGGTAAGTTGGGAGATACCAGGAGAACAACCATTCTTGTAGCAGCCAGTTAACTCCATTTCCAGGTGGAGCCAGAACAGCACAGGTATACAACAGTGAAAATTGTTTTGAACATCAAAGAAGATTTGCTTTATATTGTTCTTTTAGTCCAGGCTCTGGGTGAATGCTTTGGTCAGTTCTTATTTTTTCCATAGACCCCAGAATTTCCTTTTTATGACAGATTTTAACATTTCAAAAAAAAATTTTTGTTTGTTTCAATACAGAATGAAAGCAAAGGTTTTAGAAATTTACCATGAAAGAGAAATTCTGAATAATTTGTCTCATAAAACAGTTTAAAAAATTGAACATTTCATTTCAAAAAGAATTCGTTTTAAAAATTATTTTGTCATGTTCATATTGCTTTTATTATTCTATATTATTTTATGACATATTGGTAGTACAGCATAATATGACATGTCCTATCAAATCATGTCATTATGACATAACAGTCACTGTATGCATCACTGCTGACAGCTCATTCTATCAATTATTTTAATATTTTCTTTTAAAATCATTAAGGGCAGCTGCTATTTAGCACTGATTGAAACAAATTAAATTATTTTCTAGATGAAAGGGTCTCCTGTTAATACTGTAATGAAACTGTTTGACACGAGCTCTTAGTGATTTTCATAAGTAGATATCAAAGCATTTCACACAGTATTATTAGAGCTCATCAGAAAACTTTAATCAAAGCAGTTTCAGTGACAAAATGCATGTTGACAAAACAGACATAATACTTTATACACTTCTGCTCCCAAAATCATGAAATAATGTAAAAAAAATTTTTTTAAGCAAAAATGCATTTTGAAACAAAATTTCAATTTTTTTTCTAAAACATTTTTAAAGGGCTATAAAAATCTGGTTTTAAGGGGAATATGTAATATTTTTTGTTTGTTTGGACTCGAATGTCAGAATGTCAAAATTCCTATGAAATGGACATTCTGAGTTTTGATCAGTTATTTACAAAGGGCCACATGAGGACTAGTAGAGGGCCACATGAGGATTAGTATGGTAAACCGAGGGCTGCACCACTGAAACCTTTCCATACAATGATATTGCAAATATTGGTAACAACTGTGTCACTGCAGGCCACAGGAAATAGCTGTAGGGGCTGCATGAGGCCCACGGGCCGTGTGTTTGAGATTCCTGAGGTATGGTTAATTATATAGGGATAACTCTTCATATGAACATCATACTTTGATAAGAGAACCATTTTTGGTTAACCCAACATCCTCTTCAGCAACACACTAATTAATACCAACAGCACTTTTCCTCATTAAACGTCAAATCAGTTCACAAAGCAGCTTAGTACCATTATCCCCATTTTATTGATGGGAAGCTGAGGCAGAGAAGTGTGCTTAAATGAGAATAGAACTCAGGCTTACTGGGTCCCAGTATAATGCATTAACTGGCAGACCACATATCACCTTGCTATTGCATAATCATTCTTCCATATTGCTAGTCTTCTGATCTCATATGGACAGATTCATGTCTTGAAATGATATACCTGGTAGACACACGTAATCATAGGGTTGGAAGGGACTCGGATGAGCATTTCTTCTCATTTACTGAGGTATGTTCAGTAATAGTTAAAGGAACCCTGGCATCTATTGAAGAAGGAAAAGGATCTTAAACGAATGCATTAGTTTGTGAACTGAGGTTCTTCATTTGTAATGTACATGGATTTGTTGCACATTCAGTTTCCTACAGCAGAAAACAGTTCCTCCCTAAATGCTGTTGCATTCGCAGTAAATAGTGTCTAGTTTTTCTTAAAGACAGCTGTTAATCAACAGGGCAACCAGTTGTGCGATGTTTTTGAGCCAACTGGATTAAAGTGATTACTGGATTATTAAATGGCTTAAGTCCTATTGATAACTGGTTGCCAGACAGAAAGGCTAAACCCCTAATCAGCCAGGGAAATAAAATCCAGCCACTTATGTTTCTAATTCACCTTGAACTTGTCTGTAACTTCTGCTTGGTTTTGGTCAAATTTCTATAGCAACCAGTGGAAGTGGCATTGATTACCATATTTTGTCTGTTGTTGTTTTGTGCTAATTTCATTTTAGAATTGCCTGGAAATTTAACTAGTGTGAAAACTGCATCACTGTTCCTTTTCATGGCATAGCTTTGCTCACACAATTTTATTTATATATGTGTATGTGCAGGTATATTTGTATAAAACACGTGGCTTATATGTATTACGTATACTTTGCAATAATATAGAATATGTATTTAATATTACTATATAACATCATGCCATAAATGGGCATTGAATATTACACAGTGTAGGAAAAATGGCTTCTATCGTGAAGAATTTAATCTATTAATTATTTACTATCTCTGTTGCACTAGCAACTAAAGAAGCCCTCTCAGGTCTTGGCACTGTGCAAACACCCCAGAGATGTTCCCTGCTGCAGAGAGCTCACAGTCTGGGATTTAAGCCTAGATTCTCAAAGTCATTCAGGCTTCTGAATCACTTATTCTTACACTGTTATTTCTAGACAAAAAGATGTAGACAATATAAACTGACCAATGAAAGTCAGGGCCAAAGGGCAATACGTAAGTAGTCTGTATCTGGTATTTGGGATCGTATTCAAAACATGGGCTAATAAGTTTGACTAGCTCCAGTTTAGGGCCTACTACTATGTGGATATGGTATCCTAAAGTCTGACTGCTGTCAGTGACAGTTCTGAGGACCTCAATCTGTCATAGGATTTGGACCCTAAAAATCTTGAGTAAACTGATTAGTATTCAAAAATATGACTTGGTTCAAGACACAGGAACCTGATCATTGTGGGCTTGCTTGCTTTCTGATGTCGTTGATGCACACTAAAAAACTTCTACACAACACAGTTGCTGTCAGGATTATCTCTAACTGCAAAAATTTGATTTCTGCATAAGCATGAAAATCTCATAGTCCCTGCAACAGACAGGGAATGGGAATGTTTTAAAAACTCTTGGCAGTTGGGGGGATCTTTTTTCAAAGTCTTTGAGAACATGAGCAGTGCATTAAAACCATGCTTGTGTAGGTTCAAGAAGAAGCAATTATAAAATAGCAGTTATAATCAAGCAATATTGTATTAATCTCTAAATTGAGAAGGGGGGAAATTCTCAATTGTTCTCTATTGCCACTACGTGGGGCATGTATGTTATGCAAGAGGCAAAGGACTGGGAAAGGGTTTCAGCTACACTAAATGCAGGAAACATTGTGTGGCAGAAACTGAGGCAGTTAGGCTGCATGTCTAGGATTTACATTAAGTTAGACAGTTTGGCAATCTTGCTGCAAAGAGGGAAAGTGAAAATATTTTGGGGTAGAATCTCTCCTTGACATACATCTTTTCAGCTAGTGAAAATAGGCATCATCACACAATTCCTGGCAAGAACAGACACACACCCTTCTGTACTCGCTTATCTCTGCTTTTCTGACTTCATGCCCAGTTTCTCTCCAGCCACCTGCTTTTCTGATCTTGGAGTTTTAGCCCCCTCCTTTCTCCCCCTCTCTTACAGGCACTGACCTGTGCTAGGTAACAACTCTGGAACTCTGTGTAACAAAATAAGGGCCAAGAGATTAGCATTGCTCCCCAATTTTGTGTTTGCCTAGGAAATTTATTACACTTGCAGAAGTGAGGGTGTACCCCATCTGCAATGCTGACAGCCCTTTGTGCTGGTGAACTGGATAGTTTGGTACACAGCTGCTAGATCTAAGCATGCAAATATGGGGAGCTGGGCATGCAAAATTCATACTACCTCGATTTTGCTGCACAGCCATTTGGACAGTTAATATGTCTGTGCTACTAACTCTTTACATCAACTTGCATAACTCCATGTGTATTCTGCTACCTTGTCTATTTATGTAACCATAGATATAGTCTGTGTCTTCCTGTAGTGATCCATTTGAATCACAAAGCTATGGCTGTAACGGGGTGGAAAGATAAAAAAGGAGGTCAGCAAACTCAGAGAAAGTGAATTGAGGCTGGATGAAAATCTGGCCCTGAATTACCTCCCACTTTAAACTTTGTTTGCAACCTTCCTTTTTCTGTTTGATTTCCCTGCTCTATAAAAGCTTTTCTGAGGTTCTGTGTGGAGGGAGCAATACATAAATAAAATCTGTAGCACTGCACTCTGACACTGTTGGTGGGCAGGAGAAATCAAGTGATCAGATAAACTAATCCTAATGAGAACTGTAGGCAGTGAATGTAGCACAAGATAATTTACTGATCAGAATTGATGAATATCTTCATTTAATTAATATATATGACCGGGGGTGGGGGAGACACTTCCTAATGCTGTTTCAGTTTTGCAGTCAGACACTCCAGTGGCTGAATTATGGTTTATTAACTCAAGCCTTGCGTTGAGGGTACTTTCAGTCTTTGGTCTGACACTTAAAAACTCGTTGAGTCATGAAGGGGCTGAGTAATTCGTGCCCCATTTGGTCTTGCTGATAACAAACTGGAATTTGTGGCTGTGCATCTTCTGCAACAGGAGGGAAGGGGGCACAAAACTCCTGTTGACTTCAGTGAAGATTCTGAGGCCCCAAAATCAGCCTCTCTGGATACTGATGCTAATCTTTTTGAATTTGCCACTCTATTAGCGCCACAGCATTAAGGGTGTTGCAGAAGCAATAAAAAAGGAGAAAGACACAGATTCTGTGCTCATCTTTGCTCAGTCTTCTATCCCTATGAAGTCTGTGGTATTTTAGCTGAGCAATAACACTCCATCATTAATATCTGACATCCTTACCCCTGATTTCAGCGGGACTATTCATGGAATAAAGGTGTCAGCATCTAGTCAATTTCCAAAGAAATAGCCATGTTAGTCCTGAATCAAGACTATGGGTTCTTTTCCCGTTAGAAAAGGTAATTTGACTTCAGGTTTCCCAGGGTTTGAACCTAAGAACTGCTCTGATTTGCTTACTGTATGACCTGATCCTATGTTTTACACCCCCTTGCATTTATTTTCATTCCATTCTGTAAGTTCACCCATCTTCGAAGCATCTGACAAAGTGGGATTTTCTCCACGAAAGCTCATGCGAAAAATAAATCTGTTAGTCTTTAAGTGCCACATGACACCTTGTCAGCATCTAGCCCAACATCATCACACTATATATAGCTCATGACAGTCTTCATATCTTAATGGGCTGCTCTGAAAAATGACCATGTTAAAAAGAGCTCTGCTCCATCTGTGTTGTCAGCTTCTGTCTGTGGCTTCTGATGACCCAGGGGGGGGAAAAAAAGAAGGCTTGGTTTTTCTTTGCCTGCTCTTAGCCATGCAGCCAATATAGTGAAGGGAGTCAGCTGGAACTGGTTCCTCCTTGTGTCTCACCAACAGACTTGTTTACTATGTTTCAGACACTGGCACCTTGTGCACACTCACAGATGGGGTGTGTTTGTTTGGTATCAGTGGCTATGTTTACACTACAGGGCTCAGTTAAGTCGACTTAATAAGGTCTACTTCAAGTCGACTTTATTAAGTCAACTTAGCGAGGCCCCATTTGTTTAAGTTGACTTTATAGTCACCTGAAGCCAGGGGACCCATTTCAAGTCAACTTTATAAAGTCAACTTAAAAGGCTTTACTGCAGTAAATTGACTTTCGACTTAACCCTTAAAGTCAACATTAAGCGCAGAAGTTAAGTCGACATAAGCAAGTGCTTAAGTCGACTTAATGAACACCAAATGTGCCCAGGGAGTTGCTTAAGTCTCCTTAAATTGACTTAAGCCCCTAGTGTAGACATAGCCACTGGTGATGTACAGTGGCCCACAGAAGACATATTACTGGCAACTGTGAATGAGGAGGAAAGACACTTATTTGATTTCTCAGCACCAAACAAAATGGTCAGAGCTGCTAATTCAAAGAAGAAGAAAATAATTACTTCTACACCAGGGTCTCAAACTCGTGGCCCCTAAAGCTATTTCCTGCAGCCTGCAATGACACTATTGTTACCAATATTTGCAATATTGTATGAAAAGATTTCAGTGTTGCGGTCCTTGGGCTAATGTACTAGTCCTCATGTGGCTCTTGTGGCACTTTGGGTATGGCCACACACACTTCTTATTTCGAAACAACAGAGGTTGTTTCGAAATAAGAAGTGCCATGGCCACACGACGCACGGCCATTTCGAAACAAGCAAATAGCTTGTTTCGAAATGGCCGTGCTCCTTCCGAAATAGCTTAAACCTA